>CAVNZK010000255.1:600000-996456 GCA_963693345.1 Pieris melete
TTATTTTGTACGAGCATTATGTTTATTCTTGACACCAAATGCATATTAATATTCGGTAAAAATTTTGTGTTTCATTAAGTTATTTATAAGATTTGATATAAACATTTGATATATCGTATTCTACGATTATTTGGATAGGATATACAAATGTAGCATGTCGGTTAACACAAAATCGAAAAATAAATTCCTGGTCGTGAGACAATTTGTACCAATGTATTATCCCACTTATCGGATCATAGGATTGTGACCATTTCCCCCTCATAGTTGATATACATTAAAAGCCAGAGTTCATTTATTGATGTGTATTTTAGTTGTATGAATTATCAAGTGAACTGAGTAATAGGTGACATGGAATTCCGAATTTCAGAATCCAGATCTGGGTAGATATTTTAATTGTTTAATCCTGATCAATGGGGTTAATCGTCTTCATATGTTCTTCGATCTTTCAGCTACTTAAAAGTCGTAAAATTGACACTGAGTACTTGAAGATCGACCCAAAATTCTATTACACTGTGTTACGGTTTGAGTGAAATGTCGTTTCTTAATTTGCTATCCACTAATGTTCCCACACACAAACTATGGCGTGTAAAATTGTAAGTTTGAAACTTATACTTTTCCTATTTTTGATATATGTATGTGTGCCATTATGTAATAAACATTTGTAACTATTGCATAAGTAGTTTTCTTTATTTTAAAACTGGACATCAAGGATTTCTCCGATCAAAGATGAAAAACAAAAATTTTCCAACAATTTTATTCAAAGACCACCAAACCAATGTTTCGATTAACCTAAATATCCAACACAAATATTTTGTTCATACAATTATTCTATTTTGATTTATTGAAAATGCCAAGTGCCGAAGTCTGTAAAAAAGCACCGTAGAAAAAGATACCAGGAATCCAGTTGGAATGCGTATGTCTTAAACTATACATTTTCAAAAAATATTAGTCCACTAAAAAAAAATCCTATACATACAAAATAAGTTAGGATTTTGGCACTAAACTAGAATATACAAAAAAATGCCGATCGGGAAATGAAAGACTGATATGTCTAGAAATATAAAAATAAAATTTCTATCAAGTGTAGCAGTCGTTTTACCAAAATAATATTCTGATATTTTGTTTCTCTAAGTTAAAGCTCAATCAAAGTGGAAGTTAGAAAATCAGCTACGTGCCACGTTCGTCGATAATGTTACTCCTCGGTTTTCCTGAAAAAAAACAGACAATGAAGATACCTAGTGCCAAATTGGCCAAACACATAATATATGAAATAGATTCACCGTCCTATTTGAAATTACTCTGAAAGTCTAGGTTCAATTATCTGCGTAAAACCCTGTTTTAATGCTAATTTATTCACCGAAAATTCTTTTTAAAAGCTCCGTTGATATACAACAACGCAGCGCCAACTACACGAAGTGGGCTTTTTAAGAGCGGGCTGTAACCAAAACCACTCATCGTAGATTCGATTTTATCTTAGTATGTGATGCTTAAATTAAAAGCTATAAATATGTATTGATCCTTCACTATAATTTCAATGGTTGTCTCTAATTGAAAACATAATTTCTAATAAAATGTTATTATGGAGTTAATGTTAATTGAATTGCAGTTAGTTGGCCCGAGAGCTGTTACTAGCGATTTTATTATATATTGTATATTTTACGAGTTATTTGAAAAATAAGAATTTTGCGTTCCCTTCATTTTTGTTTCGTAAACACTGTATCGTCCGTCTCACTCGAACTCGCTCCAATGAGACGAGAACACTACGCTTCTTAGCGCTAGCACTCGATATATTATAATTACCACGAGTAAGATAAAAAAACATTCCTAAACTAACACCGCGTGGTAAACTATATATATATACAAAAAAATATATTAATGTTTTATCTAATTGTATTGCATCTGATATGCACCGTTCAAAATGCCCTTGAGTTCGTACTATAGATGCGCGACCGCTGCGCCGCGGTGATTGCGTTTTTTAATAAAGCGGGTGGAGGGAGACGCGCGGGTGAAATCTCAAATTGTGATAACCTAAGGCAGACCGCGCCTAAAGAGTTATTCCTAGCTGTAAGTTTTTATTGAGGTTTAATTACAGCCTTATAAAACTTTTGTATACTTTACACTACTACAATACTATAATAATAATATACTTGTTATCTCTATTCATCACGTTCTCTAAAGAATACAAGAGAAAGAGGCGAGGAAGAACATTCTTTAAAGCAGTAAAAAAGGTTGAGATCAGAATAAATAGTTTCAAACTCACAGTCAATGTCTTCACTGCGGCTGATTCTTGTATCGGTAGGCCAATACACTGGCCACGCCCACCAACAGACTTAGCAGCAGAGATCCCCACACGAACATCTGACGAACATCGGCATTAGTTATATAATATATATATATCTTTAGTTCAGTATTAGACCAAGATAACTATAGTTTCTGAGCACCTATTTGAGAACCGCCACAAAACCGTGATCACTAACAATCTCCATAGAATGTAAATCTTAATAGTAGCGGCGCATGGCTTTTAAAAGTTTCACACTGCACAAACACAGTTTAAATATCTATCCCTACAATTAATATTTAAAATAAACCTAATGGAGCAGATCTAGAAATAAATAAAAACATTTTATAGAAGACTAGGCTAGTAAGGAATGAAACTTACCTTAGCTCGCCCTGGCTTTTTCTCCGGGGCCGCTTTGCCCTGACCGCCCGTGCCCAACATTCGCTTGGCCAGTTTCCTTTCTACTGACTTGTCTCTGTTGGCCTTTTGTTCACACTTTTGTAACTCTTTTCTGACGCCAGTATCCTCGGGAGCCGCCGCCGCGGCGGCCCTCGCCGCCTGTAGGGCTTCGGAATTGCGGCCCATAGCGGTTAAAATACGAGATTTCCTATATAGTGCCTTCGCATTGTTCGGTTGGCAAGTGAGTACTCTCGTTACGGCCTGAAAAAATTCAACAAAATTAATATCGCCGAAACCATGGCATTCGCCGCAAAGTTTTGAAATATACTATTTGACCTGCAAGGCGGCATCGTAAGCTCCAGCCCTCAACTGCGCAGCGGCCATATTGTTGTGTACGCGCATGCGTTCGTCCAATAAGGCCATTAAAGCTTCAGAGGGCTGGGCCACCTCTCCGCTGGCCGTGGGCTCCGTGATGCCCCCTTCGCTCTCGTCGAGGACGTCCAGAGCCCGTCTGTACAACTGCACGGCCAGCTGCGTCTCACCACGACCGTACCACCAGTTGCCTCGGCAACGACGACGGATGCTAAAAGATCAATTAGTCTAATGTCCTCCCACAACCCACGAAGACTACAATACGATATGGCATGCTATTGTTACCTAACAAATTTGTTACGTTTATACATATTATAAAATGTTAATACTCTTATTACATAAAATATAAATAAGAAGTATGTATATTCGTCATGAGAATATTGTTTCCTTATGTATTATCTTGATAACTCAATTAGAAAAAAAATTTAGAAAAGAAATAATACAGTAGAACCTCGTTAAGTCGAACCTCGATAAGTCAAAAACCTCCAAAAATGTTTAGTTCCCTTCCCTTAAAACACCAAAACCTCCATTACTTGAAATCTTGACCCTCTGTTAATCGAAATATTCACCGAGTCCCTCCAAGCCATTTTGGTACATATTTTCACTCTATAACTCGAAAAATTAAATTTGACCTCTGTATCTCGAACATAGGAACGTTTTATTTTACAACCTTTACAACTTGATCATTTGGAATGTATTATCTCTATTGTTCGAACAAAAATAAGTTACCGACTTTAAGAACTTGCCGACAATGTGGGTACACTATTGTTTCTTAGAAAACATTTTAGGAGTATACAATAATAAATGGAACATATACAACTCATGGAAACACGTGTTTGCTTGCTTTGTGTCAGGTGTTCAATTTTGATTCCCTTTGAAATTTAGCTAAGCCAGTCATTTGTTTTCGACTTAAATACTGTCAGAAGTAGTTTGGTTCTACTGCAATACACATCAATTAGTACAACAGTTAACATGAGTGCTGTGAAACGTAAACTAAAAACTTTGAGTCATGCCATATTTTTTATTTTAAAATGATTTGAAATAATGTTGATTTATAATAAATAAAAATATGTTTGTCACCTCTGCAAGTTGAATTTTTATTTATTTTACCTCTCTAACTCAAAATTTATAAGAATAAACCTCAAACTCTTTATGTCGAATCAAAATCCGCCTAAGTAGAAATCCTCCATAAGTTGAAAACTCTATAACTCGAATTTTTTGGCCTCTCCCTTGATATTCGACTTATAGAGGTTCTAATGTAATACATCGAAATAGATATCACATAATGTCAATTCTATTAATTATTTGAAAATTAAAATACTGTTCTTGGAAAGTCATTGTCGAGACCGACCAACACTTTAATACACAAACTATGAATTGATAAAAATAAAATTTTAAAGAAACTTGATCCTATACATGTGCTAAAATATTATAATTTTAATTTTTTTTTTTTTTTTTGATATCAGGAATCTAATCAAGAAAAATCTAAACTATGTATTATAATTTCTTTACAATTTTCTTAACCTATAAAGTAATAATAAAAATAAATAAAATGAAAATTAAAACTATTAATTTAAAATTAGATTAAAAGGAATTAAAATGCCGAATGAAAATTAATTTCTAATCTAGTGTATAAGTTAGGAGAAAAGGAATCTAAAAAGGAATCTAGTGTATAAGTTATAAATTTATAAAGGACATGAATAATTTTGTAGTTAGTATCATACATAACATGTAACAATGTATTATTATGGCTGATTTAAATAACTTACTTGTCCAATAAAAAATTTGCAATATTCTCACCAATGTTAATCTAATGGCGCTCACATTCAATATATTAATGAAAAAGTCTCACCCGATTTCCATTCTTTCAGCAATTGTTAATGTTTCATGTTCTGGTTCTTCCTCCCAATCATGTAATTCTAATTTAACTTCTAACCATGTCTCTGGACCGATTGATGGTCCCTCATATTTTGGACTGTTAATTTCTCCAACCAAACCCAAACTGTCTCCTGGATTTAAGCCGGTGTCGCCATAGGCAAACCTTGGAGCTATTTGTAGTAAACATATTTCACCTTTGTACATTAGTGTCAATGCTAAATCAAGACCTTGTAATACCTAGAAATATTCAAAAGATGTATTAAATACCTGATTTATTTAGAACATGGTCTGGTGTACTAGACAAAAGTTACCGAAAAGATTGATGCATTCAAGCTATGTTGGAACATAATATTTATGTAGCATCATAACATAACAAGTGTAAATCAAAGATGGAATACCAGACACTAGTATTCTTTATATATCAATAATGTAAATAATAATATATAAATATACTCAGATTAGAACTCAGATATACTCAGATTTCAAGACATGATAAGATACTTATACATTGAATTATTCACATATTAATTTAATAACAGGAATAATTATTGTGTAATTTTAGATAAAATATTAACAACTAGACTTTAACTAAAAAATTACTACTGTATATGCTTATGTATGTGCTTATTACATATATTAAAGTTTGTAATTAATTTAAGGTATATTTATGAAGCAAAATTTTTAATCAATTGGTAAGCAATTACGTTTTAGTTGATATTGGAAATACAGAAGGCTCATAAAATTTATACATGAGAAAAGAATGAGTAAGCTATAATACATACTTCATTATCACCCAAATATATCTTCACTTGGTCCCGCTTTTCCATATTTTCATGTTTCCCATTCCTGAGTCTTATTTCATAACTTATCCTGCATATATCACTTCTTTGAGGCCGTAACCCTTCCGACTCATCACCTTCTTTAAGTATCTAAAGAGAAAATTTATCCAAAATAAATACACCAATTAATCTAGAAATAATAATTAAATTAAGGAGATAAAATTAGGTAACAAATATACCTTTTTCAAAATAGACCCAGATCCTAACAGATCTTGCCACTCATTGGGACCCGGAGCCTTTCCATCTAGCTTAACCTTTTCTGCAGCTGCTGCCTCAGCCAACTTTGCTTCCTCGATTTCGTGAGCAGCAGCTGACGCTAGGTCTTCAAATGAACTACTTTCAGACTTGTCTACTAATGTACGCTCGTCTTCACTCATCTGAAATATTTTTTTTATTACGCATTCTTAACTTATATACGCAACAGTTAATTTACCGAAGGATCTGTTACGTACAAAACAAACAATTAAAATATCAGAAACCACATACCTTTCCACAAGATATCACAGAAATCACTTATAAATGAAACAGTACTGTAAATAGAATCATTAATATATTTTAAATGTATTATTTTTAAAGATCAAAGTATTCTTTTTACGTGTGCAGATGACAATCCAACTTTTGCCTTACGGTAATCTGGAAGAAATTGGAATTTACAATTTACAAAAGACTTGAAATTAAAATCCCTACTATCAAAGTCATATGAATAATGTTGATACCAATCGCTGTCAGTATATTATGTCTGAATATTTTTATCCACAGGTGAATTAATTTTAATACTCTATGATTGCTATTGGGATAGAGTAAATTATGTAAATAAAGTATGGGCTTATTTGAATTCTGAGGTACTGGGTATACCGGCGTCCGTCACTGTAGAGCGGCTATAAATTATACTTACGATTTCTGGATTTTTTTTGGAAAAGCACTGAATACTTTTTGTATTCTGTGGAAAATCCTTTGCTACTTCATAGTTCATACTTCATACTTGCCTATTTCTTATTATTGTAAATTTAGCAAATTAATCCCTAATTTCTATATTTTTTCCTTCAAGAAACATAATAATTATTTTATAGTTTAGTTAAGTTAATATCTTGTAGTGTTTATAAGTAAGTCATTCTGTAATATGCAGAAATATGAAAAACTTGAGAAAATTGGAGAAGGTACATACGGAACAGTTTTTAAAGCTAAAAACAAAGAGACTCATGAAATAGTCGCCTTGAAGAGAGTTAGACTCGATGACGACGATGAAGGAGTGCCATCATCGGCATTACGTGAGATATGTCTCTTAAAAGAACTGAAGCACAAAAATATTGTTCGATTATATGATGTTCTACACAGCGAAAAGAAGTTGACACTAGTTTTTGAACATTGCGACCAAGACCTAAAGAAATACTTTGATAGTTTAAATGGTGAAATAGATTTGGATGTAGTAAAGTCATTCATGTATCAGCTGCTACGAGGGTTAGCTTTCTGCCACAGTCACAATGTACTTCATCGGGATCTAAAACCTCAAAATCTATTGATCAACAAAAACGGAGAACTAAAATTAGCAGATTTTGGCCTAGCTAGAGCTTTTGGCATTCCAGTCAAGTGTTATTCAGCAGAAGTGGTTACTCTTTGGTATCGTCCACCTGATGTTTTATTTGGAGCAAAACTTTACACAACAAGTATAGATATGTGGTCTGCCGGTTGCATATTTGCAGAACTAGCTAACTCTGGCAGGCCTCTATTTCCAGGCTCTGATGTTGATGACCAGCTAAAAAGGATTTTTAAGCTACTAGGTAACATTTTGTTGGTTTATATAAAAGTTGTTGATTGTATTGTATACATTATAAGTCAATGTTAAGACCCTCTATATGTCTCTATACGTAAAAACTAAACACTTTATTATTACTATTTATGACAGGAACACCAAATGAAGATACATGGCCTGGAGTAACTCAGCTGCCAGATTATAAGCCATTACCAGTTTACCAACCTAGCTTGGGTCTTGCTCAAGTTGTGCCCAGATTGTCTGCTCGTGGGAGAGATCTTCTGGCTCGTCTACTTACTTGCAACCCAGCATTACGAATGCCAGCTGATGATGCAATGGCACATGCTTACTTTCATGATTTGAATCCTTCTGTGAAGAATGACAGGTGTTAACAGTCAATACACCCTTATAGGTGTACTTCTGAACTGCTTTTTAGTGCTAAAAATAACGAAACTGAAGATGATGTACAAGAATACAATGATGAACAGTGAATTTTTTTTTGAATGTTTAATTTATTACTATTTATTTTGTAGTTCCTCTAAAAACATATTAGTGAAAGTGTAATTAGCGTAAGGTACTAGGTTTGTATATTCTTAAAAAAAAGCCAACATTTTTAAGAATTATATACAGTCCTAATCTGTCATAAACGGTTTTGACTGTTATAAGTTTATGATCATAACCATTTTATGAACCGTGATTTACTTTCTGATTTTAGAAATCTTAACTTTTATCAATTACCGTATTATGTCATAGTTTATTTATTACTATATATTGAACTAAGTAAAATTCTGTATTTTTTACAAATGTTTTGCTTTAGTTAAGAAAGTTAAAAAATCTCACAAACTCGATTATGACACAATAGGAGTTGATAATCAGTTTGCTATGTGATTTCGCAACAACTTTCAATTAATTAGTTATGAACTTTTAATAAATAATTAGTTGTGACAAGATCTAAAGTTGATTATTGACACTTAAATTTTGAAGACAGAACAGTGTTTGAATTCTTTTTATGCTTATTCATATTAAATACAAAATTTAACCCTTATTTACAAGCTTATTAATTATAAAATTGTTTCTACAGAAGAACTTTTCAAAATCTCATAATTTTGTGGAACTTTGTATAGCTCATGTCAGCTTACTGTAGCTTTGTTTTTTTTTATAAGATCCTAATAATTGTTCATTCAGCACTTCAAACATTTGTGAATAATTATAAAATCATCTTAGATTTAATTAAATGCTTTACTTGGTAATGATCTCATTTTAACTAAAACTCAGTAATGATAAAAATATTGTTAGATTAAGTCCTTTAAGAAAACTTACCATGTATGACAAAAGTTGTCTTAGATTCTGATAATCAATAGGTATTTTAATATGATTAAGCTAATTGTATAATATTTTAAAATAAATAAGAATATTAGGTTATAAGTATTTTTTATATGCTTTCCCCTTTTTTATAGGACAACTCACATCTACTATTTCATATAATCACAACATTTCCATTTCAGCTCTTTTCCTCTTTCTATGATTGGCTACCATAGTAGCAGTTGTCAATAATGATTCCCCTCTCTTAAGCCAAGAAGATAAAGCTTTTTCTGTTGTCATAGCTGCTACTGTATGATCTCTCTCACACTCTGACAATGGTTGTAATGCATTTATAGAATCAGTTGCTACACTAGCTGATAGAATCATCTTAAATCTCTGTCTAAATGTCTGAAAATAGCAAAATTAGGTAACTACCAAAGGCAAATGGCATGAATTATCTTTTTTTTAAATATTACATACATTTACTAGAGTTGTTGCTACCTCTCCTTTTATATCATACTTTGCAACATAACACCCTAGTTCATAGAAGTATTGAGCTAATTTATGCATATCTACAGTACATGCATCAGCACTAAATATTTCTCTGTAAGTTTCTTTGTAAACTTTAGGCAAATCTACTGTTACTAGTGGTGGCCTCCTTGAAGATAAAGACTCTGCCAGCCATATAGGTATTTCTACACTTGTTCCAGCTTTCAAATCATCATCAGTACACGATGGATCCAGAAACCCTGCAATTTGCTAGTAGGATTAGGATATATTGCTCATGCAAAAACATAAGACAAATAAAAACCTACCTAACTTAGGCAAATCGTGTAGAAATTTACAAGGCACTTTTTCATTACTAACTAAAATATCTGTGACAGATAGATAAGACATTTTGTTTTAAAGTTTAGAAAACATATTTTTTTTTAATTTAATGCTAAACATGTACACGCTGAGAAATAAAGTTTATACAGATTTATCATTCAAGTTAATAATTTATAAATCTACGTAAACAACAGACTAGACTTATGGCTAAGCATGACTTATGTCATTCCCAAATCCCATATTACAACTTCGTTTAGCGTTAGTGGGCTGTGCCCTGTGGGACAAACCTGTCGAATAGTGACTTGACAATTGACATTCAGTAAAATAAAAAATGCTATCTCCTTTTAAATATAATTACTAATAGTAAATAGTTATTACTAACAATAACACGAAACAATTTAACATGTAGTAAAAAGGTTAATCATCTACAAAATAACAATGCTTCGGTGTCTGCCTTTACGAATTTCTATTCGAGACAGCTTAATTTTAATAATTTTAGTGCTATTTAATACTATTCACGTTACGGATATGGGTAATATATTATATTGACTAAATAATGCTATATTTCAAAATGTATATATTATTCTTAAGTTCAGATATTCTTGCAGCAAACAATGAAATGGATATTCAGAGTAAGCAAAGTAAGACAAAGGAAGAGAATGGAAGTAAACTAGTTAATTTTAATGGAAATGATGATTATTTAAAAAATTGTCCATCAGCAGATGAAGAGAATGAAATAAATTGCAATGAGCTAAATTATCCTTGTTTGGCTTGTGACAGAAGTATTGATTGTGTTTATGGAGCTCTTTTTAATTACACTTGCTATGTTAAAGCAAAGGTGACTTGCAAGGTATGTATTACATTCTAAATTGTAATAATAAAGATCTGTAACCTATTTATGGGAGGATATACACACATCTGTGTACTGTTTTAATAATTCACTGACATAGTTATTTTTTCTAATGAATCAATTTTCTTAATATAAATTAACTTTTTATTTAAACTGTTGAATTATTGATGATTAACATTAGGGATGTAAAAAAATAATCGATTATTAAAAAAATCGATTTTTTTACGCGATTTTTATATTTAAAATAATCGATTAATATTCGATTATTTTTATATTTGAAAATCAATCATTATCGATTTTTTATCTGCCACCTCCTGACATTATGTCTGGTCTTTAATAACCCTGACCACGAACTATTAGGGATATTCGATACACAACAATGTTTACAATGCGATACATTGAATCCGATTCTTTGAAGATGTAATGATATACTCAATACATTGATGTTGTTTTGTAAAACATCAAAAGGATGATAAAAGCAGTTAATATTACAAAAACTCAAGTTTGAATGGAACACTATACAGTAGAACCTCGATAAGGTAAAGTCCAAGGGAAACACAAAATATTTTATGTTATAGAGTTTTTAAGTTATCAAGGTTCTATGTTAGGTAAAGGTTAATAATATAGAGGTATTCCCATTTTTACTTAAATGCATCAGAAGGATGGGTAGATAAAATACTGAAAATTAAATATGTAATCATATTTATTCACATTACTTACATTACATAAAAATAAAACAACAACTAAAGGTTAAGTCTACTTAAAAAAATCTGTGATTTTCTTTTGTTTTAAAAAATTCACTTTCTAAATCGATTTGATTTTCAATTACAAATAGAGAGGAGAATACATTATCTTTTATGTTGCTACACTGCTCTATAAATGATCGTACAGTTGTTAAAGCTCTTTTTGCTTCGTTGATTGATACACTTGTAGATGAAGTTTGTGGCTCGTCGTTAAAATCATCGTCTTTATCACTTTCAATGCAATTGTTTACTGATTCCAATATTTCTCCCTCTGTCAACGTCCCTGCTGTGGCTACGTCATCATCGCAAGTAACGAAGTCTTCAAAAGTAATGTTTGACCCAGACATGTGTTTACTCCATTCTTCAGGCACATTATTATCTTCCTCTTCAATGATTTCTTGAGGTTCTGAAGAAAAACCACAGGTTCTAAAGCAGTTTTTTACTGCAAGGGGTGTTACGTTTCGCCAAGCTTTGTCCGCCATCCTCATTGCTTGAAGAACATTGATAGAAGAAATCGTATTTTGCTCCATATCAGCTATCATTTTTCTAACAACTTCTTTTCTGTATAATGTTTTAAAATTTTTAATTATTCCCTGATCCAAAGGTTGAAGTTGTGATGTTGTGTTTGGTGGAAGAAATTGGACTTTGACTGCCTTTAATGGTGGTATGTCCCCATGTGCTGTGCAGTTGTCGATAAATAGGATAATTTTTCTATTTGAAGTTACCATTTGCTTATCTATGTTAATCAGCCATTTTTTAAAAAGATCGGCTGTCATCCATGCTTTTTTATTGGCTACATAATCCATGGGTAGTGATTTTAGGCCTGCAAAGCACCGAGGTTTTTTTGACTTGCCTATAATTAAAGGTTTCAGTTTTTCTGTGCCTGTAGAATTTGCACAAAACAGAATCGTAAGTCGTTCTTTGCTGTGCTTTCCTCCATGACATTTTTCATTTTTGAATGTTAATGTTTTGTCGGGAAGACATTTGAAGAATAGACCCGTTTGATCAGCGTTAAAAACATCATTGGGATCATAATCATTCACTACATTATGTAATTCAGATTTCCATTCTTGGCAGACTGATTTGCTAACGCTCGCACTTTCGCCGCATATTTTTTTAAAGGCTAAATCATGCCGTTTCTTAAAATTCTGTAACCAGCCATTGCTGGCTTTAAAATTTTTGATTTTCAGAGAATTAGCGAACTCTTCAGCTTTTTCTTTCAGTATGGGTCCACTAACACTGATGTTTTTGTTTCGACACTGTTTGAACCACGTAAACAAACATTGTTCTAAATTAGGGAATTCGGCAATTTTTTGTCTTTTACATTGAAGACTTTCTCCTGACTCTTGTTTCTTCAAGATTTCAGCTTCTTTTTTAATGATGATAGACAATGTACTCTCATGTATTCCAAACTGAGCCGCAACTTCTTTCCTTTTCAATCCATCTTTCACTGCTTCTATAGCTTCTAATTTATCAGCGTAGGTGAGGGTTGTTGGTTTTCTTTTTGTACTCATTTTAAGACAGTTTTATCACACAGTAAGTAAAGCGATGTTTCCAGTACAACGATCAAAAACTTATGATGTAAGTAAGTCGTTGTCACAAAGCTAACCGCCGCAAAGCTTTGAAGAATTAAGATAAAGCTAACAATAGGTAATGCATTGTTTACGTTAACAATACATTAGTAAACACGTGCAAGCAATAAATACCGAAATCATTTGTTTTAACACTCTTTCAAAATGACTCATTCACAAACAATTTTATGGTATAGAGGTTGTGGAAACATTTCTTTTAGTTACTGAGAGATTATTTATTTAAGTTATAGAGGTTACGTATTTTAAGTTATAGAGGTTTTGGGCTCTGATGGGAAGGGAACATAGTATTTTTTGAAGTACCAGAGGTTTTTATGTTACCGAGGTTTAAATTATCGAGGTTCTACTGCAATTTAAAAGTAAATTAAATTTATTCAGCAGCACAAGACTACATACAATTAAAAAGACAACAAAAAAACTGCAATGTGCTACTGAAAAGGAATGTACTCAGTATTTATCAAAATCTATCAAAACGAGATTAAGTTAATTTCGATTTTGATTATTCTTAAACGTTAATTTGTGTTTATACTTTCTAAAGTTTATTTTTAATTTAAAAAAACCATGAAAAATAATATATTTAGGGTGTTTATTTTGAAATTAATTCAAAAATTAGGAAAAAATCGATTAATGAAGAAAATCGATTATTTTTTTAAGAAAAATCGATTATTAAATAATCGATTTTTTATGCAGAATGCCACATCCCTAATTAACATATTATATTTTAAATCGCCTCATATTTTTTCCATCAATAAATTAATCAATTTTTTAGGGGACAAGATCTTTCAACAAAACAGCACAATGCAGATTTTGTTATCAAACTGATAAATGGGAGCACAGATGTGATCAAAAAGCTAGCTGTAATTCTTTGGCGTCCCCTATAAAATATTATTTGTAAGTAGTTATTACTAAACAGTTGTCAGATATTTGGGTGTGCAAATAAAAAAACTAATTTTAGTAAACTTTATTATACAAATGTGGGAAAATACTTTGGAATATAATTTTTTTTTTTATGATTAATGAATAAGTTTTTATTAACATAAGTACAATATATTTTTGTATAAATGTAGTAATTTTTTTTTCAGAACAAACTGTACAGTTTCTGATGATATTATTTGCTTAGGAAAGAGGAGGTTCTTGAAAAAAATTAAGTGCTCATGGACAGCTGGAACACATTGGGGCACTGCATTGGTACTTGCCTTGACTCTTGGTGGATTTGGAGCTGATCGATTTTATTTAGGACACTGGCAAGAAGGCATTGGAAAACTATTTAGCTTTGGTGGCCTTGGTGTTTGGACGTTAGTTGATGCTTTATTAATAGGTATACACCACCTTGGCCCAGCAGATGGATCTCTGTATATTTAAGCAATAAATATTGTAAGAAATAGCCGTGTATTTATATTCATTTACAATGATTGTATACAAGGTTGACGAGTTCAGCTTTCTTTAGGCCAGTTAATGCTGGCAAACCATCAATATTATTAAATTGTAAAATATCCTTTAACTGTGATACAGTGTACTTTTCAATATGGTTTTTTGATAACCGTTCTTGAAACAAACCTAAATCTATATCAAGTTTTGATTTTTTACTACCTTCACTGGCAGACTTTGAAGCAGTTCTTTTAATAGCAAGTTCTCCAAATGGACCAAACATTTCTTCAAATAAATTTTCATTAACATTCTGAAAAAAATTTGAGTTAGGTTTAGTTGTATCAACAAATGGTTCAATTTCCTCTTCCTCTAAAGCAATTGCTTCAATAGCTCTATATTCAGATTGTAACTTTGGATTTGCAAACATGTCTGGCTTATAATCAAACTGTATACTGCTCAATAAATCTTTCATCACAACTTTATGAGCTGGTTCAATAGACCTTTCATCTTCATCTTCAATGTTTAAATCTCTTATATTTTCAACAAATGGAATATGTATTACATCAAATCCAATTGCAACATCTAATCCATTTGGATTTCTACAGGGATTCAGAGCCACAATTGTAGGTCTTGCATTTACTCTTGTACATAAAACACATATTGCAACCATATCTAGATCGGAGCAAGCCTTGTGCATAGCATTAAATGCTACTGTTGATCCTTCTATATTTTTTTCAGAAGGGTATAAGAAATAGCCAATTTTAAGAAACCATTTTTCTTTACGAATAATACCTACAGGTTTAAAACCTAACAGTCTCAACATAGGAGGGCCAAAAGGATTCTTCATTGATTTAATTTCATCTGTGCTAAATTCAACATGTTCTCCTCCATATTCTTGAGAGAATAGAAGTTCAGAATTTAATAGAGGAAGTTCTTTGGAAGAAGAGTCTATATCTTCAGATTCTATGGTAACTTTTGTCATTTTGGTGACATTAGTTAATACTGCATTGCTTTCTCTATCCAAATTAATTTTTCTGTGATGGTTATGTCCTGCTTTTTTTACAAGTGAATAAACTCCTACACTAATTGAAAAGTCTTCAGCAATTTCAAAGCTCAGGTTAGAAACTGCTAAGCGACGATGAGACTCTTTATACATAACCTTTTCAATCTCAATGATATCAAAAATTGGTTCAGGTAATACAGGATCCTGCCCTTTATAAGCTTCTTTTAGAAAGTTTATATAAAATGAATCAATATTGTAGTCTGTCTGAGCTATATTTAGTATGACTAAATCAACATTAGAATCAGTTAAATCTTTTACACGTTTCAATGTAGGTGTCTGGTCGGCAACAATGGGTGTTATTTTTAACTGTGTTAGCAAGATGACTTTGTAAGATGATATTTGCTTTTTACAATTTGCAAATATTTTGCTACAATGCCAGAGAACATCTGATAACTTTAATTCTTTAGCTTTTTTGTATGAATCAATGTCAACATTTTTAAGCTTTTTAAATTCTAACAGTGCTGGTAAAGACAAAGGAATGAATTCTTTTACCCCAGGGGACTCTATTAAACTTTGGGCAGTATTTTTATCATCCACTCCATACAAATAAACCCCCAAAATTTGAGCACTACCACTTCTGAGACATTGTCTGTAAAAGCGACATGTTGCGTGAAGAGCAAGCTCCACTACATTGTTTTCCTCCAATAAATTAATTAAAATCATTGTAGCAGGTATACCTCGATACGTTGGCACTTCACCAAGTTCATCATCAGAATCCATCCTATAATACTTGATAATTCTTTACATTAATATGGATTGGAATTTGTAAGACCTTCGAGGCATAGAATAAAATAATTTCCTAATGCTTGAGGTATTTTATGATTTATCAACTCTAAAGAAGTTAGAACAGCTTTTACGAAGTCTATTCCAGTCGGCAAAGCACAATGCACAGTAAAAGCCAAAAGGCGTTTTATGTTTGATAATTGATTATACCGATTCCTGATGGCTGATGCCCGCAGTCCGGTTAAGTTACAATGACAATTAACAAAGATTCTGACATACGTAGATTTATAATAACATTCTCTACAATAAGCATAGAATATGTAACAAGGTTTGTTGATTAAAAACTGTGAAATCCCAATAATAATAATTATTATGGTAGGGGAGCCCAAGAGGGGATTTCGGGATTTACTAAAGCGCGGCAGATAAATATATAGGGGGATACCTTGTACCTGGTTAAGTACCTCCACAAAATATGAGGCCCATATATAAGGCCGCCCGTGTAGGAGACAGGATCAGATTAGTAAAAAAAAATTGACCATCACAAATTCCCGAGCGCGTCAGATTAAGGTAGGGTGAGATAATTACATCCTAAAAAGTGTATATTCCACTAATCTGACAATTTGAGAGTGACGGAAAAAAAGGGGAAGGCAGCAAATTTGTAAAAAAAAACGTCATCTCGACATTCTCGAGCGTAGCTAATCTTTCGAGCTGGGAGAGCTCCAATTCATAGAAATGTTATTTCTTTGAACTCAGCGAGCTCAAAATATCAATTTTAAGCGCCAAGGAATGGAATTAGCTGGAAGTTGCAGGGATGGCCCTTTAGGTGAACCGTTTTTCCAAAAAAAATTTGTCAGATCAGGCGAATCCCTCTAGATAATCGTCAGATTATGAGACAGTACGTTTAGAACATAAAGATGAACCACATATATCTTAATCTGACGCGCTTGAGTATTTCGAAATTGCGATTTTTTTTTGTTGCAAATTATGAAAATGGCCGTGGGTTTGCGTCCCATCGAAATCGTCAGATTAGTGAATGAGAGCTTTTTTTTGGTGCACTTAACACTCCCTTAGAAAATCTGACGCGATCGATAATTTTTATTTTTTTTTCATTTTCAACCCTTAAATACAACCATACCCGGCATCATGCAAACGATCAGATTAACATACGTACATTATTAAAAATACGTAGGGCATTGATGCTATCAATATCTGACGCGCTCGAGGATGTCCATGCAACAGTTTTTTTTACATATTTAACAATCTATAGCCGCTTCCCCCACCGATGAAAAGGTATATATCATATAACATTTTTTTCTTCTTATTATCTAAGCTTTGCATCCCAATAGGTCTCTACGACGCTCGAGTAAATCCCCATTTAGCATCGTGGGCTCCCCTACCATTATATAGATATATTATATTCTTCACACTTTGTACACGTATAAAGTATATGTATATATATATGTATCGTAGTGATGGTCATGGATCGCTGTATTAAATCGTGTTAAATTACGGTTTTTATCTAACGGTTATTTCGTTTTATTTAAATAAGAGAGCAAACGAGCCTACGGTACGGCCACAAAAGCCTACCGTAGCCCATTTGGCATTTTGTGAGTAGATGCGGTGCCTTAGAAGAAATACGTACCTTTTTTTTAAATACATAGAGAGAGAGACAAGACTCATTAAAATTTGAAGATTATTAAATACAAAGTAATAAAAGTACAAGACTGCAAATTCCCATTTTTTACAAATTTATTTATTCATTTTATGGATTATTATTGCATTATTGCAGATAAATATTGCAATAACACAATTATATTTATTGTCAATTCTAGTGAGAACTCTGTTGAGGAATTGAAAGGAGTGAGGATATGAGCGGGTGCACATTTCAAGCATCATAATATTCTAATATCACAACGATAATTATTATTATGATTACCCTTCGAGTATAATAATTCTTATTTATGTTCTGAAGGAGAAGCGACAGCTACGAGTGTGCGCAGTCAACATCATTGCAAAACGAGACTGCGCTGTTTGTCATTAGCTCACGGGCTTACGCCGGGTTGGGTGTTCGAAGAGCGTATCTAAACTTTAAAGAATTTTAGGTCAGGTTGCCGGCAACCGACCTCTTGACTACTTAGGCGCGTCATAAGGCGCCGGGTCATACTTAATAGCTGATAGTGCACGCGTGCGCGACATAGCGCGCGCGCGGCGCCACTTGCGCCCAACCACGAGCCGAGAGCATGCAAAGAGCACGGTGCTGCCGCGCGTAGCGAGCCAGGCCGTGCGCGCTATAGCCATGGGCTGCGCTTCGTCCGCTGAGGAGCGCGCCGCCCTCGCGCGAAGCAAGCAGATCGAGAAGAACCTGAAAGAGGATGGCCTACAAGCTGCCAAGGACATTAAGCTGCTGCTCCTAGGTAAGCAGCTTTCGTTTGCGGGCTTTGCGCGCGCATACCCCGCGCCCGCGAGTTCCATATCGACTCACTAGGAAGGCTGCTGATGACGCATTTGTAAACTGCTTGTTGCTTTGTTTTCTATACCCGTATGCTAATCAAAGAATTTCAAAATCTATTATTTTTGATTAGATACCCAATAAATAAATCCAGTCCAGAAAAATTTGTCTTTCCTGTATAAGACTATTAGAAAGGAGTCTATTAGAAATTTCATGCTTCAACATTTTTTACTCGAAATACTTTGGAGTAGACCGGTTCTGGAGTCGTAAAGATCAAAATTATTAAGGTGAAAAAAGTCTGCACTAAATTATTAGGTATTGTCTAAATAAAACACTATCAGGCCTGTGAAAAAGTTGATAAGGAAATATTTAATCGTGTACACGCGTGAATACATTAGAATGTTTTCTTCCTCTTCTTATATTCCTCTTCTAGGGGCGTAAATACAGTATTATTAAAATAAGAAAAAAAATATGTGTGTGGCTTCTTTTTTATAACTAGGTAAACGATGTAGAGCTTTTTGTATTTTTGAGCTAGAGTATTTGTATTTTTATTTAAAGGGTCGAGTGACCGACCTTAATGATCATTATTTTTTGGAAATTCGGACTATATATTTAGATCGCTATTCAGGAGAGAATGATTGATATGAGCTTTCTTATTGTAACTAGGAAAACTGCCGTTGTGTACAATAATACACTTTGATATGAATTGAGTAATTATGTCTAATAAAACATAGATAGAATACTGTTCAGCTAACACTGAGTGATATGAGAGAGTCGTTTCGCCTAGTTATTGCTACGATTGCTGTTGTAGGAGTATCGAAATTATTTGCTAGTAAGCAACAGAAATTCAGCTTTAGTATTGATATTTACTATCGTTCCTGTATTTTGGTATTTACAGAAAGTATTTGCAAAAAATAAATGTCTCTTCTTGTTAAAATAAAATTTTCACTCAAAACTTAAAACAAGTAAGGAACAATCTAATCTAATTCTATTTTTTTATTATATTGCGATTATGGTGCAAAAAAAAAACAGGAATATAGGTACCTAGTCAACTTTTACAATGAATTTTGAATTATTTTTCATCAAAGTATTCACGACGACGCGTTGACGCATGTGTGAGCGAGGGGGAACGAATTTACCCGAACGTAACCGATTGTCAGTCGAGCGGGGCGCGGTCGCTGTCAGTCGTCACGGAGTGTAGCTGGTGCTTGTCATACGGCCGCCATTATCTCATACAAATTCACAGAATCAATTAAATTGTACGTTATCGTTACGCGTTTAAGTGTAGTGGATGCAGTAATTGTGAAAATCACGAGATCTTGATAAATTCTACTGTGCTGTGACGTCAAGTCGAGCTTGTGCTAAGTGGTTACAGTTAGGCTACAGTGTTGAGTGTTAGGCGAGTAGGGTGGCTCCGGTAAAACCGGAGGCGCAGGACGCGTGTGGAGCGTATGCAGAGGGAGCGGTGAGATCGCGCCCGGCTCGGGAGTCGGGGCGAAAGGCGGTCTGGGCTAAGGAACAACTGCCGACATGGGGTGCACTCAGTCGGCCGAGGAACGCGCGGCAGCCGCTCGGAGTAGACAGATCGAAAGGAACTTGAAAGAAGATGGAATCCAAGCTTCCAAAGATATAAAACTTTTGCTGCTAGGTACAGTACATTCGTTATAGCTTATGGAACTTGACCGCACCCATGTATTCAAATCACAATAAATTAAGTGATGTTACAAATGTAACTTGAAATCCATAAATATACAATATTACCGTGTGACGGCTTCCTAGCCACGCATGTTTTGACGAGAGCCTTCAGTATGTATTGCATATTATTCTGAATACATACATTAGCTTTCTCCAACCTAATCAATATGCCGGCTTGCACCTATTCCGCGTTAAAATGAAAGTGTATTGGCATAATAGTAATTAGGAAATTCACAACATATAAGTCCGATAATTTGTCAGATCGTTTTTAAGACCCTACAGAATATCTCTGTTCCTTTAAAAGCGAAGCCAGTCAAAGTAGTAAAGATGTTAAAAAACCAGCTCAACTTTCCTAAAGTACCAATAAATGAGTTTTTTTTAACAAATTATTACTATTTTTAAAAAAGCTTCATGTAATGGTTCCATCTTTAATAATTTCTATTAGTTATAAAAGCTGAAAAATTTAATTTGTGCTACTGGTAAGTCAAGCTATAACATAATTAAAAAACCAATAAATGTTAATAAAATGAGTTTCTTATTTATCAAAATGAATGTGAACATGTGCTTTTGTAAACACACAATTTGTTAGAATTATTGTGATCACTAGTTGCCTGCTGCAAATAAACTAGTTATATTAATGTAGAAAGAGTTGAATACCAACAAAAAAACATTCTTAATACAAATTATTAAATATGCCAATGATTCATACATACCATACATCATTCAGAGTAATATTAGTTAATTTATTCCAGTATACTCTCATTACAGGCTTTATTATACATATTTGGCATCTAAAGGCAAAAGAAAAAGAATCTTTAATGACCCAAGTATTTGATATGTGATACAATGTGTTCTTAAATTAATGTTAATTTCGGGCTTACAAAGTATCTTTAAAATAATATATTGCATTTTTATCAATATAGATGACATACTGGGCATACACTAGAAGTTCTTATATTTTGAAAAACTTTAATTTACTTCTATTTGCATAGTTTGCATCTATACAAAAACATAAGTATTCTTCACAGATTATTGAAATAAAAATATTCAGAAATAATTATATAGGCACTAAAGGGACATCTTATTCTTTAAATAATTGATAGGGACAATCCTATTAGGCTATCAAGATATTTTTGTGGACATCTTAGAGTTTTAAGATAAGAAGCAACACCGTCATAATTATTATTGTACTTTCTAAATGACAAAATAATATTTTAAATATTTTGAAATTTGTACTATTTATGTACGTATATATAATTATTACAAACTTAAAAGGCTTAGGCTATCATTATTAAAAAAAACAGAAAAATCACAGATTTTTTTTCTTATGTAATTTAAATGGCAAGTAAAATTATTATCAATGTTAACCTACACAACTGACAAAAATTTCATGGATGGACTAGGTTTGACACATTTGGAAGACCAGCCAAGTTTTCCCTTGCTATTTAGTATGTTTTTCCTAGTTAATTAAATACTTGCACCATCACAGTGAAATCAATTTACAAGACTTATTTTGTAATACGATTTTAATGAATGTAATGCCTTGTGATTCTCAATTGCACAGTTCATTGTAGCAATTGCAATATTGAATCAAACTGGCCTGTGTAGGTGATATCTCTAATATGCAAGAGGTCAGGGATCGGATATTCAATGATTCAATTAGATAAAGGCACAGGGTCACTCAGATCAAGCCTAATAATATTTTAATGATATATAACACCTTATCATTATGTTCTTTCCTGATGTCAAATTTTTGCAATTGGATTTATTACATTGTGCACAAATCAATGATAAGGCAAATAGGTATACTAGAAATTTACCCACTTATACCCCCTATAAATCCTGCCTGTTTGCCCTCTTTCTATTATAAAATTTGCACTGTTTTTTTTAATTAATGTATCTTTATAAAAATGTAAACATAATTTAATAGAAAGTCAGCAACGGGTACTTTAATTAAGATACATAAATTACACTAATCTAATTTAATACAATAAGCAATAACTCTTAATATTATATAATAAAGTGTGTTAATATAAAGTATTAGATTTAATTAATTAATAATTGAAATGTATTTCAATCTGTTAGTGATAGCAAATAATACATGTAAAATTTCTTGGTTATAAAAATTATCCAGTAAGTTAAATTATACTTTGAGTCATAGATAATATATTTTGTGACTTTAGACATATGCATTGTTATTCACAATAATTTGACTGACAATGCTGATTGTCCAACTGAAAAAAAAAGTAGTCCTTACAACAACAACATTTTTTATAAACTTAAAAATGATATTTGATAAATTTTTATATTCTTTTTGGTACAGCTAATGCATTGTAATTCAAATACACGGTTTATGTTTGGTTGGCAATTAACTGACTTTATATCACTCGTTTTATTACAGCGGCTGTGTAAACGTTTTAGTCTGAATCTCTATGATTTACAGATTTTAAAGATTTCTGTGCTATTTTTACTATTGTAAATAAAAAATCTATATATGGTCATATCATAAGAATTATAGTGAAAGTGAAGTGTCGTCTATTTTGGAAGTGATTTGTGATAATCAATACTTTGATTATAAGACGTAAGAACATTTTTGAATAACTTATTTAGTCGGCAACTGATTGGCACCTGTCCATAGATAGCTCTTTGGTATCTTGATCTGAAGTGTAATAAGGATCAAATCTTAGATTTTTTTATTGTTTTTTAATTTTTCTTTTTCGATTGGACTCATAATTTGAGTAAATATAAATAAATAACAAACAATGCCGAAGTGTATTGCTTGCGTCAGAGACCTGGATATAAGTACACAAATCAGGTGTACAAAATGCTTCAGAGGCTGTCATATCGAATGTGCGAATATTGCGTCGGAGACATTAACTAATTCCTGGATATGTCCTCCATGCTTACGCAGAGAGGATCGCGGTCAAAGTATTTCACCTGAAAATATACGTACATCAAAGGCGCGGCGTAATAAGAAGGATATAGGATTGAGCGACCGTTGCGTGTCAAAAGATGAGTTACAGCTGTTCATAACAGAGGGTATTAAACACGCAATAGACTCCAAACTTGAACACCTAGAATCTAAGCTGATAGAATCTCTGAAAATGTCTCTTCTTGGTGAGATAAGGGAAGAGATAAAATCAATCGTCACCCCATTTGTGAACGAGGCTGAGTGTCTCAGGGAGGAAGTGAATATTTTGAAAAGTGATGTCCAAAACAATAATACCCTTATTAAAGAACTGCAATCTCAAATAAATAAACAACAGCAATGGAATAGGATGAACAACCTCGAGATTGTTGGGTTACCCCATTCCACCAACGAATCCACACACGCCTTAGTGAAAAAAATAGCAAAGCATGCAAACGTCGTATTGCAGGATGAACACATCGAATATGCTAATCGCGTTCAACCGAAACAACCTGTATCTGGTAAACCAAAGACAATCGTAGTGCGCCTAAAATCACGTGATATTAAGGATAAAATTTTATCTGGCTTACGTCGAAAGCGAGGCATTCAAACACTGGATATAGGATTGTCAGGGGAATCGAAAAAGTTCTTTGTCAATGAGCATTTGACCCCAGAAAACAAGCAACTTTTGAAAGAGGCAAAAGCTCTTGCTATAAAAAAAGGTTTCAAATTTGTGTGGGTTCGCAATTGCTGCATTTTTTTACGACGGAACGAAGAATCTCCAGTTATATCAATAAACATCAGGCGCGATTTGGAGAAAATCTGTTAATTATAATATGTTCTTATATTAAGTACCTATATTACACAAAACAAATTAAATTTGACATAGTAACCTTACCACCTAATTTGAGCATTCAAAACCACCATTCATACACACAAAATCACATGAACATTATACCTACTCATAAAAACACTCTTCTACATAAATACAACTTACACACCTGCCTATGGATATTAAATGTTATTAAAAAATACAAACATTTGCGCTGGTTAAAACCTCAATATTCTGTGCTTAAACATCTCGGGTCTCCATCGCTAGTACTATATATAAATATATGCATACACATTTATACCTTCATACTTAGTAACAATGATTACAAATAACCTAAGTTTGTTTTATCAAAATGTCCGTGGATTGCGCACAAAAACACTAGATTTAAAACAGAACATACTCATGAACGACTTCGATATTATTCTAATCACCGAGACTTGGTTAACTTCTGGCTTTTACAATACTGAATTATGTGATGACCGATATGATGTGCTCCGTCTCGATCGGAATTCTAAAAATTCTACTAAAACGTCGGGCGGCGGTGTTATGTTGTGTACGAAAAGGTCACTGCATGCGCAAGAGATGGCCGAGTGGACGTGCGACGGCGTTGAGTGCGCCTGGTTGACCATTCCCGCTAGTACGCTCGCGTCGAATGAATGCAATAAACGCGAACTACATATATGTATTGCATACATACCACCTGACGACTTGCAGTCTGTAAGACTTACAGCGTTTACAGACTTTCTCCTATATATTTTCTCATTACACCCAAATGATCATTATATCATAGCTGGCGATTTCAATCTACCCCACATAGGCTGGTCTCCTACCTCTGATCCCACCTTCCTTAGGCGTGGTGCTGTAAACCTACAAAATGCGGGTGCAAAGCTTATTGAATCATGCAGTAGTCTTGGTTTCAGTCAGTATAATCCTCACAAAAACTCCTCTGGAAATATACTAGACCTAGTATTTAGTGACATATACATTGAGGTGTCTAAATCTTGCAGCTATCTCGTTAAAGAAGACCCGAACCATCCATGCCTAGAACTGAAAGTGACGGAATTGATGACGCCTAGTATTAAATTAAAAAAGGAGATAAGATATAACTTCAAGAAGGCTAACTACGATAAATTAAATGAATATCTTGACGGTATAGACTGGAATGACTCTCTAAGAGGCGACACCATTGACATAATTGTGCAGAAATTTTATTCAATCCTCCACCGTGGAATTGATCAGTATGTGCCTAAGACTACCTTTTATGCTCATAACAAATATCCGGTCTGGTATACCAAGTCGCTCATACACATAATACGCGACAAACGAACCGCTCACTCTCGATGGAAAGCAAGAGGAAACCCACGAGATTACGATGAGTTTTCCTTACTTCGTTCAAGACAGAAGGCAGTCCAAAAAAAATGTTTTAAGTTATATATGCAAAAAATACAAACATCGTTAAAGAAAGATCCAAAGAAAATCTGGTCTTATCTAAAAACCTTACGAATTAATAACACTGGCTATCCAAATAGATTACAATTAGGAAGCAATATATATAATAACGAATCGGAAGCATGCACGGGATTCAGTACTTTCTTTGAGAGCGTATTTCAACAAGCAGCACCTTCATACCATGAAATTCTGCAGACTAATACGGAAGTAACCGACAACATTATATGTAAACTAAATACAACCAAATTTGATATATTGAAGATACTAAATTCATTAAATGCGGAAAAAGGAGCTGGGTATGACGGTATACCACCTATTTTTATCAAAAAATGTGCTCAAGCTATTACAGAACCACTGTACATAATACAGAACTTATCCGTGAACACATTTGGCATTTATCCTGATATATGGAAGATAGCTAAAATAATACCTATTCATAAGAGTGGCTCGCGTTTGAGTATTGAAAATTATCGACCAATATCGATACTTAATACTTTCAGTAAAGTCTTTGAAAAGATAATTTATAAAGCCATCCACAATATAATAAGTAATTCACTTCCCGATGAACAGCATGGTTTTATCAATAAACGTTCTACGATAACCAACTTAACTGTGTTTACGAACTATGTACTACAAAGTATGGATGGTGGTGCACAGGTTGATGTAATTTACACAGACTTTGAGAAGGCTTTCGACAGAGTGGATCACACCATCCTATTACATAAGCTCCAACTTCTAGGGATACGTGGTGACCTACATCGCTGGTTTTGTTCATATATAACAAATCGTAGACAGGCGGTTGCGGTTGGTAGTGCTAGAAGCGACTTTGTTCGTATAAGTTCTGGAGTTCCTCAAGGATCTATATTGGGTCCCCTGTTATACAATGCATATCTTTATGACATAAATAGTACCATTAAAGATTCTAATTACCTTATGTTCGCTGATGATAAAAAGATATATTTAAAAATAAACAAAGAAGGAGACTGTCACAAAATTCAGGCCGACCTAAATAACCTTTCTAATTATTATAGACAAAATCGAATATCGGTTAATGCTTCTAAATGTGTCAAAATAACATTCACCAGAAAAAAAAACAAATTTAACTTTAGCTATCATATTAATAACAAATCTGTAAAAGAAGTAGATTGTGTTCGTGACTTAGGTATATGGTTAGACAATAAAATGACGTATAATAACCATATTGACATAATAGTTGACAAGGCCTATAAGCAGCTTGGTTTTGTAAGACGTGTTAGTGAACATTTTCATGATGTCGACTGTTTGAAAGTGCTATACTATACGTACGTAAGAAGTATTCTCGAATATGGTTGCTCGGTTTGGTCACCTAGTTACACTGTACACAAAGAAAAAATTGAAAAGATCCAAAAAGACTTCATAAAATTTATCTCCTATAAGACTTACAATAAGTTTAATACATATAATGACGCGTGTGAACATTTTAAAATTAATACTTTAGACTCTCGACGAAAACAATATGATTTATTGCTACTACATGACATCATCTCAAATAAAATTAATTGTAGCTCCCTTCTAGAAAAATTGCCCTTCCTTGTTCCTGCCTACCAGACTCGTAATCGTGCTTTGTTCCATGTTCCTCACATTAACACTAACTATGCAAGGAACTCAGTTTTGTATCGCGCAGCCCGGACATACAACGACCAATATTTAAGCCTCGACCTGTTTAAGCTGTCGCGGAATATGATTAAAAGAAGTATTAAGAATATCCATAGCGCAAAACCACCTGCATCATGAGCATACCCCACATACACACCTTCACGTACTTACCCTCACTTTTACACCATCATACAACACAACCAAATTAGGTACCACTTAGATAAACGTATTGTATTTTATTTGTTTGTTTCCTTTTATAAATTCTTGAACCATTTTGTAGTTAATTGTATTATTATGTATTCCATATTTGGCTATATTTTTAATGTAACTGTTTGTAATTGTATATAATTTATGTTAGCTGTAGGTTTACAAATAAATAAATAAATAAATAAATAAATAAATAAATAAAAAAGATTTTCTTTGTTACAGGTGCTGGTGAATCTGGAAAAAGTACGATAGTTAAACAAATGAAGTAAGTTGAATTTGTGTTTGTCTTGTATTAAGTTAAATGCTTTAACATGTTACAGAAAATCATAAAAAATTATAAAAATCCTTAAAGGCGATATATTTGTTTGAATATAATATTTATAAAATTATTCTTGCAACAGTATAGCTGTTAATCCTCTAATCAATCAATAATAAGACAGTTTACAAGACCATCCGATCTGTACTCACGATATAATATTATAGATAATACTTTATCGACATAATCAATATGCTTTCAACATATAGAAGATAAGATTGTATATTACGAATTGTTTCGCATATCATTCTTTATATTCAATAATTTAAGAAGATATTGTAATATCGTCCCACGGATTTACGCTGCGGAGATTTTTAAACATATAATATTCAACAATTAGTTCAGATACAATTACGACTTTAATCACCGTAGTCTTTTCAAAAATGAAAACTTTCGTGTCAAAAGAAATATTATTTGTTGTCACATAATAAATTCAAAATTTGTTTCTTGTCACCCAGGTTAGTAATAGCGGCCGTTACGTAGCTGCTGGCGTATAATGAAAATATTCATACTCAGTTTTCATTCTATAAACATTAACTATTAACTTATGAGTAGGTCTTGGCTATCGTGACGCATTGCAAAATATTTACAAAAATCTTTTATGCACGTTATATGTGTGCTGTTCAATATTTCTCAGCGAAACTTTTATTACATTCGCTCGAACGGTGAAGGAAAACATCGTGAGGCAACAACCGGCTTGCCTTAGACCCAAAAAGTCGACGGCATGTGTCAGTCACAGGAGGCTGTTCACCTACTTGCCTATTAGATTGACAAATTATCAAAAAACAGATACAGAAATCTGTAGCGCCACTGATTTATTAACTAAATAAATAACGTATGTGAAAACTGTATAACGCTAAAAAACTTATGGCATATAAAAATTTGGAAGGCTCTTCGATATATAAAAATATGTAAAGTTCATACATTCAGGACAAGGTGACTGATATTTGGCAAAAAGCATAAAATCGGCTTTGATGTCGAATTGATCTGTGCTGCCTGTGACGTCAGTGGAACCGGATGTTAATCCGATAGCTATGTAACAGGACTGTGATGTAATATTGCAAATTTAAAAAAATATTTTTTATAGATACTATCTAAAATTTTGTTTAATTCAATCGCGTGATTAATTAATTATCGATTTGATAGCGTGGGAATTTATAAAAACTTGCGATGTTCTGTCATTAACGTTTAAACTACTTTTTTATTACATTAACTTTCTCTTATTGAGGAAATTGTAAATCTAAAAATTTATATAAATATGATATAAAACGTTGAATTCAGGTAAAAGTTGGCTCCTTTATTACGAAAACGGAAATACCAGACTTTCTATTGGATCCTAGAAAAACATAATATTCACACTGGACGACCTGCATTTATTTTCCTTATGGCCAATTAAAAAGGGGAATTTTAAAATATCGATACCAGGGAATGAGACCTAGTTTCTCTTACATGACGTTAATATTCTTATGTACCTACATCCGACTCATAGATAAATAGTAAACAGCTTTAACTATAGACAAGAAGTGACCTTCCTCTCAACTGCCAATCTTAATAAATTAAGTAGGGTATAAAAAGACAAGTCTGATGCAATTAATCCAGACTTATTAATTATCTGGAGGAAGATAATTAATTTAGGATTTTCTTAGTGTTACGAGCAGCCCAAGGTTTTAGAAATACTCTAGGTATGATGATCGATTTTGTCTATCGAATATAAGCAGGGGTTTTGTTAATTGTTCTCGGAAAGAACCCGTGTATGTAACCGTTTTTTGATTAATCGCGTGACACAGACAGCAAGTTAAATGCTTTTAGCCGGATCGAAGTTTCACAATAGTGGTTGCAATTATTAAAAGACTAATCATACACAAATGACTCGATCCCATGAGTCATAGGTATTTCCCAGTGGCTTTTAATGTTTTAGTACAAATAAGCGAAAGTAAAATAGGCTGTTCGTGTCTCTTATCGGTTTAAAGGTTAATAATTGGCACTTGTTATTTTCTTTATTCAAATGTTTTTAAGTGTTGGCAAAATAGCTTGGTATAAACTGTATTTACAGATAAACCAATGTACTATTCATAATTGTTTAAAGTCAGGTAGATTACCTCTTATTCCGAAGTAAGTTTGGGACTGTTAAAGTCGTAGTTTTAAAGGCCGGCAACGCATTCGCGAGCCCTCTGGCATTGTGTGTGTCCATTAGCGGTGATATCACTTAACATCAGGTGAGCCACCAGCCCGTTTGCCCCCCGGTTCTATAAAAAAAAGTCTAAATAGAGTCATGTAAATGATAATTATATGAGTCAAGCATACTTTACGGAATACGGAATCTCTGGGCGTACATACCAGACAATTATAATGTGACTCGCTATCAAAAAGCATATTCCTTAAACAAATTTGTATGCCAAGCGATAAATATTGTTTGGGTGAGAAACCACGAAGCGATTTTAAAGTAAGCTTACCCATTGTTCATCCAAGGGTGCTTCTCGCAATGGCTCTAACAGCTAACGCTGCGTCGTGTCGAGTGACGTGAGCTATTGTTGTCTTCCCCTTACGTTTTACGTGTCGCTAATCGGGTAACGATAGTCTGAGATGTACCGATAGTATATCTGTTGATTAGTTCTATATTCTTTTGAAGATCTTTTTAGGTCTGGGTTTCTGTATCTGTTCCAAGATCATTTGTCAATCTAATAGGCAAGTAAGTGATCAGCCTCCAGTGCCTGAGATACACCGTCCACTTTTTGGGTCTAAGCCTCCTCACGATATTTTCCTTAACCGTTCGAATGTTAATGTCAAAATAATTTATTCATATAGGTAACACAATGTGCACGTCAAAATGCGCACATAGAAAGAAAGTCTATTAGTGTATAGCCGGGGCCCGAACCTACGACCTCAGAAATAAGAGTCGCACGCTAAAGCCACTAGGATGTACACGGCTCAAGCTGCAATTCAACTGCTGGAAATGGACCTATAGGAATAATGTTATTATTATATGTAATTATTTTTCCTACAGAATTATTCACGAGAGCGGCTTCACAAATGAGGACTTCAAACAATACCGGCCGGTGGTTTATAGCAACACAATCCAGTCACTGGTCGCCATACTGCGCGCCATGCCTAACCTGGGCATCACCTATGGGAACAAGGATCGTGAGGTAAACAATTTATTATCACCTTATCAATATTTGGACCATTTTGACCTTACATTATAACCTGCTTCTGGTTTAAAATTTTCAACTAACTTGAACAATATACCATCTAATTTGGTCTAATTATTGGGAGAACTTGTCTTTTTAATCAAAGAATCGACACAATTTGACAGAAGCAGGCGAGGAATGTTATAATTCAAATTACTGTGTTTTATGACGAAAATACAACATAGCAACTACGAGACTCTATTTATGAACAAAGTTAAAAATATATAATATTAATTTAGGTTACTATCCACTCAGGACTTGAAACAGTTATGAAAACTCGTAACACGCCTAATAATGTTGTAACGTAATGGGGCACCATTAGATTCATTAAAAGCTTTAAGTTTAAAAATAGCCAAATTTTCGTTCGGAGTGTAATCAAAAATGTTGTGAGTTTATCAAATTATTCGTAAGATACGTGTATAGGTTGCGTATTAGCACGTTCTCTCAGCAAATTTTTAGTTTTATTTAGGGGACTGTAGTTCTACTTTCTCGTATGGGCTTTAGAGATAGATATATTATAGAAATAGTTTCAACATACCGAGCGTTGCATTCGAATGCTTTATTCAAAGATTATTGAGATAAAGGTTACTTTGCCTTAGACAGGAATTTGGTATTGTCCCCCATATAACACGGAGATTTCCCAAGTTATATTTCTGTAGTGTGAAATTTATAATGATTTGTCAAGTCCATAATTAGTTTTGCGTACCTTTGCACCTGTTCTGTGTGAGAATATTCCTACAACGTGATTTCCTATAACTCAGTCCGAGTCTACCGAGTTATATTATTGTCAATCAAAATGAGACTGGCAAATATCTATGCATATTATATTTTTTGAGGTTATTGTTCGATTTCGCAATATTTATCTTAAACCTGCAATACCTGTCCAACAATCTAAATTACCTTGACGATAAATTAACAAGAGTAGTGTTTTAAAAAAAAAATCTATAACAGCCCTTACCCACCCAAAAACTAATAAAATTTGTTTTTGTACGAAAAAATATTTTTTTACTTAAACCCGGTTGCCCGTTTGCCCCCTGTTCTATAAAATAAAGAGAATTGGGTCCGTCACCCTCGGTGGGGCATTGAGCTATTTTTCTTCATTCATTGTATCCAAGACAAAAAATAAGTGCTTCCTCAGAATTTGAGCCTAAAACAAACAGTTTAACGTCTGTATTTAACACAAAATGACCAAAAGTTTTGAATTGTCATTCAAAACCATACGTATTGCATCATCACTTTTTACTTTAATTCTTGCTACTGATACTAGATTTAAAGAAACTGTTCTTACTAATGTTAACGACTTTGATTATTAACAGTTTAATAAGTTATTTGGTTGACTTTTGTGAAGAAAAGAAATATTTTTACATGGATAAGGAATCATCACTAAAACCTTAACTAGTCACCGGCATATTTCTTACAAACGTAAATGTATTCTATATTAGAAGTTAATATTTTACAAAACTCATTTAAGCTACTATACACAAAATTACTTCAATTGTCTGCTATAAAATGCTATATGGTAATGACTCTATCTGGCTTTGTTCGCCTATACCTAGATAATATCGATGATACTACATATGTTCAAAGTAATAGCTTGGTTTTCCACAAATAATTGCAGATCAATACTTCTGATCGCAATATGCTTATTACGCGTTTATCATTTGGAAACAATGGCGCGGCCAGAATATAATTTTAGACTCTTTGTTGTCTCTCATTGTTTTAATGAAGGACGATTCAGGTGCATACAACGCATTTGGGCACGGAGAGGAAGCTTTATTCGTTGGTTCTCACAGTTTTTTTTTTAAATTCGGCTTTCCACGTATAAGAGAGAGGTAAACACGAAGAAAATAAAAGTTTTTTATAACTTAATATTTCGGTTCGTTAAGTAAGCTGTATCTTCAAACGTTCAGAGTGGACACTCATGACTCACATTCCTGGGTCCCGTGGTCACGTGTAAAGGTCTTCATAGAGGGATACGTCGTGCAGGGGAGCCAGAAAGGGACAGGAGCTCGCCTTAGGTCACTTATGAGGTGGGCTTATCAAATCAAGAACCTAAACAATCTTCTCCATAACCCAAGGAAGGCAGCGATCCTAGATGGAGAGTCAAGAACTAACTGTGTGTTTGTGAATATGGAAAATTTAGCTAAAATTTAGCTGAATTATAATAATAATAAGAATAAAGCCCGTTTTATTTCCAATCATGACTGAAGCTGTATAATTAGATATTTGCTTAGATTATTTTACATTTTTATAAATTTTATCCTAGTTATCTTAGTACGGTCGATCGGAACCCCTTCACGGGTAAAGGCCTCCTCCAGCTTTTTCCAACTGCCCCATGAATTGTTCAATTATTTAGCATACTAATAATGTTACAGTTTTCTTATTCCAGAGCTCAATAAGTATTTTATGTTTGTAATTCGTTTTCGAAACGTTCAACTTGCGTAATTTTCCTTTCATCTACAGAAAGAGGTCACCAATGGTATAATGAATGGGGATAGATCATTAAAATCTTGTTATGACGTCTCTTATTGCGTTTTTCATGGAACTGAGTTGTTGACTTTTGTTTATACGTGAAAAGATTGAATGGAATTGTTTTACGGCTTTGCTTTCAGCAAGGGAGGCTGAACGTCTTAGGCCTATTATTTCCAAAACGTCACAGCTTCCTGATCTATTTCTAAGGTGAATTTCTACTCTACATATTGCGGTTAAAATATTTTGGTAGAACTAAACTAAAAGGGTGTCCTGAGCCCCGGTCACTGTTTAAAGCTCAAATTTTAACTAGATTCGCTACGCCGAAGTAAGAAAAGTCTTCGTAAGGAAATGGGCTAGTGCATTACCGTTAAATAGACACACAGAAATAGAGTATCAGCCATTGATAACAATGTTTAACTACTGACATTGAGAAATGTACCAGTGCCGTTGTTGTAAGGAATCTAAAACTTAAAATCTTATAACCGAACCTATTCGACTTAGGGTATGACGTATCAATTCTTAAAATGTCGGCAACGCAATAGCGAAGCCTTCTGGCATAGGTGTCCATGGGCGGCGGTGAGACTGCCGGCTTGCCCCCTGTTCCATTAAAAAAAACTAATTCTAAAAGTACATTAATATGTCTTTGCCCTCTACAGCAATCTTGTGAGAATGACAAACATTGCACCCGATGAACGATAAGTTATCTAACCGCAAAGGAGATGAATTTAACGTGAATGTTTACGTAACGTAATCCTAGTCACGAGCGTTTTTACTTCAAATAGTGTTGGCCTAGTGTCTTCAGCGTGCGACTCTTATCCCTGAGATCGTAGGTTCGATGCCTAGCTGTGCACAATGGACTTTCATTTTATGTGCGCATTTAACATTCGCTTGAACGGTGAAGGAAAACATCGTGAGGAAACCGGCTTGCCTTAGACCCAAAAAGTCGACGGCGTGTGTCAGGCATAGGGTGGTGATCACCTACTTGCCTATTATATTGATCATGAAACAGATATCACATGAGATAGAAATCTGAGGCCCACACTTAAAATGGTTGTAGAGATGATCAAATACAGAACAGTAACCTCTTACAGAAAATTAACATTCAGTCTCAAGGTTCAAGAAAAACAGAATTTTCTAAATTCCATCTGGCAAAACCAAGATAGAAGATCAGGCACCTCTCATTCGAATTCTACGCGAATATAACAGAATAAACGATACTTATTCAAAGCTTGTTAGACTATTACCGGCTAGCGAATTTAAAAAATCATTGTTAAGTGCCTATCTGATGCCTAATCCGCTGTTTTGCTGGTGGTTTTTTTGCTTGACAAAGAAATACTAGAAAAATGTATTCTGTTTTTTATTTTTTTTTATTAACATTTATGTTTTCCATAATTGTTACATATTTTAGAAAAGGCAGCTTGTGATATATACCGAAGATAGCATTATGTATGATATGTATACTTTTATAAATAAGTACCTCGTGCAATTGAATATTAAATATAAAAAAAAATATATAGATTGGCAGATAGTAAAAATATAATATGTATCTTAATTAAAAATGACGATGATATTGAAATTTTATTCCACATTATTTGCTGCAAAAAGCAATACGTTTGTTGATGAATAATTATGCTGTCGTGAGTGGGAGACTGACAATTAACATACAGGAGTATATGGAGCCCAGTAGAGCGTGCTATTGCGAATGTTCTAGAAGGGTTATTCAAGCCTGCAGTGTCGGACATGCAATAATTAAAAATCAGTTCACAGAGGGGCAGATATTAATGTTATATTTCGTGTGAAATACGATAAAGTGAACAATTAAGGCTTTATGAGATTCAGCTAGGCTAAGTATGTCTCCTGTATGTCAAATCTGTTTTTGACATACTAAAGATATCTTAGTTGTCAAAAGTTCTAATACTTGTAATGATTGTATTAGATCCTGCTTATTTATTTCGTAATCCTCCAGCTAACATTAATTATTATACACAACAATTCGTCATAGTCGTAGAATAGTGACGGATCCGACAAATAGTAAACTTTACACGGCAGCCATTTCAAAATAATATAATCATGTTAGTTTTTGTCATAACTATTTTAATTCTTATTCTGTTATTGTGAAAATTGGCATACAAGCTAACAAAAGTAGGTAAATATGATAAAAAGTGGATTTTGGATTTTTTCAAATCTGACATTGTTCTACGATCATGACGAATTGTACAAAACATATAGCCACAGTTGGATGGATATATAATATATGTATATACAAGAAGGTTCAAACATTAACAAAAAAATATCGGTAGATGACTATGATAATAGTGATGTGGGGTGTCAAGCATATTCCGCGATAGCTAAAATAAGTCAAAGCTTAAATAGTGGTCGTTGTTTTTGCACACGTCTGCCCTACGATAAAAAATTAAGTAATACAAAGTAGTGAATTGAAATTTATAACTGTAAGTCTAGTACTATTAAGGATTATTCGCACTTGCACCTCTACACGAGCTGTCATTCCAAATGTGGGCCGAGTCACGGTTACGGCTAATTCTAATTACGCATATTACCGTTTGATAACGGACCGTTATTGTAGACATCATTCTTCAGACAGATTTTCGTATGTTAATATTAATTTGAATACATATCAGACTTAACTTAAAGGAGGAGTTTTACAAGTCGACAAAAATAATGTGACTACGTCTACGACATCCAAAATTGGCTAAGAGAATAAAAAAGTAATGAATGGGTTAATCTACACTAATATTATAAAGAGGAAAACTTTGTTTGTTTGTTTGATTGTAATGAATAGGCTCATAAACTACTGGACCGATTTTAAAAATTCTTTCACCATTCGAAAGCTACATTATCCACGAGTAATATAGGATATATTTAATTTTGAACAAAAATAGGGTTCCGTAAGATATTAGGGTTTTTCGGACACAAGGTGTAAAAAATCAACCAAAAAAGTTACTTATTTTGCGTACCCTGCCTAAACTATTAAAGATAGAACCATAAAATGTTCTAAGTAATTGTAGATCTTATAAATATCTACAAAAAAGTCCGCGACACACTATACCTATCTATGTCGAGTGAGGCACAATAACCCTAAATGATAAACATGGCAAAACGACGTTTGCCGGATCAGCTAGTATTAAATAATGCGTCAGTTTTGCTTTGACTTGACGCCTTTGTTAATAGATTCCTACCGAGTTCATGAAACACACACTGTACCAATTTCTTGCCTTATTTCTATCACTGTGGTATTGTAATACCAAGCATGTATGGTCCCTGATCTGTAACAAATCAAAATAGCCTTTATTCGAGTACTACATTCAGTCATTATACAGGGTGGCCAAAAAGTCGTGGATCAAACGCAAATAGGGGATAGATGAGGTCATCAGCGGCAAAAAATTGTTCTACGGGAGGTCTCTAAGGTCAACCCCTGCAGAGTTATGATTTATTTTGGTTTTTATATGAAAATTGACTTTTTTTTACTAATTCTTCTAAAAATTCGAAAAAATCTACATCCTGTATCTTTTTAAAATATCCATTAGATTGGTACTGATGAGTTCTTGCGTTAGACATACTATTTATAGTTGTTTATTGAGTGTATTGCAGATAATATTAAGTTATACGATATAATTTTTTTTCAAATTAAAACTTTTTGTTTATTTCGGACCCCACTGTGAAAAAAAATTACTCTACCGAAAAGTCACCCTGTATTACAAGTTTTGGCGCATTTCATAGGGATTCTGAAAAGGTATTACACGTGGCCATGCGTCGCTCTAATATCTTTCTAGGACGAAAAAACAACAACGATTCGGACTTATGATAGATTATTTACCTACATGGGACCAGTACTGTGTGAATCGGTCTAGATTCAAAAAATTGGACAGATGGCTGGAGGGTTACGTAGGAATTTGATTAGACGGTGCAGATTAAGTATTATGGTCAGAGTCAGGAATTTTGAGCATATTTTATTGTAAAATATTTTGTTTCATACAAACAACCATTGAGAAATAATTGTTTTAATACAATTATTATTTCACAATCGTTGTTTGTAATTCTTCCTAGAAAGATATTAGAGCGACTTATGGCCACGTGTAATACCTTTTCAGAATCCATATTAAATGCGCCAAAACTTGTAATACAGGGTCACTTTTCGGTAGAGTAATTTTTTTTCACAGTGGGGTCCGAAATAAACAAAAAGTTTTAATTTGAGAAATTTTTATATCTTATAACTTAATATTATCTTGAATACACTCAATAAACAACTATAAATAGTATGTCTATCGCAAGAACTCATCATTACCAATCTAGTGGATATTATGAAAAAGATACAGGATGTAGATATTTTCAAAATTTAAGAAGAATTAGTAAAAAAAGGCTATTTTCATATAAAAGCCAAAATAAATCATAACTCTGCAGGGGTTGACCTTAGAGACCTCCCGTGGAACAATTTTTTGCCGCTGATGACCTCATCTATCCCCTATTTGCGTTTGATCCACGACTTTTTGGCCACCCTGTATATGCTACATCTGACAGAAGAGACGAAAGACTTTTAGTTTTATAATATGAGGGAGTGACATGAAGCGTTTTCATTAAGAAATATTTATAATTTTAGTAATATGAGGTAAATAGTGATGTCTATTTTCTATAAAATTGAATCTGTTAATTTTTCCTTCGACCGGACACGCCATAATCAAGTCTAGATAACACGATAACATTTCCATATGTATTTGCAAACAAACATGACGTCAATATGAGTCTTTTTTCTGTAAAATAATCTTGGTTTGCTCAAAACTTGGTACAAATAAATTTTACAATAGTCTAAGCTAAATAACATTTTTGGGGTAAAAGGTGTTGCCACCAAGGTCTTACTACAATAATATTAAACACGTCGCGTTTTACTTCGATAAAATATTTGTAACAACTTTACCTTTAAAGTAATTACAGTAATCCTACCTACATCGCGTTATCAACCCCCCATATAACGCGGTCCCCCCCGGTTTTTCGAGAAAAACCCCTCGATTTCCCATAACGGTAGTTAGGTTGTATATTGGAACGAAATTAGTGGAATTTTATATATTTTATTATATTTATGTATAAATAATTAATATATATATTAGAAATATCGGCGTTTTGAAAAGGGATTTGATTTTCCAAAATATTCCATTAAAAATATCGACAATTATGGCTAATTCGATAAGATCGTTGAACGGTAATTATAGCCATTAAAATAGCCTTTGCGATATGAATCCTTAATTAATTATTGCTCGGGGATGACATAAACACGCCCTTTGGTTAATGTTTGCTATCGTTATCTACTGTGCCATAAATGGCAGGAGCGAAGTATGAGCAGCAAAAGCTTGTGTCGTCCATTTAATAGGAACTGCTTCTGAGTGAATTGTCTGACTCTTTTATTCAGATTGATAAGAGTAAGACAGCTATAGATTGTTTGTTTTGGTTTGATTATGTTGAGTTGTTCGTAATAATACCTGCAACTGAGTTTCATCATCGGACGTCTTAGCATAATACAAAATACCATCCGTATTACCTCGACATCCGTTTGAAAAATGTAACTAATTTTAATAAATTCTTATTTGTGAAAAATATTACTTTAAAGCTAGTTTACGAGCACACAGACGAAACAATGCGCAATAAATCTTTATTAATTAGTTGTTGAACTGTTTTTGCTGACAGTACATTGCGTAGTTAATGTCATGTGCACAGAACTTATCTATGAGTGACGGCCCTAACAGATTTCACTAGAAGTTATTATGTTTCAAGTTGTGTGCAAACATTTTATTATACGTCGTGTTTGATGCGATGATAATTGTATTTATTTAAAAATGTCAAACCTAAATGCGTAATAGCGATGTAAACAAATATATCCTTAAACACGGTATCGAGAAATGTGCCGACTCATATATGAAGAAAAATATTTTTTAAACACTGCATTACTGCCAGTTCTCAAATCAAAGGTGTAGAACGGAAGAGAAGAACTGGCAATAAACTATCCTCTATTCTTTTTATTAGCCAAGTTTTTTGTTTTACGTAACGTTTGTAAGGAGCTACTACCATTACACCATGTTCCATAATATGACATCTTAAGTAATCAATAATTAATTAATCATAATAAAATAAATTAATAACAAAGATTAGTCCGGACATTAGACATTAGTGATTAGACAGTCTAAATTAATTTAAAAAAAAAATCTTTTTGCACAGGCTGTGCCCATTTTTTTGTTAGAATTTTAGAAAAAGTTATATTAAGTATGAAGTTTAAGATGTCTAATATTAAAATCAGGAAATATTTTTATTTTTGCCAGTAGAATAATTATTAAATTTGTAACCGTCTAGTTTCTTGGCTGCCACACCGCAGACGAACAATTTCAATAACATCGTTTTAACTAATTCAATTGTCTGTTACTATCAAATTATGTTTACCGCCGGGTAAATAAATAACCCATTTAAGTAAAAAAAGAATTAATTAAATTAATTCTTATTTCTTCCATAACAAACTTAATAGTAAATTCCATAATTTTTTTTTTAATATTGTTACGAGCTAGGGGATCGGATAGAAACGCCGTAGATCTCTTCAAGGGTTTATTTTCAATTAAATCTACGAGGAATTTGTTACACTAAAAACTGGAAATTACGCACTAAAATTCACTGAATACACACACAAAATACTGTCACTAATTACGTTAATTACTCGCACTTCACACAGTACTTGTATTCACTTGTATCCACTTGTATCCACTTGTATCCACTTGTCTTCACTATATTCGCACTTTTTCACTCCGGTGTTTATCGCTTGGTATCGCATTCAAAACTGAACTAACTGATCGCGTTTCGGCTCGCTTATATATCCCTGGGAATAGTCTTGCAAGTTCGAGAACTCTCTAGGCGGGAGCGCTATTGAGTAGCGATCGCACAATTCTAGAACGTGCGTGCTATCTCTCTCGCACATTGCTCCGTCCTTGTCTTACGGTGTTCTAGAGTGCTCGGTCTAGCTTCGAGATGGTTCCGATCTTCCGTCTCTCTCTCGCATCATTCCGTCCTTGTCTCACACCTAGAAAATTCGTTCTAGACTATTCTTCCATCATAGGGGTATAACCAGGCCTGAAAACGCCTGAAAACGGGTTTCCTGAAAAGTGTATCACTCGACTGCACTTCTTCTGAAACGGCCTGAAAAAATGTTTCAGGCTCCTGAAAACTACGGTAACATTATGAGAATTACGAATTTCTAATATGTGATTGACCCTCTCCTGAAACGGTCAGAAATCACTTTTCAGCCTGCTGAAAACTTCTCTAACTAGTGAAAAATCTAAAAACATTGCAGTCGACCCGTCTTCGTAACAATATTTTTGTTTTTCTAACCGTTTTCAACACGCCTGATTGAGTGAGTGAAATATGTAACTACATATTAGGTCTCAGAAGCATCTCCAACACTGCGTAAGGCGTGTTCATAAGCTCTTTAATCGTTTTTTTAATTGTACACGGTGAGCGGGTAGATATTATGTAGCTATTTAATCTATTAATTATAGATATAGTCTTTGCGGTGTGACCGACGACAACATCAAATGACAATAGACAAAAATCACTACTTTGATTAAATCAGACATGAGGCTACATAATGATATTATTACTGTTATGGCAATATCTCGCTACGCAAAGCGTGGTTTCCGGCTCTACGACTATAGACTATAGTTTTTTTTTTTTGCAGAGTGACGGAAAGATGGTGTTCGACGTCATCCAGCGAATGGAGGACACGGAGCCGTTCAGTGAGGAACTGCTGGCTGCCATGAAGAGACTCTGGGCTGATGCCGGTGTCCAGGAGTGCTTCGGGCGTTCTAACGAGTATCAACTCAACGATTCAGCTAAATAGTAAGTTCTAGTGTAAAGCTATTTACATTTCAGTTATAGAGATTGGGATACCTATCTGGTACAATTTGTTGTTTATGTTACTTATATAAAAGATAATTGAAATGACTACATTTCAGCAAAATAAAAAATTACACATTTTATCTTTATAGAAATTTTCAAAAAGCAAAATTATACTCATTTTCGTTTTATTATTACAATTAACATTGAAACGTATAGTTTTAAATACAAAATACCATCCGTATCACCTCGACGTCCGTCGTTCCACAACAGAGCGTTTTCTAAGGCAGTTTTTGCCGCGCACCACCACTATGTGGAACCAGCTGCCCACAGAAGTATTTCCGAACCAATTCGACTTAGGGTCCTTCAAGAAAAGAGCGTACCAATTCCTGAAAGGCCGGCAACGCACTTGCGAGCCTTCTGGCATTATGAGTGTCCATGGGCGGCGGTATCACTTAACATCAGGTGAGCCTCCTGCCCGTTTGCCTCCTATTACATAAAAAAAAAAAAATAAATAAATAATAAATAATTGAAAGCGTTTTCATCTGTAAAAAGCTTCATTTAAAAATTCATAGATTACAAACAATCATCCGCTGTATACTTTTCATTACTCTTACTTGACTTTATAAAACATTATGTCTATTATACCTAAAGCTTAATGCAAATAACTATACATTAAAGCTACAACAGTACGAATTGCAATATGCAGTTTTCCCAATCCTTTTTAGGGAATGTTCATCTTCCAATTTAGTATCACTCCAGCAACCATTTAATTAAACGCTGGATTATTGCCTTTGTGCCTTTGCTTCAATGTGAACTGGAGTGGTTCGTTAGGGATGTAGGTGGGAGTAACGCTGTACGTGAGCTCGCTGTGTCGCCATGAAACTTGGTATTTGTGGAATATCTGCAAAACGGTTCACTCATCATGTTCATTGTTATTCTACTGCATACAAATTTTTCAAGAGAGATATTCATATTTAGCACTTTCCAAGTTTTCATTTGAATAATTAGATTCCGTGTTTTCTGTGTAGTATAATTATTTTCTAGGTTTATACTAAGCTTAAAAATTTAATGCGTTATGTTTTTGATGTTGTTTAGGTTGAACGTTTGTAGTGATATTTTAATGAGAGAATCATTAGTAGATAATATATATTTAAAAGCATATAATTAATAATTAAGCTATGTATAGTTAGCAAAATGCGTTGCCTGATATATACAATGTACTGAATCAGTCTCACCTTGGCTAGCAATATATGTAACTCGGCTTCGGCGAATCTTTTTCCAATACACATTCTTCGTCCGAATCCAAAAGGCAGCGAGGCGAACGGATGAATACCTTTTTCTTTTTGCCTCTTACACACGGTCGCTGCATTGGAATCTGTCGTGTCAATAGATTGACCCCTTAACCACCTCTCTGGTATGAATTCCTGGGGCGAGGGAAAGTATCTTTCTTCGTTCGACATTATGTAATGCGGGAATACGACGTGCGACTGTAATATTAAATAGGATTGATCTTACACATAAATAAATAAATTATTAGTTTAGATTTTCTAACTAAAGGTATATAAAAATTTAAATAATGATTCTATCAATTTGATATAATGGCTTCTTATGAGTTCTCCACACGAAATACCAGCGTAACAACGATATTTGACAAAATTCAATTCGTGTTCATGCAATGATAGTCTAGAAAGTTTTTTATTTTTTGCAAATATAATTCTCTTACAAGCTTTGTGAATAATGCGTTTTTCTTATATCTGTAACGGCGTGTAAACATGTTGAATCTGAATAAAAGCATAGCTTTAATACCGTTCAAAGCAATTGTACTCACTCCTTTTGGAACTTCATAACCCGATATAACAGTATCTGATTGAATGCACCTCCCGTTACCCAATATTACTGGTTTTATTCTGTAAAAAAAAAACTGTATTAGATTTCACCAAACCCTTTCGCAATCTCGGGTGCAGTAGAAGACAAACTAACAGAAATAAGGTTTATTCTTATACGTTTTAAAGTAATATATAAGATACAGAGTATCCGAGTACAATGAATCATTTGTGGAACGTATTAGTTTTGCATTTCTTATACTGATAACAGTATCACACTTGACGAGTTCATTGTATTAATTATTACATAAGAAAATATACAAGTTTTTCATGTTGTAACAGTATTATATGATTATATGCTCCAATTGTAAAGGAAATATCTATTTTAGTGTAAAATAATTTGATCCTTAAAATATTGTGATCCACACAAACGTGTGTTAATTCTCCTTTTCCTGAATGGTTAACGTAATACACTAGTTGCAATGTTGCTATTTGTTGCTTATCAATTGTTATAATGAGTCATTGAATGAGTCCATAAACTTATCCTTCTTATACTAGCTGTCCCGACTTCGCACGGCCTCTATATATATATTCAATATACTATGTTGATCAGGGATAATGTAGGATTCTAATGGTGTCAAGAGTGTTTCAAATCAGTCCAGTAGTTTAGTACTTTTCAGTTCAAAAACCAATATTCATTTCCTCTTTATAATATTATTTTCCTTATGTTTTATCCGGCTGTACACGGCTATTCTATTAGTAACGGCGGTTCAAATTTCGGTTTCAAGACCCAACGCCAAATTGCACGCCAAAATATGGAACTACTGTTACCTGCGTGATTCATGTGGAAATATTCAAATAACAATCTCAATGAATTCAATATACTTACGTCCAGATCAATTAGGAACAAAGGAATTCCAAAGAAGGTTCAGTGGCTACAGGGATTACTTTCTAAAAGGAAACTCATAAACTGTACTTCTTGAATACGTGATGAAATACCCGCGGGCTCTAAAAATTTATTCTAGGAACTGAGAAATCATAGTATGTTTTTAAGATGTTGAAAATCTTTGATCAGTCTCTTTGAATTCAAAGTAAATAGCAGAAAGTCTGCAATGCGATACCGTCGTGGTCACTGAATAAAACATAAGATGAGGTGAAGTCCATATACGTAGTTTGCTTTTGCGCAGTGCAACTTGCTTATATTACACTCGCTTTGACCGCAAAATTACGGAAAAATATACAAAGTAAATGCTGGATAAAATCCAGATCTACGGGATAATGACATTGAAACACTGTGTTAGGGAAAAATGCAAATAAATCGTAATGCATGCTGTAAAGTTAATAGTGTAATTTTAAATTTTAAATTTAAACTGCAATTACTAAACATGTAAATATAGTCACTTCGTAGATTATTCTATTTTTCATACCTACCTTAAAGCTTCTTTCAGACATGCTCGTAGATATGGCATCTGGTCTAAATCCTTGCTGTGCATAACACGTCCAACTGGAAGGTTGTTATCCAATTCAGTCTGCAGTTTCATTTGAACCCTTTCGTTCTTAGCCAGCAAGTAGATAGTGCTTGCCGCGGCTGCAGCAGTCGTATCCACTCCTACTAAAAGTAAATCCAAAGCCAAAATGGTCGCGACTTTTTCGCCGGACGATTTAGCAATGTTGGCGCATATTCCTTTATCAGTCAGTCTCTTTAAGCAAAGTGCTCTGAAGGAATCCAATGCGTTGACGTAGGTTTTGTAGGCGGGAGTTGAGTAGAGCCTCCATAAGGGAGCCGAGAGTTCTAATTCGGGCACGCTGTGGAAGAAACCATGGATGCTGTTTATTATTTCCCTCGCGGCCTCATCATCATTGTTTAAACAGCCCAACCTTGTTCCAAGCGCCCAAGCTCCGACGGCTATAAACATTAATTTCGTAGCTTTAAAAAGGTACACTTATTAAATAATTGTATAACTCAAAGAATTTACATTCCAGCGCCCATTTGTAGAGTTCCGTGAGATAATCCTTTGGTAGTTCTCGGTTCTCATCTAACATTCTATCCATTCTGCAAGAAGACATAATGTCAGCTATCGGTCACCTCAATCAGTCACAAAAGTAATGAAGGTTTTGTTAGTGTCCCTATTATTATATATCTGGGTGTAAAGCTGGCTACCTTAGGAAATGATGTGGGCCTTACATGTGTGCCTCCTGTGCCTGTCTCATGCAGTCGACTTTTTGGGTCTAAGTAAGCCGGTTTCCTCACGATGTTTTCCTTCACTGTTCAAGTGAATGTTAAATGCGCACATAGAAAGTCCATTGGTGCACAGCCGGGCATCGAACCTACGGCCTCAGGGATGAGAGGTGCTCGACGAAGCCACTAGGCCAACACGGTTCACACTGATTTGATAAATAGGGTGTATAAAAATTTGCGTAGAGACACTCAATCGGAACACCACTCTTTCATTGAACGAGATTGCTGTTTTCCGCAATGAGTCAGAAGAGAGCAGAGTGCAAACAAACGCGCAGACGGACTCGTTGTTAAAGCGGATGTGGTCATTAAACCGAGATTCTGCGCTTCGTATACTCTTAGTATTAACAGTTGCCACTTGAGTATCGCTATTTCATTTGAATGCTATCTTGTAAGCCTTTCAAGTTTTCAAATTGAATAGCTATATTAAATCGATTTAATTTGTGTGATTTGCTAAGTAAAAGCCCTGCTATATTTAGTATTTCTACTCTTGAATTATGCTAGGTTTTCTTTGAGATCAAAGCTTACGTTAGACTAGAGATATGTAGATTATTGTTACTCACTTTTTTACAAAGTCTTCTGCAACATAATCTAGGCACGGCACAGAAGATCTTGCTGCTTCCGGTGCCGCAAGCGCCTTCGACACTTTGGAGCGAAATTTTGACCAAGGCATTCCATGACTAAAACAAATAGATGACATTATTATGTTCAGTGGTTAAGCATAAGTGAGAAGCAAACTAACATACACTTACACTCCAATTAAACCTGGCTCGTCACCGAAAAAATCCTTTCTCAATTCTTGTTTATAGTGCCTGAGACATGGTGCTACCGCTCTATGTGGCAAGGAGTCTTCGCGCCGATATATTTTTTCTATATCATCAGCGTTAAATGGAAAGACCAAGTCGGGATGTCCAAATAACTTCGCCACTTTAGCGGCACCACCTGTACCGGCCAACTCGCGCAGTCTCCACAACGTAGCGTCCAACGACTTCGTCCGCCAAGGCTTTTGACCGATGGCAAAGCGCCAAGAGTTGCCTACAATAGGCAAGGGTTTAGGTCCAGGTATCATCGCGAAACGCCGCGCGTTGCCCATCGCGATAACAATACTAATGGTGCTTCAGCCCCTAGAGATGGCTGTCGGTCGCAGTGGGGCGGTCATGTTACGTTTTCAGCTATTTCGTAATACAATACGACGCGATCTAAACTCGCTTGACATGTAGACCACAGTATGATCCGAGTTTTTCTATTTGCTGTTCGAGTTTTACTACATATTGACTGAGTCGTCTATTTAAACGATGCATAACTAATTATGTGACGTAATTGGTCTCTTAATGTTATTGTTACTATATATTGAATCATGGCTTCGAATGTTGCGTATAGTGTGGTGAAACTTCTTTAGCGTCTAGGTGTTAATAGTAAAGAAAACCCCTTGTCATGATTTCATAATGCGTCGTTTCGGGGACAAATGTTCTTAATTACATGAAAATTTCGGTGATTCGACGTACCCAAACTGCAAATAGTCACCATAAGCAATTGATATAGGTGATGTCACAGATGTTCAATTAATGGGTCCCTCGATAAGTGGGAGCGGTGTTCGCGATTGGTTCGTCCGGTGGCTCTGAACTACTGTTAATATTCCGCAATCACATTACATTTCCTTATGTTATTTATTAGGTAATATTACAGATCAATTTAACACGCGTGCGAGATGTTTTATCACGCATGTTTTCTCTGTGTATTACTAAACTTATTTGCATGACTATTCAGCAATTTAAACATTTGAACATCGTGCCTAAAACATGCGAGTTGGGTAAAATGAGTTTCATTTTAACACTCCATATAATGACACGCGAGTTTGGAAACATGATAGTATGATCTTGTTGATTTGCTTCGAGTTTAAATGCGGTCGACGGATGCTGTTGCAATCCACAAGGAGCCCTTTGTAGCGTGGTTGGAGCCAGACTCGGCTTTGATACTAATTACGAATGATTGCTTAAGAAATTTCCTTTTGAACGCAGTGAGAATATGATTATCACAAGTGTCGTGTCGAAATAAGTTTTATCTTCGATAAACTGCGGCACGATTCGATTACATGGAAAATCTTGTTTATTACATGGACTTTCTTGTGCATTTAACATTCGCTCGAACGGTGAAGGAAAATATCGTGAGGTTAAGACCCAAAAAGTCGACGGCGTGTCTCAGGCACTGGAGGCTGATCTCCTACTTGTCTATTAGATTGACAAATGATCATGAAACAGATACAGAAATCTGAGGCCCAGACCTAAAATGGTTGTAGCGCCACGTTTCTACAAAGTCTTGATACAGCTGTTGATCTTAATATTTATAAAACGATGTATCAGCAATGTTACATATTATTACGCCAGTTTTATAACAATCCAAGTAGATTTCTCAAGCATCGATTGTGTTCAAACTACTGGAAAATTGCTACTTACCGTCGTACGTATTGCGACACGCCACGTTTATACTTACTGATAATATTATGAAACTCTCCAATGGACCTTTTTGTGTGAATCTAAGAAATACCTAGCATCCAAGCGAAAAGTTTATAAATAAATCGTTTTATTCGATATACAATGGAGACCTACCATATAGTGTAATTATAATAGATTCGAATAGAAAATGAATGGGTGTGTTGTAGACACGGGTTATGCTTCCACAATCCATTAAAGCCGAGCCAAAGAGGAGCGGGTGGCGACAGATTTACGAAGATCGTTTGCCGGTCGTGTTTTTTCTTTCTTTTCTTTGTGATGTATTGTTTAAGATAAGGGTTAAAGAATTTGCTAAGGTTTGGCCTCTGTTGCTATGCGTTTGTCTACGCGAAGTTGAATAAGCAGAGCGTGTATTTTAAATGATCGAATGATTTAAATTATATTATTAGGGTTTTTTAATAAGCCCAATCGATTGTGGTTGGTTAAAATATGACGTGGCCGGTCACCATCCAGATGGACCAATTAAGTGGAAGACTCATCGTCCTCAAAACTGTACACTGTCAAAAGAAAGGCGGTGCTTCCTTGCTCAGACATGAGCTGCCGATTAAAGAGAGAGAATAAGGTTAGGTAATATTTATGTTTAACTAGCAAACTCAGCGAACTCCGTTTCGCCACCAGATGGCTTCGTTTTATGTAACATTTCGTTTGGTGATCCCGCTTTTCTGATGAATTTTTTTCTGAATTTTCTTTGCTATAAACCTCACGGAGCCCGAGACCTTTCCAACGAATGCAAAACGGTGGAAATCGGTTTGTGCGTTCTGGAGTTATAGCGTCAGGAAGGAAAACCCGACTTATTTTTATATAGTAGATTATCCGTAATTAAGCCTAAACGTTATTAAGCTTAAACTCATTGGACCTACTTTGTTGCGTGCGTCACGATATACGTAGGCTATTAACAAAGTAGGTTCCAAATTCAAATGCAGAATACCGTCCAATAAGTTTGCAGGGAATATTTCAGCTCGGCAACAGGTTCTGCGCGCGTGACCGATCAATACCAGCGCCGCGCCGCCGCGTCAGAAGCTTACGTTTTCATACCGCTACGCCCCGTCCCGGCCTGATTTTTGCGAGGCAGCCATGTACGATTTGAGGAAACAGTATAAAATTAAATTATTCCGATATTTCCCTGGTTACAGGGTTATATAACATTATATTTTTAATTCAGAAGTAGATTCACTGAATTATACAATCTTTTCAAATGAAATACAAACTAATGTCTAACTTTAACTTAAGTATACCAATTAGAAAGCTCTTTTCGAAACCGGTTTAAATTTTTTTGTAAAAATTGACCGAAATTTTAGTGGGCATATAGTTAACTAATGCCTATGAACATATTTCCTTAGTAGAAACATCACACGTCAATGAGGGTTTTAATTAAAGTTTAAAACACTTGTTATCCGAGCGTAAACACGTAGAGTGCTCTGTTCTGAGGAAGTACGATGAAGAGCTGTTTAAACTCGTTTCAGGGAGACGATGAAACCTGCAATTAAAATTTGTGTTCCCTAAACGAAAGTTCCGATATATCTATTCTGTTATATTAATTGTTTCTATGCGCACATGTATAATATACAACTTTACTAGCATTTATAAGTTTCTCTAGAATTTTTCATATCACGTAAGGGAAACTTTGAAAAGCCCCGTAAAGTATGAAGATTTAATCACCAATATGTAACGAACGAATAAGACAGCTGAATTTCTATTTTAAAATCTAAAGAGAAATTGATTTGTCTGTTTGCACTATAGACAAAAGGAGTATATAAAATAGTTGTGTGGGAAAGTATTGATTCAGCAATATCAAGTGCATCACGACAATGTACTTTCCAAATGAATGTGTTAAAGATTAATTTCTCTGATGCAAAGCGATTCGTTTCACATTAATGTATAGCATTGGTTGTGATCAAATTCCTTTACAAATTTCTAAAGAATATTCGCTCTTCGTTTTTATTATATAAAAGGTTTTGTATTTTTAATACAAAATATATATTATCATTGGTATTCATAAATACTATTCGAGAAGGACATCTGTTTGGAGTTTTATCTACAGAATATCATAGTTATTTTAATACCACAGACATAATTTAATCAGGGTTAAAAATCTTTCAACAGTGGCTTTTAGTATCTGCCCTATGTTCGGGGCGGTTATCGGACTGAAATCAAACTAATCGTGACGTCAGTATTTTAATACTAAACTATACAGCGGTCGTCTTGCCTTTCCGCCTACGATCGCCTTCTCGGAACTAATGTATAGGTCATTTTTCTATCACTTGCTGCCATTTCAAATGTCACCAAAATAGAATTTCACGACACATTCTTCATGCCTATCTAACCTGATCAATCTAAAAACAGACACAAGAGATGATTTCCGGCGAAATAATATGGACGCCTAGAAACTCTTCTACCTACTTGTTATGCGTATCTTAATTATCAATGATACATTAGCAGAAATCAGTCAGTATCATGCCCCATTTAGTTTGACTCAGGATGATAGAAAATGTAGAATTACCTGCTTATCCCAATAAGGATTACGTTACGATGGTGACGTTGCTATATTTCTATAATAGACTAAATTACGTATTGTTATTTACTCGCAACCCTACGCGTATTATAAGGATTCGAAGTCTGAAGGGAATCCAAGCTACGACTCTCAGAAAATATTCCTTATTTAGGAAATGTTCCTACCTTATATTATGAGGACAGATTTTTGGGGTTAAGCAGGTTTATATATGTTATCTAATACTAAATTTGATTTACAATACACCTTTTACATTCATTTTCTTCTATTATCTTCTACAGTGTATTAGTCTTCTGACATAAGTTTCCAGATTAATCCAGTGTAGAGTGCGATTGTTCCCCGTAGTGTTTAGACAGAGACAGTGTTTCTGTCTTATAAATCAAATATGTTGTCATCAAATAGTAGTTTCTCTGTGCCCGTCTTGGATGCGATCTTAAACTACTGGAGTGTTTAACTAAAATGGTGTTAAAATGATTCAGTTAAAAGTAACCATGTAAACGCTGCGCTCTATTAAAACCCGTAAACTGGCGGAAATGTAACAAACAATGCTAAAGCCCATTAAGCAAGCACGTTTCCATCTTCACAGCACTTTCATGATAAGAAAGCCCTCCTGGCAGGCTTCCAAGCCGACTGACATTGAACCTACACTCGACGCTTGCACTTTTCACTCTTTATGCTTTTAAATTTAGATATTTTATTTATTACATCGCTTCCGAACTGGAATTAGTTACGGATGTACTAAATAAATAAGTGTTTCTTGTGATTTGATAGTTTTTAAAAACGTTTTGACAATCTCATATATCGTCTTAATATATTGTAGTAATATTTATATGGAACTCAACATGCTGAGTCTCGATTATACGAAGATTTAAGTTATTTTATATCTAATCACAGGTTAGATAATCAGAACTTTTTGGCAGAAAAGAAAAATCAATTGTAAAAACTCAATTATAATCCTTCTCTCTTCTTATTCTGGGCATGCTTTCCACGATGTTTATAATAACGTTTTGAGGAATACGTTCCAACTCTTCTGCAATATTTCTGTTCTGATGTTTTGTTGAGCAGGTTGCACTGATTTTAGTCTTCTCTTTAGAACATCCCAAACATGCTCAATTGGATTGAGGTCAAGACTTCGAGCTGGCCAATCTAAACGATGGATCCCAACTTCTTGTTTTTGTTTAGTTATCCAATCAAATGTCGACTTAGTCATGTATATTTTTATGTTTTATCATAATCGAAATACAATACTTACGTACGTAATAACTTTTAAATAAAAGTGAAGAAGCACACAAGTATCGAAAGCCTGGCGTCTGAATCAACAAGCATGGCGTTCACGAACAGGTTGGCGTAATACCAATGTTAGGCTTCATTATGAAAGCAGAGTGGCATTAATCTGTTGGCGAACTGCCATCGCATCGGTATCTCAAGTATCTACTTTAAAAGGGTAGTTTTGATCGGAAATGTAGCTTAATTAGTTGAAGCACGTTTAAGTAACGCTTATCGTTTCGACATATTTTGCTTTTATAAATAAATAAAAATTATATTTGTCTATAGATATTGTAATGTTTTTTCTTCACTTATACATTTAAAATAGTTTATATGTGACTAGCGTTGGTCAAGTGGCTACGATTATTGTTCTTGAAGTCGTGCGTTTAAACCCCGCCGTGCGCCAATAGATATTTCTTTCTATGTCAGCAAATAACATTTATGTAAAGAAAAACAAGAGAATCCGAAATCACAACAACGTTGTGTCAGGCAAAAAGATCCAAAAGGTAAGAAACGCATGTAAAGCCAAAAAAGGGTATTAACATGTTTAAAAACCGTCTAGTGTACTTTAAAAAGAATTGAAAATATTATCATGAATCGTCTGGTTGAATAGCGACTAACTATTCATCGAACAAAAAGGCTTTCCGTGCTGCGGAAATCGTTTTTCATTCAGGTCGCCAGTAACAGTGCTGCCGTGTCTGGGTCTTACACGATATTCAAATATAGGCTGAGCTTACGCAGACAATCTGCAATGTAATCTAGAAAGGGTCTCGTGAAAATCACCATTTTACTTGATTCTTGTTTAAGATTGTATGTATGTAGATTGCGGCGTGGTTATATAGGATATCTTAAAGTTTGATGATATTCTTTGTCGTTTTCTAAGTCTATATAGTCGTCATATACAAAAACGTCCGATGTCTTCCGTTCTAAGAGAGCCCCTTATCGATCATATTCTGTATCTCTTTAAATAATAACCAATATCACCTTCACTGTCTCCTCATTAGGACAAATTATCTGTTAGTTTTCTAATGCCTATGTCTTTGTAAATTAGGTCGGCCATTTAGTTTTGTTTATGATTTAAAAATATGATGTTTCATCGTGCGTTTTTCCTTGAATTAATATACTTTACGAGATGATGCTATCGTGAATCACCGTCTGAATTCCGTGACCCCATGTCATTGGGATAGATTCGTTATAACGAATGTAGAGCCGACAGTATTTATGTACATTTAGGGCTGTTCATTCCAAATTTAGGAACGTGGTTTTTCAAGAATACATATTAGTGACATATTTTTTTTAATGTGACGCAACTTTTGTGTCATTGTTGCGTCATCACAATATGGCAAATAACGGTTTTCGTTCTTTATGCTTGCGTGATTACTTTTTACCCCTGTCTTTCTATAGTAAGTCAGATGCTTATCTAGATGAGACGCCCGTGTACAGGTTATATATATTTGATACAACTGCAATAACTAAGTTATTCCTTCCAAATGTTGTTTCGGCCGGTTCTGATAAAACCAACGGGTTTGATCACGAAGGTTGACAGGTCACGGTGAATTCTTATCGTATCTTTACAGGTTCAGAGTTAGAAATGCTGCCTGTTGTAGCAATACAGCTGAACGGTATTACATGTCCTGACTGACTGTCCAATGTATCACTACCACAGCTACAACACCCAACATGGGATTGACCGTAACAGAGACGAACTTTAAATAATTTTCAACAAAAGGTTGAGATATCTTTCTATAATTTTCTGTAAATATTATACAAAAATTTTAAAAAAATAAGTAGGTCCTTATCATCCTAGCCACCAACAATATATATATAAGTAAATAGATGTACATATATATAATAAATAAGTAACACCGACGACAATTTAGTCGGGAGAGCTAAAAAAACAATATGTCTTCCATAGTGAACCTGTAATTTATTATCTACTGCCAACCCTATTCGCATAGCATGCAGTACCTCGTTAATATGTATGTACCGTCGTCACCCTCGCCCACTCGATTGCTATGCATTGTACCTAGCGAACAAATACTAATGATTTTTACACTTTGACAATGATTTAATTGTTTGAAATTCTCGTGGTTATTGCCAACTATTAACACGTTAACGTTATGAGTTGATTGATGTAAATTATATCAAAATCTCTTCCTTTTCCTAAAGAGTCAGTCATTTCTTGTCTTAAATATTTTAAGACAATTTTATTCAATAGATTGAATACTAAAAAAAGATATGTGTGGAGTAATAGCAAGATAAACGTTTCCAAATGATGAAAGCAAATTCAAATAATTAAACGAGCTTTACTTCCACTCTTGCTCTTAACGCCAAGAATGAATAAGAAAGTGACTTCATAATTGGCGTCTAATAGTGAGTCGATCGAACAATCAATTTATGTCTTTTGTACCTTGAAACGTTTCTTGGAGATTATACTGATTCGATTTGAAAATGAGCCGGAAAGTTGGACGGGTAAATTAGTTTAACTCGTGATTTAAAATTGCACAACGAATTTATTAATATTTAAACGAAGATAAAATTAGCCCGGCAATGTGAAAGACGTTTTATTTTCTTATTAGTTTTGTTCTTGAGGTCCAAGGTTCTTATCAATATGCTAATAATAATATTTAATAGCGCTGCAACCTTTGTCAATCTTATGTTACTTGATGAGCCTCCTGTGCCTGACACACGTCGACTTTTTCGGTTTAAGGCACGCCGGTTTCTTCACGATGTTATCCTTTACCGTACGAGGGAGTGTTAAATTCGCACATAGACAGAAAGTTGGTGCACAGCCGAGGATAGAACCTTCGACTTCAGGGATGAGAGTCGCACGCTGAAGCCACTAGGCCAACACTGCTCTTATCAATTTGCTAGACACTTACAATTTCAATGGTAATGCATGCGGTAGTAGCTCGTTTTCTTATGCCTACCTTCAAGATAAGTTTCGTCGATCTATAAATACAAAAGTTGATGTTTTGTAACCCACATTTTTCTTAATTAATATAATTTGTTAAATGCATGTAAAAACGAATGTGTCGATAGCTGGTTTTGCTATATCGGTCACACATGATAAAGGCCGAGTTTCTAAACTGGATTGTATATAAATCGACCGTAGCATCCCATTATGGATAACTAAAACGAGAACCAAAGAATGCGCCACGTACATTCGTATAAAGTATTGTATCGTGACTAAACCTCGATTATGCTAATTGCGCGGCTCGTTGCTTTGATGCGGTTGGCCAGGAATTTAATTGGAACCGTTAGGAAATAGGATTCATCATTCATCATCATCAATGGCTTGAAATGTCATCATGTACAGCAATCCTTGTAGGCTTTGCCTCCTCAAGTATATTTCGCCATCGCAATCTATTTGGTGCTTCTTGCGTTCAACTTCGAACCTCTATTGTTACGAGGTCCTTGACAACTCCATCCTATCATCATCATCCTCGGTCTATCAGGTTTTTCTCTTGCTTGTGAGTTCAGTAAAGCGCTCGGGGTGCTGTCGTCCGCCATTCGGTGCGCATGTCCCAAACACTTGAGCCTGTTGCATTTTATGAATTGGACGATGTTGGTGTCGTCAAGGATGGTATATAGTTCTTCATTGTAGCAAATACGCCAAACACCGTCGTCGCAAACAGGGTCAAAGAATATTCCGCTCAAAAATAAGAAGAGCAAGCTCGTCTTTCTTGCTAAGCGCCCAGGTTTCTGAACCATAAGTGAGCACTGGTCGCAGCGGAGTTTTGTACAGAAAAAGCTTGGTAACAAGGTTACTAATGATTTATTATATATTTGTTAGACCGTCTTGGCACTGATAAGTTAAAACTGTTTCTAATATACTAGAGATATTGTAAGACAGTGTTGTAGGGCACAAAATCCCCAGCCAAGGCAACTATACAAATTTTAATAATTTTGAGTTTCAAGAGAAGAGCGTACCACTGTGGAAGTGGCTTCTCTAAGTAGGCAGTGGGCTGTGGTTAGCACTAATCTCTAAGTGCCCTCCTGCTCTCTCTATATATCTATTGTTACTGGAGCACTGCAACGAACAATGGTAAATGCATATTAGTCGTGATAGTATTAAGAAAGATCTGTTGACTAACTCTTAGCTGGAGTCTGATCAACGTGGGCGGTATTTCTTGTAATTTTTGCACAGTAATGAATATTCATGTTTCAGTTTCGGCCATGGCACTTGCATATAAATGATCGCTTGGGACAATTTTCGTGAACGTATATAGACTCGAAACATATTTGTTAACTATGTCGCATTTCCTTTGTCTTCATTGAGTTCTGTGCAAAAATACAGTTATACGGATAAGGTTTATTATATTGTATTAAATTTAAAGTGTTATACATATATACTTAAATTAAACTTCATTCTCTTTGGAAATTGACGCTATACAGCGGGATATATAACAATAATAATATTGCTTTTATATTTCGAAACTCTGTGATCTTTAATATATTTTCACTACAGTATATCTCGGAGTCCCGTGTGCCTCTTGGCCTTTGCCTCCTCTAACTTTCCACTGTTCTCTATCCTTTGCGACTATTCTCCAGTTATAGCCTGCTGTTCATTTGCGTTCGTCCTCCCATCTTTTGCATTGTCAGCCTCGTCTTCGTTTCTGTCGGGATTATAGCGCGATATCATATTATAATTATAAACACCACCTTTTTTAAAGAAATACTGGAAAATATCGTCTTTTATCTTGATATTTTACTAACAATATGTTTGTTTACAGTTTCTTGGATGATCTGGATCGGTTAGGCGCCAGGGATTACCAGCCCACGGAGCAGGATATCTTAAGAACCAGAGTCAAAACCACCGGAATCGTAGAGGTTCACTTCTCCTTCAAAAACCTTAACTTTAAGTAAGTATTCCATCTCTTCTTTGCCTTACTTTAACCCTTAAGTGTCTCTTGTTTTTATAAAACAGATAAGATTGATGAAAACATATAATTGTTGCACCCTTGGGGCTTCAGAAATATAACATTTATTAGATTGTGATCACTATGTTGTCATGGAGCTCGTCTCTCCAATGTGTCATTCATTATACTATCATCTCTCTTCCGTCGGTACATCATGTGTGAGCGTCGTGGTCAGCAAGGAACCATCTGGAGTGGACAATCTGTTTCCATCGGTTTCTATTCAGCGCATCTTATAACAGTGTATAGTTTTGAGGACGATGAGTCTTTCCCTTGATCGGCCCATCTGGTTGGTGAACGGCCACGTGATCTTTTCCTTCTGTATTACCAACTACGATCAGTTTCTCACATGATAAGCAATATTGCTCAATTATAAAATGAGTTTTTGTCTCCTCCGAATCTTTGGTGACATCCGTTTACAGACACGGTCTACTGTTTTATTCTAGGCTTTAATTGTTTAAAATTAACTTTTCAGATTGTTCGACGTGGGTGGTCAACGGTCGGAACGGAAGAAATGGATCCATTGCTTCGAGGATGTGACCGCGATCATATTCTGTGTCGCCATGTCCGAGTACGACCAGGTGTTGCACGAAGATGAGACAACGGTAATTCCTTTAATTACTCTTATAAATAAAAGCAGTAAGGTTCTCAAGAAGAGAAAACCGGGGAGGGCTCGTGCAAGATCGGTTGACAAAATTTGATGAAGGGAACTATTTGTTTCGGGCCTTTAAGGAAACATACTAATAGAATCTTAAATTAATCTAATATATAGAAAAGATGTAAACGTTCGATCCGTGCAATTATAGAACCGTATGCAAGAGAGTCTGAAGCTGTTCGACTCGATCTGCAACAACAAGTGGTTCACCGACACCAGCATCATCCTCTTCCTCAACAAGAAAGATCTCTTCGAGGAGAAGATCCGCAAGTCGCCTCTCACCATCTGCTTTCCGGAGTACACGGGTGAGGATTATTAGATTACTCCAAAGACTTACTTTTATGATCCCAATACTAGAATGCAGCATTCACGAATTCACGCAATTACTTAATCAGAGTTAAAAGGTTTGCGTGTTTAATCGATCTTAATCCGAAACAGGAAACTTATCGTTACGATCGTTTTATTTCTGAGTAAAATGAAAAACAAAAGTGTTTGCCGACATTATTCGTCGTAACAAATAATTTGATTTTTATATTTTGATCACGTGTTTGTCAATCGGAACGACGCAGGTGCCCAAGAGTACGGCGAGGCGGCCGCCTACATCCAGGCGCAGTTCGAAGCCAAGAACAAGTCCACCACGAAGGAGATCTACTGCCACATGACGTGCGCCACCGACACCAACAACATCCAGTTCGTGTTCGACGCCGTCACCGACGTCATCATCGCCAACAACCTCCGCGGCTGCGGCCTCTACTAGGCTCGTCCGGCGTCCCGGCGTCCTCCGGGCGCGTCCGGCGCCGCGACGGCGTCGCGAAACTCTCCGAACGTCTCGTTTCTTTCGGCGATGTAGTTTTCTTTCGATTGTTTTTCCGCTTCGGAAGGGTTTCCCGCGCCGCTCGGGACGGCGACACGCGCGGAGCGTTTGTTTGTATTCGTTCACGGCGCGCCGGGTTCGCCCGCGCGTCTCCGTTCGTATCGAGACGCGCCGGTTCGTCGCCGCCGCCGCGGGGCCCTCGGCGCGACCGGCTCCGATCGGTCCCTCCGACCTTTTAGACGTCTAGAGTTCGATTCTAAATTTTGGTGCTAGATGCGTCGGTCGGGCCGGTCGCCGTCTCGCGGCCTACTATCATTCCATTGACCGTTCCTCTCCTGAGATATTTATTTTTTATAAACTTTACGGTGTCTCACGTCTCTTTCGTGTTTATATTGTTTTCTATATCGCTTAACGGCAAACGAGGTCCGCGCATCGTTCGGCCGTCTGTTTCGCGGCGAATCGGGGGCGAGTTTGGCGGAGTCGGTCGAGCGAGACGAGTATGTAGTCGGCTCCGTCATATGTACTATTTAACATAATTTATTATCGATAATAAAGAAATCTTACTTTAAGCGTTAGGACAGTAACCGTACGGATAAACCTTATTAATAATGCAATTAGACTAACCTTTCCTGTCGAGTAGTCGAGCGGTTCGTTCGTATCGCGTCGACGGGTCGCGTGGAGAGCGATCGCTCGAAGGAAGCGCGCGGACCGCTCCCTCCCTCTGCCGAACCAAAGATTTCCGATACTTTCGATTGATTCAACCGATCGCTCTAAATCGCTAACTATTTTTCGTAGATTCGGTCGCCGTTCGTTCGAATCGGCCGAGCGGTCCGCGGACGAGCGTCGGCTCGCTTGTTGCTAGGTAGGTTTTTTACTGTTATGTAACGATATGTGTACGTTAAGCGAGAGTGATCACTATTAGCGCGGTTGGCGTTTGATCCGAAATTTACTTTAAGCTTCGTCACGCCGAGAGGGCGCGGCCCGTTCGCTGCCGCCGTCCGTCGCTCCAAACTTTAATTTGTGAGACTCCTCACTCCGCTGTCGAAGCTCAAATCTGGCAAATGCTTTTTGAGAAGACTGAGTCGTCGCTCAAACGTGCAGTCTTCGACGTCGCCGGACGCGTTTCGGCGATCGCTTGTTCATTTTTGCCAAAGTTAATATTCCTAAACGTTCGACGAGACTCCGACGTTATTATCTAGAAGGTATCGGGCCGAGTGAGGCGGGGTCTTTAGATTTGGTCGACGTTAACTATTAGCGCACGAGTCGTCTCGAGTTCGCGGAGTCCCGCCGCGTCGGGGGTCGGAGGCTTCGGCCTTCGCGTGGAGATGTGGAGAAGCGATGAGGCCGAGCGGTTCGAGTCGAACAAATGTTTAAAGAAATAAAAGTTTTAGTCACTAGCGGGTAATTTTTGAATGTGATTCAATCTTATCTTTATTTTTCTATATCGAGTGACTTTATTGTTAGTTTATTTTTCCAATTGTGTTTTGTAATGCATTTATTGAGACCGATGTATTTAACCAACGATGTAATTAAACAATATTTTCTCTTTTGTATCTCATCTGCACTGGTATTTTTATTGAATTTACTATAAATGTACTTTAAGTGTATAATTTTAAATAATTACTGAAAATGATTATATTCTAATTTTTATGTTCAAATATTTATGCTTGTTTTATTTAATTACCCTATCCCGAATCTAATGGCCAGGGAGGAGGCCAACTGTGTTAACCACACACTTACTAATCTCTATTACTATGTAACACACGTGTATGATTACTAATTTTGAGTAGAGTTGGGTGTAGTGGTTTCATTACATATAATACATATATTGATTTCAGAATAATGTTATGTTATTAAGAAATCCAATACACGAAATAAACACCGCCTTGTCTATGCATATTTCTAATGTAATTTTACTATCATGGGGGAAAAATAACAAATTGAAGAGTGTTAGCTGGGGCATGAGACAAAATAGCTTTTCGACAGGCATGGCCCATTAACGCCAAACGAATTGAGCGAAACAAAAAATTGTCACGTGATTGAGTGTGAGCTAATGGGTATGTTCCGATATACACTGCGACCACTGTACAGAGTACCGTCAATTTAGTATACTGTGAAACCGTTTCTCTATAGCCAGCTATACTGGTTACAATTTAAAACGGAACGCAGTCCAGTATACTAGTCAGCTTCGTTTTTCGACACAGTTTTCAAATGAGTGCATCAAAGTTTTTCAATTCAACAAGAAAAACTATTATTGGAGTATTATCGCATTAAAAAAATCTATATTAATATTAACTGTCAATTGAATTAATACTACAAAGAAAGTAAGTTAGAATTTTAAATGTTTGTTATTAAACTGTAAGTTATATCAGCCGTTAGGCATTCAAGTGGTTTTGATTGATCACGTGATCAAAGCACTGCGAGTACCTTACCTCGAAAACGCCAGTGCTCGCAGTAGAAGTATAGCGGGGATTTGTGACGTCATATATTTCCCTAGGACGCTGCGGCTGTATACTGGCAGTCCATAGCGGAACGAATTTTTGAACAGTGGGAGCACTATACAGTACTCGCAGTGTATATCGGAACATACCCTAAGTCATTCCTATCCGGCCTGCGGTTAAATAATATTGTCGACCGTGTCATCTGTGCTCGGTTATACTCTGTAGTGGTCTACTGTCTATAAAAAGTCAGTTGTCAAGGCCAAATAATTTTAATGATTTCCTGTCAAAGGAGATGCCTGATTGTCTTTGGTTAACCAATTTGAAGCCGCAAATTGCAAAACAATAATAACGAAATAGTACTAAATATTAATACTTTCCATTTTAATTACTTTAATAAAGGCTCGTCTATAATGAAGGACGTGATTGATGTTATGGCATTGCAAAATAACAGACGTGAAAAACGTTTGCCGGATTATAGAAGTGCAACAGGGCACAGCTTGGCGACCAATTTTGTATTTGAATGTGGCATAAAACTGGGATTGCAGCCTGCGACTATTGCTACGGCAGCAATTTTTTACCACAAGTTCTTTAATGAAGCCGACAAGAATGACTATGATTGCTACGTTATATGCACAGCATGTTTGTGCGTAGCTGGAAAGTCGCGGGATGAGCCAGTAAGACCAAGAGATGCTGTTAATGTAGCACATAATTCCATCAATCGGGGTGCAGGCCCTATGGAATTAGGTGATGAGTATTGGTCATGGAGAGGTGCCGTCGCTCAAGCGGAGCTATTAGTATTGCGTTTACTTGGTTTCAATTTAGAAACGCCATCACCGCATAAGTATCTATTGCATTACTTGCGTTCACTACAAGAGTGGTTTCCGACATCTCAGTGGCGAACTGCCCCAGTTGCTCGTACTGCAATGGCCTTTTTACAAGACTTCCATCATTCACCGCTCATATTAGATTATAGAGCCCCACATATAGCTGTTGCCTGCTTGACATTGGCACTCCATGTTCTCGGTGTTTCAGTACCTCTAGCATCTACATTAGATGATGATGCAGCTTGGTACTCTGTAAGTATTTAAATTTATTATATTAGTTTTATTTAACACAAGCAGAGTTTTTGTTAGTAATCAATACTCAAAAAGAGTATATTTTAATCTGAAGTGTTACTTTTTCATGTTACGGTATGGTTTGTGGACTCAGTTTCCACACTTAGACGCTCAATTAGTCCATTGTACGTAAAGTCCTAGGTAATTAAGCCTAAATATAATGTGTCTGCCCTTAGTTTATACACTTTTTACCATACATACATATAAAACAGGTTACCTAAACTATTAGGTAATACGCTAAATTCCTTCCAGGCAACCCTAGTATGGAAGCAGAAGAAAAATAAATTTGTTATGTGCACCTAAAGTTTTTAACTTTTTTTTTTCAAACACTTAAATGCTATGCTATGGAGTACTAGAGTACTGCTAAACGTACGGGACTGGAGTACGAAAGTAACTAGTATGTGAATACATACAACCAATTTATATAACATTTGTTTCAGGTATTCACAAAAGATCTCCAAAAAGAAAAGAATTGGGAATTAATGGAGAAGATTATGCAAGTTTACAGCAGAGAGCCTGAACCTATTTAACTAAGTAGCTTATAGTATAGACATGTTTGAGTATTTTTTTTAAAATAAATGACGATAATCATTTAATCTTGTATTCCTACTTCTGTCACTTTGATTCTTATCAGCATTTATTATTAGTATCATATATACTTTCAAATTCAATAATTTCACATAAATTTACAACTAAAATAACCTGTTTTAGTACATAGGAGTGTTACATAGCTGTATAAGATGGAATCTGCAGCCTATCAACCATTTCGCAATTAACTGGAATAACACGTGCCTCACGTTGTACTGTGTCAGCATTTATTACCCAGACGAAACTGGATTTTACATATTATGTCTTCGCATTCCTAACATCGTATTCTTTAGACGTAATGTTAATTGTGTTTTTTTATTCAATTAGTTTTAAACAATATATATGGTTTTAAACCTTCGGCGACTTGTTGGAAAAGTTTGAATCAATCACAGATCGTGCAAACGGTCGGAAACTTAGAGTCCTGCAGCCAGAAAATAGGTAGGTAATGAAAAGGTAAATCAAGACATCAATTATCAAAGAAACCAAATGTGGTGAGTATCTAGTTTTGATCTGGACTTGCCGAATTATCCTTTTAAGTGCTTTAAATTTTTTTATCATAATCCTATACCAAGGTTTTTCACCCTACAAATTCACGGACCCATAGGTTATGTATTTAACGTAGTATGTATATAGAAGGAGATATGTTGCAAAATTTGGTTGACAACAAATATTAAGCTGTACGATTATTTTCAGAACTTCTTAATAAAGTTACTGGTCCGTTAATTAATAATTTTGCAGACCACTGGGATGAGACATCGCTTTATAACGTTTTACCCATTATAACAGGTTACAGGGCAGTGACAGTAAAAGACTACAGAATGTTCCTAGGACCAACTCGATTAAAAACCCATAAATTTTTGTTGTACACTGGGTTTGTGATGTAATTTCAAATATGCATCAAAAATACATTCAAGTTGTGTAAAATATTATAAAATATCGATCTTCGAGTATATTTGATATTTCAGTTATAGCAACGCTTGGAGTTTGTTTGCTTGCTTGCCAGTCAGTGGACTGTCAAATATGTATTTAAATTTATATGTAATAATATTCATATGTTGTGTTGTACTAGTAATCTGCACTAGAAACGTACGGATCTCTAAGCCCTACAGATGTACCCTAACACACATATAAACTATACTAAATTTAAAGAAAACACTTTTCTACCGGATTAAAGTTAGGTATTATTATAAACTACTTTAAATTCTGCTTACTCCAATTCACACGTACATAATATTATTCTTGTAAGCTGTCGGTGTTTTGCCTAATTATTTGAAATAGGCGTTTCTATATTGTTTATCTCGTCACTTACATAATTTCTAATGAACCAACAAAGGAATCAGAATTTGAATGCATTTTTTCAAGTAGTGACCATTGCTTTTTGTAGAGTGACCACTCTTGCAATGTTTTCAGGACCCAAATGTATTTCTGCAAGTTTTGCCATAGGCCATATACTCGGGCTCATATTGTCGTCGTCTTTAATGAGTACTGCAGTACCAATTTTATAATTTTAAATTTTTTTTCCGCTTATAGCTTCGTTGCAGATGATGTTTTTTGTCCAACTCTTCCAAGTCCATTTTAATTTTTTGTACTAACTTCCATCTGCCAACTAGGTCAAATCGGTTCAGGAAAACCAACAGCTTCCCGATTAATAAGAAAAGCTCGAAAAACTGTCTCCGAGTTATTTAGCAAAGCTTTTTTTCATTTCTTCATAACTCAATGGTGTTTCATAGATATAACCCCGGTTTGCCAAATGCCGCCAAATTGAGGTAAAGATGGTGGTATAATGCCCACTCTGTCTCTATAAAGGTAATTACATTCTTCAATTGAGTTGATTGTGATATTTCGAGTATTTCATTGTATAAAAACTTAGCCGTTCCAATAAATTTGTTGTATTGTCACTGGACATGTTTGAACCCCTCCGGCCTCAGTGTTATGCGAAGCCCAGCTCAAAACATTCTGTCGTCAAATCGCTAACTAATTCCAAATGAATAGCTTATATGATTTGTGTCCTCTAGGTTTTATTGCTCGCACTTGTATGGGGCCGGCAAAATCCACACCTGACTAGAAGGATGTGATTGTGTCAGTCTTTGCGATGGTAGTAAGCCCTTCTTTTGAGACGCTTTCGTTGCTTTATATTGAATGCACTCAACGCATTTGTAAACCTTAATTTTCCTTTTGTCGCTTATTATCCAATAAGTGTTACGTAAGTAATTGTCATTTTATTTCCGCCATAAAGCATTTTCAAATTTGCATCATGAATAATTAATGACGTCACATAAAGATCATATGGCACTAATATCAGATGCTTTTCTATTTAAATTTCCGAGTTTGTTTCCCTTATAACACCATCATTATCTGTAAATAAGTCTAAAGTTGATTTTACTGCTTTTCCACAAATTGTGTTTATTTTGTAGTATTCTTAATTCTTCGAAAAATACTTCTTGAATTAATTTTATTATTCGTGTAGTTTTTTGCCCGATTTTTGTAACAGACAATATTGGTAATTTTTCTGTCTACAGCACGCAGCACGACAGTCCTCTTAACATACGTTGAAAATCTGAACATCAGAAATAATTGTCAAACATCTTATTCCACATGCCTCACGTTTCACAAAGCCTTCGTTAGGTGTAATTTCTCATTTTGTAACCATTTAGGATCATTCTGTGGTTCAATACCTCTTCAACATTCCCGTGTGCAGGAGGAAAATTTTGTTAAATTTCTGAAAACCTATTTGCTACAAACGCCTGTCAACGAATCTCCTTTTATCTTTTGTCCAACAAAAACTCGATACATTTTTGTAATTATTACTTAAAGCATCTTGTATGGGTTTCATTAATGTTGTTAGTAGTGAGGCAGCAAATAACTCAAAACGAGGTAGTGTCCCTTTAGGCGCCACTTTTGATTTCTCCTGTATTAATGTGATAACATATTTGTTGTTTTTCACACTGCAGTAAACTACGGCTCCATAAGCATTCAGAGGCATTGTAACCCATGTAATTCGATGCTGTCGGAATCAATAACTTGACGCCATCTTGGGATTTTAATACTTTCTATGCAATTTAAATTGTTTTGTACGTTTATCCATTGTTTACACTGATTTTGTTTACAATTTAATTACGAAGGCGACATCCGAAGATTAAAAAAAACATCCCATTTTGTATCAGTTGTGGCAATAATTTCATAATAATAATAATAGGCGCTAGCCACCCTAGTGGGTCAAATATTTTTGCTAATTCTGATAGTATAAATCGTTTTGTCGCCTTTTCGTTAATTTTTGGCGTTATTAGAAAATAAAAGTTATCTTCTCGTGGTGACTATGCTACTAAAAGAGATTTTCTATTTTCGTCCAGTGGTAATTTAAATATTTTTTATGTTTCATTTGGTATATATTTTAATAATTATTCACTGAAGGCTATTACCGAAACCACCTTTTTCCAACATGCAGTTGTTTTATCAACTTCTAAGCAATGTCTATGCCTGTAGAACTACTTAAAATGTCATCGGCATAAAAATTTTGCAAAAATAAATATATAAATGTGTAGCACTTTCCAGTGGATAATTAATCTTTTCATCTAAAGGAAGTTGTTTTAATGTCTTAACCGCAAGATAGGGAGCGCTCGCGGTTCCGTATGTTACTAAAGTTAATTCAGAGTAAACTCCATAAAATTCTTTGATATTTGATGTCCTGTTTTTTTATTTTTAAACATCTGTACATTTTAATAATGTCTGACATAAAAGCTAGTGTATGCATATCCTAACGTAACAATATAGTAGATACCTATATCTTGTTGTTGTCATGGGCCTTTGCATGAATTAGGCGTTAAGGCTGCATTTCTATCTTTGTCTTGCTACTGGCATCAAATACAACACGTGATTTCGTTATAATATTTTCCTTCGTAGTATTCTCTACATTTTTCATGAAACCCATTAAAAAATATCAATGTACATAGTATGTAAGAGTTTATATTTAGTTTAGTTTTGTTGGGATAGATCAAGTTTTAGTAGATTTAGATGAAATTAAGCATAGGGGAAGGTCGGGACCCTTCGTACGGTTTTCACATTTTATTTTTTTATTTTTCCATGAATTAATCACCTGATCGCTTAAATTTATAGTCTAACTATCTGAGATTCATATAAAAAAAATACAAATGATTTCATCTGATGGTTCAACCATAATTATGATTTAAACTAAATCTGGAAAACGTACGAATCTGCCCCATCAACGGGGCACCTTCGTACAGTGTTGGGGTTACCTTCGTACGCTGTGGGGTAGTTCCGTACGTGCTATTAAAACGACACACATAAATCAAAATTCATTTATTAGCTATGAAATTAAACAGAAATATAAAGATTTAATTTCTATTGAACAAAAATAAAATAAAAATAAATAGCAACACAGGACAAAGTAAATGCAAAAATTAGCAATTAGCACACTAACACAATCGTACCTACCTACCAGAGGGTTTAGTCAAGATGCCTTAACAGTAGTATGTAGAAAGTCAAAAACTTAATTTGTATCAAAATGACAGTTCGTGTCGACAAATTTTCATACAAATTTAGTAGTATAATTCGTTCAAATGTGCCCCATCTAGTGCTGTCCGAAAGTACCCCACTAAATGAACAACAACAAAATATAACTTATTTAAATAGTGATAGGAAAACGTCATAAATTAAGTATTGGAGACGTATCTTATGTATATTTCGCAAGTTCTGATAGAATACTCTACTCGAAAACTTATTTTATCTACGAAAACAAGAGACAAAAACATTGATCAAAAAATTACTTACCGAGCGCGAAAACACGTCCACGCCTGTAACTTCACTCTCATCGGTGCGAATTTCGCGAAACTTCGTTGATGTATAGTTGGTACCTCGACTCATACACACATACAAAAACAAGACTGTACTTTGTTTCGTTCAAGTTTTATTTTGACTGTATGAATGTGCCCCGCGAACGAAGGGTAACGATCTTCCCCTATACATCTCTTAGATAAATTAAGAATTTTACATTCGAAAGATGAATTTGATATTGATTTTACGAAATTTTTAATTAAATAATTAAATTTGAATATTTTTTATTTTAAAACAGGAAATTAGTACTAGAAATAATGGTCCCAAATATTGTAACCTATACCTAACACCTATAAGAACCATAAAGTCCTTATTCCTACCTCCATTTTTGGCAATTTCTGGAAAAGACTAAGTTCATAGAGACAGAATGTCCAAAGGTGAATTTAGGGTTTTCTTTGTAACATGAAACCAGATTATAAGACCGAAGAAAAGCATGATTCTATCCAGCACCTGACCATCCAGCATAGATTGGAACATGGAGCTCAACCAGTCCTGTCACTAAACCAACAAAAAGACTAGATCCTGTGTATGGAATGGAATCCAAGCATATTGAGCAGCCAAAATTAAACCTGGCCTTTACAGACCTCACCTTTTAGTCTTAACAAGGAGATGTCCATGCTATGTATATTTAAATTAAATCAAGGATATCATATTATATTATACTACTATTCCTCTATATGTAGTATTGGTTTATATTACAAATAGACGACTGGGAATTGAAGCAGAAATAAAAAGACATCCTGGAAAAGAACAAGTTCCTGAAATGCTTAAAAGTATAAAAGAAATATATATAGTAAAAGTGGAATCTGGGCATATTTTATCAGCAACTTTCTCCACACCAAGTTTTCGAATAGTCACCAATTTTAGGTATTACTATCATACATCATGGAATCTGCAGCCTAACAACCATTTCTAAATTAGCCCGTGGAACTTGATATTATGTCTTTGCATTCCTAATATCGGATTGTGTTTAGCCGTAATATTAATTGTAAATTTTATTTGAATTAAATAATTTTTTAACATGAGTTTTTTTTAACCTTCGGCTGTGGCATAGATGCATGTTTCACTCCTTTTATTTCAACTTAAAGTTATACTCTGTAGCCAAGGGCTTTACAATAAACAAAACATTTTTATTAGTAGGCAAGCAAGTGACAGAGATTGAAAGTTATAGGTTTAAAAATATTTTTCTTCTCACTTCATCCAATTTGTTTACCCTTGTTAAGTCTATGTAATAAAACATCTCTCTTATATATATGAGATTAAAGACAGACATTTCTAAACAGAAAAAAGGGTAATGAAATAAAAAACACATTAGATCTACAAACAAATATAATTCAGTTTTCTAACATTTTACGATACATAATTTATAAATGTACAGGGTAAGCTCATGACGCGGTAAAGCAATTCTATGAAGTTCACGACTGGCTTCAGACGTACGAGTGCAATTTAGACATAAGGAACGGACTCGCCGCCTTTGATATGCTTCTCACGGGACAGGTGTGATCTTAAATCTAACGTGTATAATGTATATGAGAGGACAAATGTGCTGATCGGTCGTACCCTACGTAGACACCGATGACTAGTAATTTATAAAAAATTACGCTACGATTAAGCGTATCGATACTTCTTAACACGACAACCGGACAGACATTCCGCTCCGAAGGAACGGCCGCGCGCGAACGTCGAACTGTGCGTCCCGAGGGAAGACGAGATGTCCCCGATCACATCATATTTGTGCTTCCGCGCTTCGAACGCTTCGAATGCGGAACCCGTTTCGAACCCACGCCGGGGAAGACACAGAGTGGAACGCGATAGGGTTCGATAACATCAGTATATAAAGAGAAATATTACACCTTACGCTATCTAACTATTATAAATAATTCCACAATGACAAAAATTTATATGATTCACGACATAAATGATTATTTTATTGCACGACGCTCTAACTACGATTCCGATACACCGGGACAGACACATAGAAAAGGTGGACGCGCTCGCCTCACCGGCACACAAACAACAATGTACAAAGAACGGAACGTCACACGCGCACTCGGAGTACCGCCGGACGAACGCGGAGTCGATAAATATAGGCTATGTTTAGTTTGGTAAATAAAAATCTGATTTATATATCGTCAACGCTGTAAAACGATCACCTCTCACGCTCGATAAATATATTTTTAAGTAACTATCGTTACGCGTTTAAAACAAGGTACACATGAGGAAACACGGTTAAAATTAACGACAGTTAAGTTAAATAGAGAATAGATATAACAAATATAGTAATCCCATTGAACACGGCGCTTTACCGTCGCTTTTAATAGAGCGCGGCACCCGATCGATATATTCTTACACACACACACTCACCGCCCCACGGGAAGGCAGTTTTATTTTTATTCATTTCGAGACCGGCACTGGGAAGAATTAAACACGCAACAAAATTGTCTGCTCCGAAAGCGAATCAAAATACGAAAATTTCGAAGACGTACTATGTACTCAGTGTTCGGATGCAGACGGAAGAAAGCGAGGAATGTAAGCAAACAACTACCCCCTAAAACGCTTAAGCTCTCCAAATCGAGATTAGCAGTAAAAATAATTTTACGTAAACGTAAATAAAACTGAATAACGAACGTAAATAATTTTAATTTGTTATACGATTATGGCAACTGAAAACATTTGTACACACTCCTCGGGATGAACTAACTCCGGACATTTCACTAATCTAATATTTAAATAACTATAAGAAGTGTTAAAAGCTAACTACGGGCCCGGACGCAGCTGGCTCGAGATCCAGCTCCGGCCATCGCCGCTACGTCTGACGCACTTCGTTCGAACACGATATTTACGCGTTTCTCTACTTTGGCTGGACTCACGAGGGTTCGATAATAACGAATTAATACTGGATCGCTCGAGGGTAGACCGAAATCTAATACGGCATGTAGTGGTATTTTCATAATTTACAACTACCCACATTTGGTAATAGATAAAAACACAAAAATTCAAAGTCTCTCGATCGCTGAACACCTCGGATCTTTATAAATAATTACGAAAACGACAGGATTTAGGAACTCTCTACGAAATAAACGCAACGTAAATCAAATTCAACATAAAACATATTCTCGTCAACAAAAATACTTCCCGATAATAAAAATTGCGCTCTTGCGCGACGCGGTCTTTAAATGGGCAAACGTAACAAATTGTTAATAAATAAACTATTGTTTTAACATAAGTCGGTCGATCCGGCCCCGCCCGATCGAGACGGTCGTCGACACTTTATCGAATCGTAAATAAAAAATAAATAAATCAATCTAAGTGCGACTTTTAAATCGTTCCTCAAAAATCAAAGTCAGAAGCGACTAAAAAGTCGAACCGAGTGAAAAAGATCAAATCTAATCACGATTAAGTCTAAATCATCAAAATCAAAGTCGAGAGCCGTCGAGCAGTGCCGCAGGCCCCTGAACCTATGTTCTCCAAGTTTCTTCTTCCTGAACCTCGGAATTGGGAATTCCCGATTCCCGATTACACTATTAAGGCTTCATCTAAAATAAGCGTATGTTTGTTCACCTGCAGCACTACTCGACGAGCTCTCCATCGTCGCCTCCCTCGCGTAACCCTAAGCCCTTGTGGCACAACATTTCATATTTCTACTTAAACATCAAATCAAACTTCTCTAAATACAAGAACATCCGAGATATCATATAAGAATTTTGCAACGGCTGAAAATCTAGAAAACGGAAGAAAAATCCGCCCCTTTTTAGATTCAGAGAACGCATCATATTCAGCGCTAAGAGACGGACAGCCAATTTTTAAGTATTTTGATATATATATATATATATATGTATAATATTTGTATCGAGTCTCAGAGTGAGTGGCTCTTTTATAACTTCTAGTGCCCTACAGTGAAAATTTAGTTTCATCAGAATTTAAAGTTTAAAAAGTTTAGTAGTGGGAGAGGAGGGTCAGAGCGGATTACGGTTAAGGGAGGCCGCGAGACGATCCAGTTCATCGCACGTCGGTGAGGTTGCTCTTGTCTCCGAAGAGCTTGACCAGCTGCTCCTCGTAATCGTCGATGTTGCGCTTCATGATCTCCATGCAGGGCCCGAGGAGACGCTCGAAGGTTTCGACGTCCAGAACTGAAAAATAATATTCGAACTGAATACGACAGAATAAAAAGCTATTCGTTGTTAACGGGTATTTTGCTACAACAAACCACTTCAGCTCACTCGGAATGGCCAAGTAGGAAGAGAGGACGCCCCCCAGAATCCTGAGAAGATGCTATTCCTTTTAATATGGAAGGATTGGAAAATGGTGGCGAGGATGAGAGCCACGTGGAAGAATTTGTAGGAGGCCTTCCCTCAGTCGGAGCTCGAATACTACGATTATGCAGTACTCGAATAAAATATATTTTTTTTTGACAGCCCAAGAATATTAAGTAATTTTCTTTTTAATAAATTTATGTTCTTATTAATAAACATACTATTAGCTTGAATTAGATAAATAATGTTTTGTTGTTTTTTAGGAGGCTAAATAATGTAGACGGAAAGATTTGTATCCAATCTGCTCAAGTCGCTTGTTGACAATGAATCTAGTTTGTATGCACGATATTAATTTGTATATTAATAGCGGATGTATCATTAAGAATTCAAAAAAGGTACTTCTGCAGCTACGTCGTTGACATAAATTTTAGTAGTCATTTTACGACTTCCTCTTCGTAACGATTCTTAGCGAGGATGACTTTTTTCCACGTCATGATTTTTTAAAAAGACTAATAACATTTTGTACCTTAAAACTATATTTTCAGTAAATACGGTCACGTTCGTCACGCCATAACAAAGTAGTCATACACCAGCTATTAATAGAATTTATATTTGTGTAACCAATATAGTATTACTCGGTAAGTTACTTCGATTCAAAGCATTTATTCAGATAAAAAGCGATGCATGATGGTACTCACAAGCAACCTTGGTGGGTCCAATGGCGTATGCGGAGGCAGCACGCGGCTTGTGAGTGACCAGAGCCAGCTCGCCAAAGTAGTCTCCTTTGCCTGCGATTGCACATGAAGAAACAATTAATTTATTAATTTACAAAAACACACACTATACTTACGATAATGGAATATCGCTACTGTGAACTCACTCTACGAACATATAAAGATGTCGATAGTCGGAGACAGCATTCGATAAGTGCAACCACTTTGTTAACGAGGATCTGTGCAACAGACTGGTTCTTGCCCTAGGCATCGCAAACAACTTTGGCTCTTAAGATACAAAGAAACCGAGTTCTTGGAGAACACTTGGGTTGCTTACCATCCCCCGCAAGACTTAAAAAGATAGCGTTAAATTACGCCCCGAAAAATCTCTTTGGAAATAAATTTCAATATAAAAACCGAAGTAAATAGTTTTATATTAGTTTATCTCGTGACTCACCCAGACGCTTAATCTCATGCTCGTTTCCATCATCACGAGCGATGCGGATGCTGATGGAGCCATCCTCGACGAAGTACATGCCGTCCGCCGTGTCTCCTTGGCGGATGATCAGCTCACCATCGATTAAAGTGCGTGGAAGAAGGGCATCGGCGAGGTTGGCTCGCTCGTATGGCTGTAATTAAAAATTCATATTTTAGATAATTTCTTGATAATTGACAATTACGTAATTGTGTAATTCGACACAGCAAGAATCACTGATATTCTAATTAAATAAAAAATGCATTATTTCTTATTTGCAAACGTATCCATGCGTAATAAAAACCTCACAAGTTCATAATTAATTCTATAAGTACCATAATCGCTCTACGGGGCAGACATATTCGTTAGGCCATGATCATCGGTCACCTTTCCATGCATATGTCAATATAATAACGTGTTAATTAAACTTCATTACCCAGTAATAAATAAAAGTTGTATTGCAAATTTAAATAGCAAATGTTTTAATAGCGGCATAAAGTTAATTAAGTTAATAACTGAAAGAGCTTACGAAGTCGCCCTATGTCCTAATTAGTCGGTTATCGCATAAAAAGGTCGAAGGTTTTCTTTATAAAACCTTTTTATATAAATGGATACGGTTATTCTGTTATTTCGGTAATTTCTGCTGATAAACGCTATCGCTTATGTGGACCATCTTATAATCAATCCTCCCTCTAAGTTATAGGGAGGATTGATTATAGTATAACGCGATAGACCCGGCCATCGTTGTATAAAAGCGGTTTTTTTATCAATACAAAAGCTTGGAATTTAATAGTTATTTAATTTAATTTTATAAAAACACACAATATTGAATCAGGTGTAAAGATACGCAACACTAATTATAGACTTGACAAATCATTATAAATTTTACACTACAGAAATATAATTTGACAAATCTCCGTGTTATAGGACGAAATCGCATTATAGCTACCGCTTTATACTTGGGATTACTGTATTTCCAAACAAACATAGCTTTAAATTACACAAAACTTAGCAATTTCAGATATTGTTTAAACAAAAAACTATAATTGCTTAGCCCAGACATAATCATCCATCATTCGAGCCAAGACAAAAACGCCTCCAAACTAAACTATTAATTATAATTTAAGTTTCTAGACAGAAACTTGGCATAGTATCGTGTGTCGCTAGAATTCTGTAAATAATTAAGAATTACCGATATCATTTGGCAAGAATATTCAAGGAAATGGCGGTCATGTGTTAGCCAATATTGATTTGATGTGTCATATAAATTAAAAAATATACGGTTCTGTATCTATCAACTTGATTTCAGATTCAATCTAGTAGCAGTGTGGTAATGAAGAAAGATCTACTTCGACATAAGATACGAATTCTGATGAACTGAATCGGCTCCAATACTGAAGAATCGTTATCGTTACTGGAATTCACAGAGTACGGCGCTGCGTAAAAAAATACTATGCAATACACATTGCTGCACAGAGGCAAATATTTTAACGTTTTGGCCATACGCAGAGTTCAAACTCAAACTCAAATATAATATACGAAATTATATATATTATCACAATTTCAAAAGTAAAAACAAGTCTATCAAATAAGACAATAACACTTCATTATAATTAAGTTTCAAGTACAAGTTGAAATTGGTTACCAACATAAAGATAAGTTAACAATTCTCGACTATTATTACTGTATCTCTTACGTCACTTGTATCGGCATTTTATCGTATCGTCATAGGTTTATCAAGATATATCGTATATTTTATCTACAAAGGAATCCGAAATTTGAAGACGTGTTTCACTATAAATATCGAGAATTGAAAATCGGCAAACAAACAGTATTATTATGTCTTTTTGAGATATACACATTTTTTTATAATTATACGTAGCAGCACAAAATCTCCTTCACCGGGAGACCACGCCCGGATAGAACGACAGAACAGGCATTTCGCGATTTCAAATCTGCTTCGGCAACAAAACGCACTCTTGGAGAGACAATCGTTCATCGTTTTGTTTATTTGAATAATTTAACACGTATTTTAATTTAATTGTTCAGAGGAGTTGTTCGGATAACCTGCAGCTGAGTTTCATCATCGGACGTCGAGGCAGAATACAAATTTCCACCCGTATCACTCGACGTCCGCCGTTCCACAACTGAGCGTTTTTCAAGGCAGTTTTTGCCGCGCACCACCACTATGTGGAACCAGCTGCCCACTGAAGTATTTCCGAACCAATTCGACTTAGGGTCCTTCAAGAAAAGAGCGTACCAATTCTTAAAAGGCCGGCAACACACTCGCGAGTCCCCGGCATTGAGTGTCCATGGGCGGCGGTATCACTTAGCATCAGGTGAGCCTCCTGCCTGTTTGCCGTTCGTTCTATTTTTTTTTTTTTAAATTCCCATTTAATCAAAATAATTTTAGACTCAATAAGTTTTACGTAGCAACCGATTTAATAAGACCTACATATATGTAAAGTGCATACAAGTGTGTTCGTTATAAACAACGAAACGTTGCAGGTATGGAAACGTCATGACGGTAACTAGTGCAACTTGGCTTGGATAATCGAATAATCTCCGTCGCAGATAGCAATGAACTTATCTGAAGTTTCCTTCTATCGCTACCAATAATCCCCATAAGGAACAAGTTTCAAGAGTTTACTCAAGTTATCAGGAAATCTCTGATACTCAATAATGCGCTTATCGATAACATTTTTGAAAAATTCAGTCTAGAATATTCCTTAATCAAAGGGATATAACCAGGTCTGAAAACGCCTGAAAACGGTTTTCCCGAAATGTGTACCACTCGACTACACTTATACTGAAACTGCATTAAAAAATGTTTAAGCTTCCTGAAAACTAGGGTTACATTCTGTAAATTACAATTTTCTAATATGTGATTGACCCTCTCCTGAAACGGTCAGAAATCACATTTCAGCCTGCTGAAAAGTTCTCTAAGTAGTGGAAAAATCGAGAAACATTGTAGTCGACCCGTCTTCGTAACAATATATTCATTGTATTACTTAAAAACTTGCGGTCAGTAACGACTTAATTAAATATCCCATTTTTAAGCACTGCGTTCGCAGTCACCTTACAGAATATATAGGACAAGAAATGTTGACTATTGTTCGGATTTGTGGTGCTTGTTGCTAAGTGGCTGGAGGCGAATCAATCGCTAAGTTGAGCGTCGCGGTACGAACTTTGATTAATTTTGTTGCAGGTAGCAACCTACCTACCAGGTACTAGCAAACCTTTGCTCTTAACCTACTACGAAAAGAAATAGTTAAAATGTGTTTAAACGAATTCTGAAAAGCCGTATTATAGTGTCTGATAATAATACATAGTACCTACATATGTATTTCCATTAGTTAATCTTCAACTAGTAAACAATTTATCTATGAACATTTATTATTTAACATAATTTGATATGTTTTCGTAAACAAAGTTGCAATTCTCCCCTAATTAAAATTATGTAAAGGATCCGTTGAAGTGTAAGAAAGATAAAACAATAATGATAATCGAATGCATTACGCGTAAGAACTTGTTGGCATCGTACCAACTTCACCACACTATTATTCCTCATTCACATTCCTTTCTAATCGATCTCACAGTGTACACTGTTCCACCTTTCTACAGACTTCAACCCATTCATTCTTCTCATTGAAGCCTTGAGGATCGCTTTATTTTGGCGGAAGAGATAATCATTTCTAGGATAAGATATTTCTGAAAGTCGTGTTTATATTTATTGCATAAATCAGAAGAAAAGTGGCCCAAGTTTACTTGTTTAAAACATCGTGAATTTAAAAAAAATATACACTATATCATCCCTAAGATAGTGCAGAAATACTAAGAAACTTGTAGGACATACAGTTGATATGTCGCGAGAACCATTCGTAATTTTGCCACTTTACTTCTTAAACGTATTCTTCAAATATTGGCATTGTATTTAACACAAGCCTGAAACTGTAGCTCTAACTGCGTCATCCAACGCGTTCGTGACTCATTAATATAGTTTAAGGCATAGGTACGACTACAAATCACTTGGACATGTCTTGGTAGTGCTAATATGCGTATGAATTTCTGAATAATTTCAACAGTAACCTAGAAACCATAGAACCAACTATTATTACAAATACATATACTTAAAAAATTAAGATAAGATAACTGAGTTGTTTGCCAAGGGTTCGTCAATGTTGAACGAAATGGTGATATTTGACTTGGAAGGACACAGATTATAACAAAATGGAAATATTGCACACTATCAAGAAAATTCTTAAGGGCTAAAGTGGCGGCACAACGCGACAAACATGAAACTCATCGAAGCATCATAATTTTCGGATGATGAAGCCGTTCACGTGTGTGAGGCTTGTGTGGGGTTAGTAAATCGATAAATAAGGGAAAAGTAATGAATATACAACTTGTGGCTTGCGTTTGTAGTTTTAAACTTTTAAATAAAATGATACAGGGCTATGAAACTATGACGTCGCTTTTCGAGCTTGCACTTCAACAATTTAAAAGCCAAAAAAGATGTTTCTTTCGTTGATCACTAATATTAGGAACTACTAGTTCGAACAATTTTTTGTGTTTGAATGTTTTAGTAGGTCACCACACTTTAGAATTTTATTAAAAACTCTATCTTCCTTTCTATAAAAATACTTGAAAATAATTGAAACGACTACTAGCTTAGTAGGTACTAGTGGATTAATATAACCGATTAAACAGTAGAAAATTAAACCTAATTCTATTGCTATACTATGTAGAATATTAAAAGCAATATTTGATTGATACATTAACACACGGTTCGCCTCAGCGAGTTTCACCTTCAAATCTCAATGAACAGCGAACACTGCGTCCATAAATAATAACTTCGCCTTATGCGGACTGAATTTTAACTCAACGCGGGGCAAAAATTTAATATATTCATGACCTAAAACAATTATGTTTTTGCGAGTCATAGGTTAGTACTATTTCATAATGTAATTTATTAATACGAGCAGTGGCCTTGTGGCTTCAGCGTGCGACTCTCAGTCCTGAGGTCGTAGGTTCGATCCCGGCTATGCACCAATGGACTTTCTTTCTACGTGCGCATTTAACAATCGCTCAAACGGTGAAAGAAAACATCGAGAGGAAACCGGCCTTAGACTCAAAAAGTCGACCGCGTGTGTCAGGCACAGGATGGATGCTGATCACCTACTTGCCTATTAAATTGACAAATGATCATGAAACAGATACCGAAATCTGAGGCCCACACCTCAAAAGTTTGTTTACTTGGTTACTAACAACTTTGCTAATAATGCATTACCTATATTGATTAGTTATTAAAGTGTCTGCCTTCGGATGTACTTACAAACTAACCTGTCGAAAAGAGTACACATGACACAATGTATGGAAATAATTATTAAACTGCATATATTAACGGACGTTTTTAATTGTCCGTTGAGTGAACTGACAAAAGCCTCCGTCGCACTCAAAGTGTATATTTGACTCAATGTTATAAAAAAATCAATAAATATCAATCAATATTGGGCAAGTTGAGTGTCCATTGTGCTAAAGAAAATATTCGTGAATTATCGTTTTAGAAACGACAAACGAAGGTTATAGGAATTAAAATCTGAGATTCGAGCGTCATAAGCCTATGATTACGTCAATCGGGAACGACGTCACTCAATAGACACAGATTTATGTTGAAATTGTTTACACTTATTGAGGTAAAATTATTTTAGCTTCAAAATTCTCTGTCGAAGAGTGAAAACGTATTTAGTGTATGTACTGGGTGGTTAAGATAATAATAATGTCCACAATTATTAAGAATTGTATGTAAAGCAAAAATAGAGAGCTTTGATAACGTATTAAATTGAATATGATGTAAATAAATAATCGCATATAAAGCATACATACGTACAGTAAATTGTAGTATATTAATAATAAATTCAGGTCAGTAGTGGTCAAAGAAATGATGACGGCCCTATTATACAGTAGAATCGAATGACGAAATGCCTAAGTGTGCTTTAACCAGTAACCCGTGTTAGATTACATTTGAGCCGATGTGTGCCTTCAAGGTAACACACGTATAGTGGGAACACAACGGGGAAATTTAATTAATCAGGCCGGCATTGCAGCGTTTGCAATCAGAATGTTGCTACGATTGAGATGATATGACCTAACAATATCAATTATTTTGTTTAGTAGTTGTTAAACGCGACTTCGTCCACGCTTTATCGTTTAACCTGCCGGTTAAGCATGGACTTTTAATTTACTCTATACGCCCTTGATATTTATGTACTATTTTTTATAAGCGTTGGCCACTAGGCTTCAGCGTGCAACTCTCGGTAAAGGAAAATATCGTGAGGAAACCGGCTTGTGTGTCAGGCAGAAGGCTGATACTTGCCTATTTGCGATTGATTTTGAAACAGATACAGAAAACTAAAGCCCAGACCGAAAAAGCTTTAGTTTTAATGACGTCACATCCGCTAATTTATTAAGTAATGAAATGTCATCCCTTGTGGTTACAAACACTAGTTTACATTTCACAGTTTTTGAGCCGTGATGTCATGCACGCTTTCAACAATGCCTTTCATTGTCACCATTGAAGTTATGTTAATTTTTAATGTTTCTAGCATTAAGTGAATATTCACTAATGATAGAACTCACTCACACACATTTGTATGAATGTTCTTTACCGAAATTTTAATACAAAGGTTGGTATAATAGAACAATACTATCTATTTCTTTTAAAACTGTATTCTTTACAAAATATATTGCAACTTGAGCTTATCGCTGTAATAAATATCCTTGTCTAAACATATTGTTGTCATTTAAAATGAGTTTTTGTTTTTTCTTATTACGTAGTAATGAACAGACGGATGACGAAGGATTGGAAAATGGTGGCGACGATGAGAAACACGTGGAAGAATTTGTAGGAGGCCTTCCCTCAGTCGGAGCTCGAATACTAATGTTAAGTAATCCTGATTATGCAGTAGGTACTCGAATAAAAGCTATTTTTTTTTTTATTTATTTTATTTAATGAACAGACCTCAATGCCAGGATGTTGTCTTCCCAGAAAACCAGATTTTAATCCTGAACCTACTTAGAATTTTGCATTCACATTTAAACTTGTGGAAATTCATTTTTGAGCATTTAAAAAACACGTGCAAATAATAACTGTAGGACCATATTCAACGTGAAGGATATGGAACAAGCAAATTCTATTTGGAGTGAAGCCGGCTTCGCAGTGACCCAGAATACATAATACCTCAATACAGCTGTTCGTATTCTTATAGAGGCGTAAACGTTCGAGATTGGAAGATTACCAAGGGGATTTAGAATTCTTGTTATTCTTTCATTATTTTATTAAATGCTTATTATTATACCACTAAATAAAATATGATACAATAATTGTCTTATATTACTAATCAACTAGATATATTAAATTAAACGGAGTCATTAATTAAGTAACAGCTTCTTTAATAAAATATTTTCTAAGTAACAATTGTACTCAGTACACTAAAAATAAAAAATAAATCAGTGGCTACCTCTTTAGGTCTGGGCCTCATATTTCTGTATCTATCAATGATCAATTATCAATCTAATAGCCAAGTAGTTGATCAGCCTCCTGTGCCTGACCCACCCCATCGACTTTTTGTGTCTAAGGCAAGCCGGTTTCCTGACGATGTTTTCCTTCACCGTTCGAGCGAATGTTAAATGCGCAGATAGAAAGAAAGTCTATTGTTGCACAGCCGGGGGTTGAATCTCAAGCATGAGGATCGCACGCTTAAGCTAGTAGTCCAACACTGCTATTTACACTTGTTTCACTTCTCTATTTTACGTAATTTTTTTTGTTGTGGAAGAGCTGGGAACCCTGACACAGGTATTTTTTACTTAAAAGGGTCTCAAAAATTTTTTTTTACACATTGTAATGCATATGAACTTATAATGAATAAACACATTTTTATTTATAGTTTCATTGATGTATTTCGTTATCTATTCGGTAAATCGATAGAAGTATATCGTAAATTTTTGGTTCGATATTTTTTCTACCCTATCTCATATAGAAATTTCATTTAGACTGGGCGGGGCTTGACCACTCTTAAATTGCAACACATTTAAAACAGCTAACAGGTTTCCATTTCCCAAACGTTAAATATCTTGTAGGAAATTACGAGCAACTGTAATATAATTTTCATAATGAAGTAATGAAATTCTGTTTCAGCGTAAAACCTTCAGTGTGAGATTAAATAAAACTACAAAGGCTACTTTCAAAACAAAGTATGAACAGGTGTAACGCGTAGGTGCTATTGTAAGCCACAAACACTTTTTCTCGCTACCGTACATAAATATGATGTTTTAAAATGGAAAAGAATTTGGTTAACATATAAATTTAATTACCAGGCACAGGAGACTGATCACTTGATAGCCTACTACGTTGACAAATCATCATGAAACAGGTACAGAAATCTGAGGTACTGACCTTCAAACGTTTTAGCGCCACTGATTATTATTATTTATATAATATATATAAAGGAAAATGTACTACAATAATATTACTTGACGAGAGCTTTTCACCAATCGTGGTTTCGTGGAGTTAATAAACTAATAATAATTCTACATTTCAATACATGTACAATGTACATGTACTTTTACTGTTACTTGGCCGGAGCGATGATTTCATTATAATAATGTATGCAAAACGATACTTTTTCAACTGAAGATTATATACTTTAAAGGTTGTATTATAAATTGACTATGGATATTTCCTTCAGCCGGCCGTAACTCAATCGCTTGTGTTCGCACACATATACAGTTGCTACTAGGGAATGCAATCCCGATCCCGCGGGATTCTGATCTCGCGAGATCTCGTGTCATTTTTCGGGATCAATCCCGAAGCATAATATGACGAGATCCCGTTCGAGATTGACGGGATTGGGAGATACTGATTAATTTAGTGCAGAACATACGTTGCGTTTCATTATTCGAAAGCTAGAAGACCTAGAAACTACTCTCTCAGAAAAGTTGGTCTCTTCGATAAAAAATCTGAAAAAGCCGAATAATTTTCAAGATGATTTGGAGCAATGGAAAGGCAATGAGACTTTCCAATTGAACAATCCAACACTGCCAAGCAAATATCTAAATCGAAGAAATCAAAAAATATAATCACACTATTATAGAGATTAATAGAGAGTAGTAGTAGTAGGAACAAGTAGAAATTAATATACAGTATTAAACGAAGATCACTTGCCACTTTCTATGATTGCAGAGAATTTAATATGTATAAATTCTACTGCTACACAAACTAATACATTACTTCAAGAGGAATTAGAAGATACTTTCCGAAACGCTAGCTTAGACAAATTAGAGTCAGTAATACAAAAACAAATGGATTTTTTGAATGTGGAGGAACAAGGGGGCAATTTTTGCAGTTTACATAATATAATTGCTTATTCACGCTGTTGCCAACCAGTGTTGAGTTGGAGTAAGCATTCTCAGCAGCTGGGTACATCGGAACGAACATTAGATGCCGGTTATCAGATAGCACTCTTGATACACTTTTTTTTAATAAGTAACTTTCAAAATGTACTAGTTTTTAATCTCCTTAAATAATATCTTCTTTAGTTTTGATTATGTTAAGTTCGAAAAACTGTTAATTATTAAGTTAGTACTAAAGGCCTTTGTTTTCTTTCAAATAATATTTTGTTTTAATTAACCTCATTATCACAAACAAGCCGTTTTCATCATATTCAGTCATGTGAAATTCACATTTTTTAAAACATGACGAGATCCCGAAAATCTCGGGATCCCGCTGGATTGATATTTCTAATCCCGCGGGATCTCGAATTTACGATCTCGAGTCGGGATTGCATTCCCTAGTTGCTACGTCCTATTAGTACTTAGTTATGTAGGCTTTGATAACGCCTACATTCTAGTCTATGAGAGTAATAAAATATTACCCAATAAATGATTTCATACGAATTTTTTGCTGTTGATGTTGGTTTATTTAAAATGAGAAAAATATAAGTAATTATTTTAGAACCGTTCACGATAGAATTATGAAATCGGCGGAATTTCGTAAGCATTCATAAACAATAGACTATAAAGAATAAAATTGGTAGTTTAAAAGACTTACCTGTAGAGCCTTAAGTATGGGCACTTTGTCGAGCAGTTCTTCGTAAAGCTTGCGCTTCTTGAAGGCGCTCTTGAGCAGGATGCGACGGAAGGTGTGCCTGTCCATGGCCCACAGGGCTCCAGGACTCTGCGCCCGCACTGACGCAGCCCGAGGCATGTTGTACATGAGGGCCAACTCCCCGAATGAGCCTGAGCCTTCGTATGTGTGTACCACCTGGATATTATATATAAGATATTCCAATGGGGAAAATATTATATAGTTTTTGTACTCCAAAAAAATACTGTTTTCAGTTTGTAATTTTAATTTAATGAGAATTAAACCTAAAAATGTTCAGCTAAAGAAATAAAAATCTAAGATTTTAAAATCACACACTCCTGAACTATTGAACAGATTTTTTTAATAGATATTAGTTACGAATAAAGATGTTATTTTAAAAAGAGTAATAATAATATATGATAAATGAAAAAGCGAACCTAACATAGTAATAATAGGTCAATAAACATACCTTTTCAACTCCATCATCGCCCGTGACGAGTACGTCAAAGACCCCGTTTTCGATGACGTAAAAGTTATCGCCATCGTCCCCTTGTCGGATCACGTACTCGCCGGGCTCGGAGCGCTTTTCAAACATTGCGTCTAGCACCTAAAAGCAAGATAAAACTTTAGTCAGATAACTGACATTGAACAACAGAAACTTATATTGTCTTCCTTTCTTCCCTCCGATCAATCACAATTTAATAAAAGGACTTTTATTTTAAACCAGCTGACTCTAGGTGTACTAACTAAAAGACTAATAGACATTCAACAAATCTTTACGCAAGGAAGAGTGTAAGAACGGCAGTTTAAAACCAGACAGTTCATCCTGTAAAGCGAATTAGACAAAAAATCAGATCTCTACAAAAACATCTTTCTCTTTCTGGCCTTGCAGCCTCGGCAAGACATTAGGTATTAAAGAGATACGCAGTGAAATATTTTTTTTAACCCCGTCGTGCATTACAAATTGTTCTATGAAATTAACAAATTGCGTTTACTCTTGTATAATCATGCTTGTTTTGCGTAGGCGGGAACGTAACGGGAGGGCGCCGCGAGATGATAAGCACATTTCCTTTTAATATTTGATCTGATTACATCCGGTGATATTTAATTTTAGCTATAAAAATATGACTGTCAAAGAATAATTACTGTTATGAACCCAATTGAGATTAGATAACTATTTAAATATTAGGATTCTACGCTTTTGTTATTTGTTTATAACCTGAACGTAAGATATACAACGAATCGATAATCACCCGTGCGATTCTTTAATGTCGGTTAAAAATACGCAAATCCAGAACATAATCTGACCTGTCATAAAACGTATCTAAGTATAATTTAAATAAGCTCATTTAAACCCAGGTTAATTTGACGAAACCCCAGTCTTAACCTATCATTTGACCTTTAGAGGTGGGACCTTTTAATAGCCATATTCGTTGATTACGTTGAAGTTCAAAAGTTACCAAGGGGGCAAAGTTAATTTGAAATTAAGTGAGAGTTGAGATTGACGTTTTTTGTTTACAATGGCATAATTAATTGATAATTTCTATCTTAAATAACGGCCGCTGTGCAAATTTCACAGCATTGTTCACACTAAACTGGTGCTAATTTTCTTTTCCACAAATTTCATCAAAACTACATTTGCTGTTAAGTAAATATTTATTAACGCCCTATCCCCGGGCCTAGTTTTATTCTCATACGTTTTTAACCTACGATTCACTTACATGAGAAATAAATTATAATACCTATTAAAAACATAAAAAGTAAAATATAAGTAAGCTGTTATAAAGACCCGCTCCGAAAGGTAGGTTAGGTCGATGTATATAGGCTCGGGCCTTCCTATATATTTCTAGACGTAACGCATCTCATCATGTATCATCGGGTTCTGCCCTAATATAAAGTAGATATTCTAAAGCGCAATACTTCTCATTATTTTATGTATGTCTTACCTGCTGCATCTGTTGAGCATCGAGAGAGCGGAATAGAAGAATTCCGCGCACGGCTTCAGCGAGACGTGCCCGTTGAGCATCAGACTTGGGGAACACTGCCGGAGCACCCTCATCAGAGTCATCTTCTTCGGGATCATATGTTTCAGCAAAAACGGACTTGCGTCGATTGTTGAAGCGCGCCACTGGCGGCTCTATTGACAATATTAACAAATTCAGTTATTGAACAATCATTTACCAGAACTAGGCCAAAGGTAAGTTTATAGATAGTTACATTAGAGCCGAAATTTTAAAAAAAGTAGTGTGAATAGTGTTAGTTATGAGTCGTAGTATTTAATTGAAGCGCGCAAATGGACTATAATATAACGTACGGTCGAACTGCATTATAACCAAAATAAATACTCGAGAATAGCCGCACAGTATAGCGCCATTATTTTTAGCGCTGGTAATAAACTAGCCGGGTAATTATTCTCAATTCAAAATTTTGTCATTGGAGTTAGTTCTCAAGATTATGATGTAAATTTTCTTATTTATCATTTAAAATCTGAAAACTAACCTTGACCTTTGTAAATATATATATGTATTATACTAACATAGCAATTAAGATGTACTGAGACGTGATGTAATAGTAAGCCAAGTATATGCAATAGCTGATTAATCACAATCAACAATACAATTCAAAATTTACCCAAACATTTGATGAGTGATCCGATTGAATTTAAAAATAATATCACTGGAAATTGCAATTAAGGCTATAAAATAGTACCAGCCTTTTTATGACCGTTATGTAAGTGATCTAGTATGTAACCAGTTTTAATAGTCGTTTAAAACAAGAACAAACTAATAGCACTAGTTTATTTAATCCTACGTATGGCATGTGTGTTGTAAATAATAAAATTAATATTGAAATCTAAAAAAAATTGCAACTTTTAAAAAATATAGCCATATTACAATATTTCTAACTAAATATATTTACAATATGTGTTTGAATGGTTCTATGATTCTCTAAACACTAGACTTAGTAAGATCTTAAGACTTGCTAGTACTGTCAGATGTTTTAATTATAAAACAGAATGGTAGAGGTATCTTGCAAACAAATATCAATTGCAAATAAATTAACCAATAAAAAACAATTTAAAAATAAAATAATTAAGAGCAAACACATTAATATAAAAATATATCATGACCCTAACTCAAGAAATAAGCCAGGCCTTCTAAATTACAAAACTTCAAAGGGTTAGATACAAACACACAAATTAGATCAGTGAACTGTAAACATAAAAAATTTATGCTCCATAAATCATTTCACAGATGGAACAAAGAAAACTGAAAGTTTTGCTTTTATTCTACTTTAGATTCATTAAATTCTTTTCCTAATTAGACTATGAAGAGCAAAAAAGATTTTTTAGCTATAATTACAATTAAGGAATTTATAAATAGTAGAATAATTTTACCATTCAATGAAATGACTGTGGCAGATTGCCAAACATTGAAAGAGTTCACTATGCCTAACAATTATAGTAACAACTTTGTAAATAATTTTAACAGCTGTTATCTTGCTAGTTTTATGTGAATTTTACTGCTTGTAAAGATTAACAATAAATTACGGACCACAATATCATCACATTCCTTTTTTTATAGTTGCTTATGTGATTACCTTGTTAATAAAAAAATTGTAGTGCTTATCTTTGGAGATGCATAATCTTGTTTCAAGAATTGATCTAACTAATAAAGCACTCTAATGGCAGTATCCAAGAGATCAACTGAATTCTGTAGGCAAACCCTAACCATCTAAATGCTGCATCTACATATACATACATATAAGGTTAATAGTCAGAATATGGTGCAAAAAAGACATTTTGTTATAGGTAAAGTTGAGTTTATTTAATTCACTCCAATAAAGCAGTTCATCCAAATCCAGTTGCAGACATAGACTGTCATTGTATGTCCTAATTTCCTAAAAAACTTTAAAACCGCAAAACATGTCTACTATGTACAGTAAAGTAACATCCAATGGATGTTACTGTATATATACGTAAGTAATTATATGGCCGATATAGTAGTATATCGGCTAATGACAACAAATTTGTTTTAAAAGACCTATGTGGTATACCAACTATCAATGTAACGGTAAGATGAAATATATGTAACTAAATGTATATTTTAAAGATTTAATAGGAATTTGATTCCTTTTTCATGTTTTAAGCAATTTTTTATTATAATTTTCTAAATTCAACTAAATCTAAATGAATAACAATTAAACAGAATTTAATTGACATTAACATGTATTTTTGTAATAAAATAATCATATAGTCGGCCATAATTTATCAATTAAAGTAATATTTAAATAATGGCATGATTGTATGTATCCCAAAACTAAATATTATGCATACCTACTTCAATAAATTGCTATTATAATATTAGTGAATAACAGATTCAAGGATATGGCAATATGCCTAAAATTGCTTTTCGATTCAAAATGTAAGTTAACTGACAACTGAGTGGTCACGAAAGATATTTTTAAGTGATGTGGATATATTGCTAATATATTTTCACTATGTAATATGTACTACTATAAACTTACTTTAACAGTCAGCTAATATTCCAAAAAAGTTTGGAATCGTAGATAGTATTTAATACTAATTTGTCAGGTATATGGAGTGTTTTACAGTCTTTCTATCAGTTTTCACAAGAAAATCGTGTTTTTGCAATGTTGTAATAATGAAATTCGAAAATATTACCTTCTTCATCTGATATTATAGACTCATCGGGTGTGCCCGCTGAAGGGCCACGGACTATGGTTGTGGTCCGATTGTTTTGTAACCTAGTGAAGAATTCGACTGCATAGTTGATAACATCCCCTGGCTGTTCCAACAGGTAACTTATAGTGAATTCCAACAAGATTTCTCGTAGGTCATCTGGGACTTGGATACGTCCACCTTGAGGCCTACTCATTTCTTATCAGGTCACCTCCTTTCCTCCTTAGTATCCCACAGTTAGCACGTCAAGTGACGCCAAGAGTTAAAATTTCAATATCATAGCCATTGAATTAGCTAAGCGACACACGAATGAGCACTATTACTAGAAAACTGGGAAGTAGCACTACATACAAATGTTAGTAATAAACAAAATCACGCTATTATACTAAGATGTTTATCAAAAAACGTATTCACTACAAAAAACTTAAATATGACACACTTTTCACAAAATATTCTTCGTCCTCCAGCCTGACGAAATTCATAAATCTCCTTTCACTGTACGACTAAAATGGCGAATTTCGGTGGATGAAGATTGAACTTGAAGGATCGGTAATTGGTGTTGCCTTTTAAATATGTATAAACAAGAAGATTAATATGTGAATTATAATACAACTCACTTATATTTTATTTATACTTAAAACGTTTGAATAAATAATAAGCTATATCAGCATAAGATATTTTTAATGAGATTTCATAATATTGATATCTGTAGTTCTTGCTACTAGTGTAGTCTGTACTACACAGCTAGCAATATTCTGGACAAAAACCACATTGAAACCGTGCCACCACACTTTTTTTTAATGGCTCTCGCACGGTTTCTGCATTAGCCAGCGTCAAGTATAAGATTTTTATAATTCGTGCTTTTTGCCTAAGAAATTCGACCATGTCCTCCATGTACGGTTTAGGCACTCGCCCGGTACCGCACAACACTCCCAAAGGCCGAGAACATATTTAAATTAAATCTTGCCCTCGAACCGGGAATCGAACCCGGTCCCCCTCACTTAATAAGACCGCTAGGCTGTGAGGCCCCCTCGTGCCACACGTTTAACCACCTCCAATTTCCAAAGGAGTGACACTGATTTTTTACATGTAACTTGGGAGTGCGATGTTCTTACTATGCAGTAGGAGAGTTTAAGATTGAAGGAATTCAGCAGAAAAATAATATCATAAACAATAAAGAAATAATTTATACCAACGCAAACAATATTTTATATTTATTGACACAAGTCAAAGCCAGTACGTTTTTAAAATAGAAGAGTCGAGAGTTACCTCCAAGTCTCGATCTTGAATCTGCAAACGCTTCTTCAGGGTATAAATTTGTCTGCCATCAGGCCCAGCGGTAGCAAACAACAAAATTTAAATATGCAGTAGTTATATTGTAACCTTTCCTTAGTAAATTTACATTAATAGTTTATATTAGAATATAGAGCGATTTATCCTGAATGTCAGGAAGGCCCAGCTTGACTTACACTAACACTAAAAAATTCAGGGTTCAGCAACTTTGGGTCTTGAACTTAGATTTCTGTTTCCGTTTTGGGACCATTTACATGACTTGGTAGTTTTAAATAAGCCCTAAGTGCTTTATCATATTTTCATAAATTATAAAATAACATTCTCGTTCCCAGAAATAGTAAATATTCTTAAAGTATTTACGCTACACTAGTTTTAAGTATCGATAAATTTTAGTTTGTTAGTTAGGCGTCCACTAGGTACCCTTAATTTAATTGATTATATTATCACTAGCATATACGACCGCCGTGGAACTTAACTCAGGTAGACAACGATTTAAATACACGGGAAGTGCGTTAATGAGTACTTTGATGGAAGTTAACACCAAAGTGTTTCGCCAGAATTATTATCAGAAATAATTTTTGATATTTCCCAACAATTTCTACAAAAAAAATAAATTACTATAACAGATTTTTATTTATTACACATAAATATAATCTTATGTTCACTCTTCATTACCTTTCAATATCCTATGTTTAATATAACAAAATTTCGTAAGAGAATTTCTCTTCGGAAAAACAACAATCTCAGTGGGGGCTCGGTAGGGATTGTAATCGATTAATTCGGGTTCAGTGTCGTCGGAGAATAAATCTACTTCACAGATTTCAATACATTTTAACTCTACACATTGAAATTTTTCTAGAAATTCGCAGATATCCTGAACACTTCTCGTAGAAATGAATTCGAAGGAACTCGACAAATAGTCAATAGAGCATCCGGGACACTCGAAAACTTTACTCATGATTACACTCGCCCAATTAGTAAAAACGTTAAACTGCAATTCGTTATTTAGCGTCAGCCAGGGCTCGGGTGTAATGAATTTGGTGTCTCCGATCTGGAAGAACCACGGTTTTGCATATTTCTTTAGGACAGCCCGATTGTCAAAGTAACCGACTAGTAATATTGTACCCTCATCTTCCAACTTTTTTAATTTTTCGTAGAGGGATTTTCCGTCCAGTCCTGTAAAGTCCTGCAAATAAAATCGAATTTAATTAAAATGACGTCGACTACTTTTACGTCAAGCTGTAATGGAGAAAATGTCAGGCTAATTTATCTAATATTTATATAGAGCCACTTTTCAAGATATAATAATGTATTCAAAGAACCTACCCGAAGCTCGGCAAAGGTGCCTCCACTTTTTTGTTTCCCGTCTAAAAATTGTATAATTTCATCTTCGGTATCGATATCTTTCGTATGATCAAATGTCGCGAAGCTCCTGAAACATAAGGTATTAGTATCGAATACAAAAATTAATGATAATAAAAAGATAAATAACTATGCCTTACCTAGTGAGACTCGCTAGCGGTTCTTTAAAATTGAAATCGCTAAATAATTCAGAAAACGTCCTGAGGTTAGTTAGGCTTTTCCAACCGACTAAACCGGATTTCAACTTATATTTCCCTTCCGTGTCGATTATGTTCATCTTTTCTTCTTGAATGAGGGAGCCGGCCGACCCGATGATGACCGGGACGGCTACGGACACTATTTCTAAGGTCTCACACGAATGCATCTCGAACAAAAGGCAGTTAATTACGGAGGATCCTTTCAGACCGGTTTGCGGCAACTCTTTTATCATAAACTCCGCTAGATTCTCACTGAAACGCGAACGAAGCTGGTTAATCCATCTCCTCCTGTATGAAAATGAAATTTTGTACGACGATTGGGTGATGTCGTTGAAATGCACTTTATGTAGACGATTATTCAAAATCTTCTCTCTCGCCGAAATAGCTCCACTCTTTCGTAATTCTTCTATAGCTCCACGTAAATTATACTCCTGGTGCAACTTGAACACCGAGTAGATGGTTTGAGACGTCTCTTCCGAGACTTCTCTGTCCAAAGTCAGCATGACCGTCATGACGATGGCCTCTTTCAGCATCGCCATTTCAGGTTGACCATCCGAAGCGGTCCTATACAGGCTGTGCACTTTCATATGGGTCGACGATGAAACGATATATTTCTTGTGAAATTCGTCCAAGTCGCGAGCGACGCAGGGCGTCCGCTGAATTAACGGCTTAGTCTTAGCGATTTGATTTATTATCCAAAGTAGTTCCAGCATCGGTATTTTCGCTTCTGTAACGAACTTCGGTAGATTTGCGTAGTGTCTCACTCTCAGAACTTTTAACAATCCTTCGTACTTTTCTATTAAGTCAGTGTGACGTCTCAATTCGTTCAGAATACACATCTTTTCGTGCGCAAGTTCTGGGTTGTTTTCTAGAAATGTCGCACGTCGATGGCACAGAGACGCCAACTTTCCCGGGTCGAGAACCGAAAGTAGGTTCTTTGCCACTGAATTTCTCACCTTAATGGAGCCGGGAACGGGCCCCATAACGGCAACTGTAATTTTCAGCATGTTTATAATTTGATCGTCTAGTTTCGACCATTTCACGGCAGACTCGCGTCTCCTAGTCAGGCGTTTCTGTCTGAGAGGCTTGGGTTTCACTGTAGGCTTCGGTTTAGAGTTACCCTTTCTCTTTTTAACTTGCTTTGCTTCGTCTTTTTTCAATTTAGAACCGGATTTGGAGCCCCTTACGTATTTCATTGAGGATTTCAGGACTTTTACGACTATCGGTTTAGAGTATCTAGTGGTGAAAGTCCGCCAAAAACGCGGCATGTCGATGAAGATAGACGAATCGAATCCGCACGGACCCAATCCGTCTCCGAAACGAGTTCCGTCATCGTTTTCTAACACTTCGTTGCCGTTTCTCAGCGGTTGCAGGAACTTGTATCTCTCTCTTTTGATTCCGCTTATCGTTGTATTTAACCCTATCACCTGCACTTCCTCCCAATACTTCATCACGTCTTCCATGCTTTTGAAGTAAAACGTCTTTTCTATGGCCCCGTCGCTTTCGTTCGGTCTCGGCCAGATACCGGAAGTGTCTAAGATTTTAGCTTGTTGATTTACGTAGAACACGAAGTTCAGGTAAACGGTCTCGTCCATGGCGCACGAGGCCGGGTCTCGTATCAGCTGAATGAGGCCTAAAACGGCGAGTAATTTTAAACTGAGCTTTATAGAGTTATGTAGGCTCTTAGAGTTTAAAATAGGGTATCTGATGTTATCGGGGGCATCTTTCAGTTTCACTTCCAACACTTCGTCGCTATATTTCAAATTTGAACAAGTGAGCCTTTCACTATCGAAAAGAATGTTCCCCAATGCGAATTCCACTGTCATTTCTGGCACCAGTTCGTTTAAGGAAGCGAATCCCGGAATAAAATTAGATTTGTATTCGCTGAGGTAAACGAGTTGGACAATTTGTTCGTGTAGCTTTTGAATTTTCATATAGCGAGGGTACGCGAACTTGGTCAAAGGTCGAGTTATGAACTTGGATGTTTTTTTATTTGCGGTTTTGTACTTCATTCGCGCTTTGTAACTTAACTCCGCGTAATGATCTTTCAAAAGAGAGTCGTTAGCCTTGACGTACGGAGGACATATGCAGAGTGAGAACCTATCTTTGTCGGGGCACGATATTCTTAACTTATAAATTTTTATTTGTCCGTCAGTAATCAACTTTTGAAGCACCAGTTTCAAGGATTTGGTGTCCATCGGCGGTTCGCCCGTGTCTTGAGACACGAAACTGGATAATGTTTGGTATCCTGTGACGAAACCCCGTTCGTTAACAACTTTCAAAATGCCAGTTGCAAACTTCAATTGCCGTAATGTTGGTTTCTTTTTATTATTGATCAAGGATTCCTTAGTCCGATCTTCGAAGCCATCGAGCACTCTAATTTCAGTTATAAACTTCTCCAGGTCGTCCTCATCATTCTTGTCGTCTCCGTTATTTTCTTGTTTGCGACGTTTCACTAGTGTTTCAGATTCCACTGATTTGCACCGTTTCCTATTTTTGGTTACGTGATCCAAGAGTTTTTGTTTTTCTTCAGCGTAAATATTATTAATTTCCTTAGTTGCAGCTACCGCTATATATCTGTAATTAAAAATGCGATGCTGTAAATTGCTATATTATTCTGAAAAGTCAAAAATATCATAATCAATTTGATTTTTTTACTATCCTCTGTATATTTTCTGCTTAAAAACAGCATTTAATCAAACTAATTTGCTATACCTTGCAGTCCTCTGTCTACCCTTATCCTCAAGGAACTCGCTAACTAGTCCTCTGTTTTTAAAGATCCGACAAATTATTCTGCTCGTGTAAAACTCTATGCCGAGTAGTTGAGCTATTTCAATTTGAGTCAAGCCCTTTAAGCCAGCATTGACGAATCGTTCATATGCTTGTCTCAAAAGACTGACTCCAACCTTATATTGGCACTTAAGCGGGGTTGCAGGGGTCTCATCTTCTGAATGAGATGATTCATCACTTGGAGATATAAGTGTTATATGCTTTTTTTTCTTTTCATCTTTTTCTTCCTGTAATATAAAATTATACTTGTAACAAACTACATCTCGGATCGGATAATATATATATATATCTATTTATTGTTGATTTGATACAGATCAACCTGCAAATTATTAAGCCGGTTTAGAGTTAGGTTAGGCTTGTCCTTGCAAATTGTTTGCTTACATAAATTCGTGATTTTTAGATATATAAAGTATTGTTAGTAAATATGAGTTTTATGTATTTTATTATATTCATTATTGTCATTCTTAAGTTTTTAGTTCTGCAGTTAAAGCAGTGTTGGCTTCAGTGTGTGACTCTCATCCCTGAGGTCATAGGTTCGATCCCCGGCTGTGCACCAATAGCCGCGTACTGACTGAGCGAGCAGCCTCGCGAAGCAGCCTCGGACGTTTGCTTCGCAACGTTTGCCGCGCGAGGCAGCCTCGGTCTGTAAGTTTTCTAATCCGAGGCTGCCTCGCGCGGCAAGTCCGAGCCATCGTGAGCATCGACGCTCAGTTTAACTTGAAGTCGAATAGAGACCGCGCGTGCCCGTATAGTTTGCCCGAGACCACCATGAGGCCGCACATTCGGAAAGCTGTCGCTACCACTGCCTTTTTAATAATTCTAAGGCTTGCAAAAAAAAGAAAACAGAAAACTAAACGTTTTTGGATTAAACTCTTATACAAAAATAGATTACAGGCTGGGAACAGATTATTTGAAGAGTTGTGCTTCGATGACGAAGAAAAAAATTTCACTGATCCTGTGATTCGGCTTTTTTTTTCTCTCGACTTTTCCCTCCTGTAAGACCCTAGTAAAGAGTCCATTTTTTTCTTTAATTCAGCTATTGGAAGGTTCATTTCCTGGCTTATTTTTCTCCATGCATCTTCCCTTAGTCCTCTATTTGTGTAATCAGGACATTGCGCATCCCAAAGTCGTCTATATTCACCATATAGTCGTATTAATTTAAGACACTGTTCTTTATCCATGACGCACAACTAACACGCAACGAATAAGCGAGGCAAAACACTACCGTCTTGAGTGAGCGCGGCAAACGTACTGAGGCGCCTTTGAACATCGACAAAAACCGACAACGTTCGGCTCGGGCCGCGGCACGCTCGGGCGAGGCAGCGCGTGCGTTTGCCTCGGGCGAGGCACGTCTTGACCGACCGAGGATTTGCCTCGCGAGGCTGCTCGCTCAGTCAGTACGCGGCTAATGACTTTCTTTTATGTGCGCATTTAACATTTGCTCGAACGGTGAAGGAAAACATCGTGAAGAAACCGACATGTCTTATACCCAAAAGTCGACGGCGTATGTCAGGCACTGGAGGCTGATCACCTATTTGCCTATTAGATTTAAAAATGAACATGAAACAGAATCAGAAATCTGAGGCCAAGACCTAGAGGTTGTAGCGCCACAGATTTTCTTTTTATTAAGTTTTAAGTTATTGTATGTGTACTGTGGCATGGCTCTTTAGGCTGTTTCTGTACTTTTACTTAATTTACAATTACAAAATAAACAACTCCCAAAAAATATGTCAAGAGAACCTTCTATAAAGTTCCATTTAAATTTGGCTACAAAGTAATTACAACTTCAAATAAATTGATAACCTCCTCCTTCATTACTATTACTTCTCTTAGGAATAAGTACTTACAAATTTAAAAATATTAATAGTTTTTTGTAGTCGTTTACTTTGATGAGGAGTTAGGTATCCCATTCTAATCATCTCCTCATTTCTTTCACTATAATTTGGTTGTTTAAGGAGATATTCAAATAAATCTCGTATTTTGCCTATCTTTGGTTGAGACTTCACAAATGGCTCATGGAAACGTTTCAGTCGTAACAATAAACTCTTCATACCCCTATCACCCATGACTTGTGTAACACATTGCACTCTTATTAAATCTAGGTTTTGCAATGTTTTTCTATTGTAAAAAAGAAGTTTAGACTCTTTCACTATTTTAGTAAGATTAGTATTGCCAATGGTCATTTGTCCCTGAAATTTTAAAGTTATATTATTAGTTTTAGTTAGACTTTCAATAGGCCAAGTCCTTCTCTTGCTTAGTTAAAAATAATATTACTATGTGAATAAATATAACTTACATTTCCTCTCCCTTTGCCAACCAGCTCTAATATACAATAATGGACTGGTGACAGCGAAGAAAGAAGGCATATAGGTAAATGCGGGGCCAGAGCCTGCCATCTCACTTCTATTGATGCTACTATTACTAATGTATCACCATATTTTTCTACTATTTCCTCATATGTCTTTGTTCTTATGAGTTTAAAGGGTATTAGTGATCTTGTTTTGTAATTAGCACTTGATCCATATTCCCCTTCAATAGGACAGAACTCATATGGCCCATCAATGGCTGTAGGCTGCAATAAAATTATATAGCCATTACACAACCTTGTTATTTTAATAAGAGGAGATACTGTGCATTATTCAATAAGTAGACCACAACTAAGGTCTTTAGTAATAGTGAATTTACAACTTACAGGATCCAACAATTGACCAGATTCTTCATCAACTAATGTGAATCGATCCAATACATCTATCCTGGGTACAGGCGTATCTAGACTGTAAAAAGATATGGATTGCGAAGACGATAAGAAGTTCCAAAATTTGCATATTATTTTCGGTGTAAGAGTACATGATAATCTACTCCCCATACGTTTCCAGAGAAAATCAAGGCTAATGCCTTCTAAACCATTGAGGCCTATCTCATCAATGAGAATACTTTTAAAGTTAAAGGAAAAACAGCTTTGAATGTTTCTCGTCATATTAAAACTGTAAGTTTTACGTTATCCAAGTAACTTAATCTTATTGTCACAGTTTTGCAAATTCCTGTAACGATAATTGATGTCGCTTTTTATAGGTTCGCTACATTATCTAAATTATAATAATAAATAAACAAATAATAATTTTTTTTGTATTTTTGAAACACGCTTCGAAGTTTGAATATATTATGATTTATGATTATTTATATATTAGAGTTGACATTCGACTCTGACATTGATACTCCTTGTCAACGCCGTCTTTTGTCTAGATATCTTTCACAGATAACGTGAAATTATATTATATTACTACATAATTTGAAAATTAAGAGGCTTTCGAGAAAGGCAGCATACATCTTTTTTACTTTCTAATCAAAATATCCTTTTTTAAATCGTGAAAACCCCTAATAAACATACTACTAATTAATGCACTAATGGACTTTTAAACATACCAAATTTGTTCACTATTAACACTAGCTTGTACCGTGTAGGTACGGTAAAGGAAAACAGGCCACTGGCTTCTGGGAGTTTTCTTTCAAAGTAACGTTTGGTGCTTCAAAACTCGTCGAATGTACCTCGATAGTCAATTTTAAGAATTTTTTGAAGTTATTTTCGACATCCTCATAAATTTGGTAATTAATTATGAAAATCTTAACAATATTAAATTAAAAAATATGGGTCTTAGTTAAAACATAAAATAAAGTCGTAAAAAACAATAAACATGTACAAGTTCCACACACAATTGGAGACTTGAATTTTGAAAATTTGAAAAATTTGTTATTTTACCTAGCACTCTTAGGCCGTTTCTCCACTGCTCCGGTCCGGCAAACGTTAATTACCGATCCGATTTAGAAACTCACAACAGTACTTACGTACTTCTCCACTACTCCGGCATCCGGTTTTTAACTATCCTAGATCTATTTATTTATTATATTTATTATTTATAACTTGCTAGATCGGAACGCGGTGTTTTATCGGTCCAAGTATATCCAAGTATCCAAGAGGTTATAAATTATTATTCACAGGTTTATTTATAGTTTCTTTAATTTGAAAGAATCTGGATAACCTGGACCAATATATAACTATTTATTAAGTAGATTATAATATTTTAAGATAGACAATATAAAAAAAGTAATATACTTGCCAGGGCATTAAATTTTCAGAATGTAAGTAGAACGTTTTATTAAAGTACGAGTATATGGGTTTTAGTTAATATAAATCTTGTAAGATAAAATATATATAAGTATCGATTATTGTCGGATCGGCTATAGTGGAGAAGCGCAATCTGGCCTTCCGATATTTTTCTCATGACTCATTCCGGTATCCGACGCCGGACCAGAGCAGTGGAGAAAGGGCCTTAGGCTCAATCTAATCCACCCGACTAACAATTTAGGACTCTTTTTAATAAAATATAATTTTATTTTATTTATACACCTACTTTATCTTTAATATGAATTTACACCTACTTTAATTCAGTTGTAGGAATTTGCAACTGACTAAGTCGACTATCATATAATATATATACGTATGGTTATTGTAAAGAACAAACAATAGTCAAGTTTCAATATTTTATTTACTAAAGAAAAGGAATACATTTTATCCTTTGCTAAAATATTTAGCATATATTAATAATATTTTAATGAGAAAATGATCATAACATCTCAAACAATGACGAGAAAAATACAAAATTTGTTCACTGTTAGGCAGAAAATTGTATTTCGCTGATCAATGTTTATCTATTTGTTTCTAGTTATAAAAAATTGCACTCTATAAATATGAGCAGCGAATATGGTGTAACAGTCTATTCACTGCCTTTGCTTTTTGCATTATAAACTCCTACTTAACCTATGGAGTGTCTAAGGCTTTGACTACACTTTGTCTTGCGCACACACAAACAGATGAAGGTATTTCGTACGCAAGACACGATATAGATGGACCAAAATGCAAACCGAACCTAAACGTAGGATACTTTACAAATTAGCAATTATTAAAAACTTAATATAAATTACAATATTAAGTAAATTATCTCACATTGTTCGCGATAACCATTTTATAATTTATAATCACAATGCTCTTGCAAGTAAAACACTCAATATGGAATTTAGTTGGCGCGGGCTTTTTACAAGGTAAGAAACAAGAAAGAGGCAGTTAAAGGATAATATTGTCTATGCCTTCCATGTAACAAGACACGAACGAAAGTTTAGAGAGAAGACGAAATAGATTTCCCTTGTTTTCTATTTTATTGTGATCATAATATTAAATCGTTATCTCAAACAGTCGGTAACTAGTTATGGCTAAAGGCACGCTAAAAAATCTGACTAAAGCTGTACGGAGTCCGGGAGTGTGGGTCGTCTACAGTTGCAATGAAAATTACTTAGGCACTTTATAGTACTGAGTTCCCAAAGATTTATTCACAATGTTTTTTTTTACGACTGAAGTAGAAAAATATTGCACACGACACGACAAAACAAACGACTAACGGCGATTCGATAGTTTTTTAAAAATCAAAATCTTAATTTTCAACAAGTAATTGGTGTAATAAAAATTGTTCTTAAAAATAATAAACATACTTGTATTGTTAGACAAGAATGCGAATTTACAAAACAACTACCAAATCACCGTAGATTTCAGTCTAATGAAAAATGTATGTCATAAAATATAATTATATGATACAAGAACCTATGTGATGGTTAGTTTGAGATAAATGTGATGTAAACGCGCTATATCTTATGATTAAGTTAATAAGTCGGATTCCTCAAAATGTAATCCTCTGTAATTACAATTTATTTAGATATAATAAAAGTCTTCAATTTCTAACACTAAGGCTTCGAGTCTCAAACAAAATGAAGCGGTCTATTTCTACGTACGTATCATACTTTCTAATATAATTTCCGATAATCAATAAATAATTTACGCTTACGTTATATCTATATAAGACTTCTAGGCATGTTCATGTTTTACGAGTATAAAAAGATGGTTCAGTTATCTGAACATAGAAATGGTTATTGTACATTTCATCATTTATTACAAAACAACTCTTAACAATCCTTTTTTTCAAAATTTTGCGCTTAACCCTAATGCTTAGTACTAAGTTCTTGACCAAATTACATTAAAAATCTTTCTATATACATTTAAATTAAAAGGCTTAACATAATTAGTACAATTTCAAAATTTCTTGGAATTTTAAAAAAGCAAGCAAAGGTCTTTTATTTTATTGTACGCTTTTAAAATTCAGAGAAATTTGTCTCGTGTAACGCCAATATGATAATAATAGCAACTATTGTATATAAGAAAGAAACCTGTGCGTTCAATTCATAATATTAAATACGAAAATTGGCAGTTTATATCGATAATTATAAAGTAATATTTAAGTAAATACATAATTACCTAACACTAGAAATAAATTATTATATCTTAAACGGCGTCTTTGGTATGTAAACGTATTACACATGAGTATTTTATTATTAGAATATTAAGGTTTTAGAATGCCATCTCACTTTCTTAACGGGCGTATTTAATTTTAACAAGCGAGCCCAAATAACGCTTCGATTTAGCTACATAGAGACCAAACAACGAGACTATAGATATTTAAAAACAATTGTATCTTTGGCTCTACGAACTAAATCGAAGGAACCTCGAGGCGAGCACAAACTTTTGTACAATGAAGCATAGATTTATATCGTATATACGATATAAATCTATGCAATGAAGTATTCAATAGTTTGTGTATGCCCATAGTGATACGTTAATTGGTATTCTATTGTGTGTCTACTCTACAACTCGTACTAAATCAGTTTAAACGATTATCATGTCATCGTAATGCACCATTATTTACAAGGATCTAAGGGCATGTTTACCTGCGTACAATGGCAAAAGCAAAGCGAACCGACAAAATGTAGAGCGGTTTTATATGATAACTCAATCTCGTTCTTATAAAGGATGGGTATACTGTGAACACCACCCACATAATATCTTATTTATAACGTAATAGAAATTTCGTTATTTAAATGAATTAAAAAATGAAATGGTTGTAAGTAGGTCTACGACATGCCTTTAGATCAGTTTTCCTCGCGAAAACGGAGCTATCCTGCCACACACACTTAGGCACTAGATCATTACAAATAGAATTGACATTTTTTACATACAATCAATTGTTAACAATCAGTGAAGTGACACTATCACTACGCAGTGTCGAAAGCTTAAGTTCTTTAACTATAAAACAGCAACAGGAACGTCATTAAAATGAAATTAAAACGTTTGGCCCACATTTATGGTTAACATTTAGAATCGTATATTTTATGTTAGGTTATGCGTCGACATTTCGTGTCAATTTGTAACAAAATGGCGGCGTGTCTTAACCCCTGCTCTTAGACAAGTGCCTTTTGCCGTGAGCGTACGTCGCAGCGGAAAACATGAGCACGTGACAACTCCACATAATTTTTATTACGCCTGCGAAAAAGTTCACTTGGCTAAAGGCCCTGTAACGTCATAGAATGTATGTACATGGATCGATTGATCACAGTGATTGTTAATTTACAAAATGACGTACCAACAATCTAAATCGCGAGCTCGACGCGTCGCCCTAGACTATGCATATGACTAAATCTATAACATTACTGAATAGTCAAAACGTTTCTATTCTATATCTAGATACATCCATAAGAAGCACTTTAATTACGAACGATTATCAGGACTTTTAATTATTTGTACAAGGTATATATTTGCGTTTTGTGGCGAGTTCACTTTGTGTCAACCGTTTATAACTTGGAAACACTAAAAACAATTTTTTAACATTTTCGTTGCAATGATGTTGGCAGTTCCATTATGCAAATATAACATCTGTTCCCACGCTGTATAACTATTGGAATTAAAATAATGAAAGTAGAATTTTTATGTTCCAATACTGTTTAGGGTTTGATGTCAGTGCTCAAGAGTTTGAAGACCTGATTTTTTTATACAAGCATGAAATTTAACTCCACTTTACGGTCGAGTTATTCGAACAAAAATATAGCATTGATAAACGCTATCCTGCCATACTCTTATCAAATGGTTATTGATTCATGTTGGGCATAATATCATTTAAATTTTAAAAGCAATACAACATTGGTGTTGCTAAGTTATATTTGTATAGAATATAGCAATGAGCATATTTAAAACGCATGATATTAAAATGAATATGGAAACTTTATAATTCTTATCATTAATTAAATCATTTAAGGTCGACACTTCAAATGAATATGTACGTTTCTTAAGCCGTTTAAGAAAGACTTAAGCATTTTAGTCAATTTTCCTCACGACTAGCAGCGACATAGTAGATCTTTAACTTTTAACTCTAAAGTAGTAAAAAAGCGACTCGTGAATTGCATATTCCTCGAATGAAGATAATATCAAAATATGAGAAAACTTGCAACGTACGACACTAACCATGTAGCAACATGTTACCAACGAAACTTATAATTTACTTAAATTATTAGTAAACTATGCTTTCTAAACGATCTACAAAGTCAGCCACCGTACATCCGATACTTAGTATTAAAAAAAATACACTCTGAGATACGTCAGTAGGATAAGAACCTTTGGAATGACGTCTCGATCACTATCGATGCCGTCAACAATGGATCCATAGCGATAACCGGTTCGACAAATTTAAGTTCGATCCCGTTACAGAAGTGGGCCTCGGTCGGTCGCCGACGAGAGGCAATCGGACGAAACCGCCGATAAATCACATAGAACGATCAAAGTTCCTCGTCCATCAACAACAAGTCGGAATAACAACGTCGCACCGGGATATGTCTCTCGGGCGAAAACAATCACATTCACAATCGATAACAACGCACCGAAAGTCTAAAGGGGCGGGGCGGCTAGTTGCGGTAGATATAGGCGCAGGCTTGGGGTGCGGGGGGCGGGGGCGTGGGGGGCCTTTCGCCCGAAGGTGAAGGCGAAGACGACGGCGGTGACGGAGACGACGACGATCCGCTGCCGGTCACGCTGCCCGAACCGCTGCTGCGCTGCGACACTGGAAATCGTTAACGGCACATTAGACGTCTCACAATCAATCAATTCCCACTGGTCTCTATGATGAGGTATATGAGTCTTTGTTTCTTGTAATAAACAAATATTTAATACACTTGATAGTGATCGACATTCAGGCCTTGTTAATTTTATGTAAAAAGAACCATTTATGCAGCAACTGGCAAAACGAGATATGTTAAACAGCCTAATTAATTATGTTATTTTATACCAACATTATTTTAAAAAGCTGATAAGTGATTTCAAAAATTAAAACAAAAACAATGTTCGGTTACTTATTCTCCATAAAAAAGGACAACTCACCCAAAGTGTGGTGATGGTGCGCGTTATGCTTATGATGATGCAATTGGTCGCGCGCGTCCGCCCCGCTTGTTTCTCAGAGATACACCTTTTTCACTGAACGCGTTGTCGAGAAACCGTTGTCGTTGCCCCGCCGGTACCCATCGCCCTGCGGTCCGAACATTCCTGCGTTAACTGACATGCCGCAGAAAAATGATGTTAATGAGGCGTTAGTGAACTGATGCAACTATCAAAAGCTTTATACTTCAAGATCACATCGTGACATTGGCTTCAGTTTAAACGAAGCTATCGACCGAGTTTGCCTTTTATTCGATCTATTTTCTGCCACGGAACATCTCGAGTATGAAACTTGTCATTGTCTACATGTAAGCAACGGTTACGAGAGTGGTTAATTGCATGATTAATGGAAAGCTTAAATGGATAGTGAATGAATATGATAAAATATTAAATAAGCGGTTAAAAGTCATCGTTCCCGAGTAGTTAGGAATTAACAAACATTGATAAGTGCGGAGCTAGATTTTAAAGTGTAACTTGCACGCGTATTTAAATTTGTATGTATGACACGTGCGCGTGTATCGATCATTAATATAACACATTTAAAAGTAAATATGTCAGGATTAAATATTTTAGATGATATTTAAATAAATGCAGGCTGTTACAATTGAGATAAAAAATTGGTTCCTTCAAGTTGCAAATTACACTTGTTTGGTTAATGTACTAATGTGGTGACAGGACACTTTAATATTTTTTATGATTCAAACCGGTCCGTACATTTTTTTTATACTTTCTTGTATTTGATAATTATTTCAAAATATGAAGTAATTAAAATTGTTTTCGATTAGAACGAAAGAGCCGAGGGTACGTAGAACTTTGTAACAGCGTATGCCAGTACCGGTCACCACGCAGAAGCCATGCGAATAAACGAAGGAGCAGAACTGACATTGACCTGATGGGAGCGCAGGGTCCCGAAATTGTCCCGGCGGTAGGTGTCCGGCTGGAACTGGAAGAGGGTCTCGTGGTGGGGGTGGTAGGGCGGGTGCTTGCGCAGCGTGGCCCGGGGCGAGGCGGGCTTGGGCTGAGGAGCCAGCACCGGCTCCGCGTACGTCACCTCCTCCACTTGCTGGAGCAGCTTGGGCTCCGCTTGGATCCTGGCGCGAAACGCTTTATTACGTGCGGGCTCTTTTTAACGCTTAAACTGCGACATCGGTCCATAGTGGTATTAGCGTATTTGTTGAAAGTATTTAACTACGCCGTGCAAGTCGGTTATTTTTACTAAGAATTGCTCAATGACTCCATTTCTTACCTATTAATATTCTGCCTCTGCTCAAAATACTCATATTCCGTGTCAGGGTAGGGCATGTTGTCGTCGTCGTCCTTCTTGCAGCGTCTTCCACAGATGTAACCTGCTGCAAATCCAGCTCCGAGTGCTGCTAGTGCTCCCGCCGCCACTGCTAACGCCAACGTTTCTACGGAATATGCTGCCGGAGGTGGATCTGCTGCTAAGACCTCTGGGCCTGGAATTTATTAGAGTGCAAATTACAGTTTTTGCATAGGGAGTTTTTTTACTTTGATTAATCAGTTTGTCTATATCTTTCTTCTTACATACCTTCGTTATTATTGTTGCTCCCTTTCCCATCTTTGTCCTGCACAATATTTATGACTTCTCCTTTGTTCTCTCTGGCATCATCATACAGTCCTGAACTGAGTCCACCGACCGCCCCTGCGTCTTTACCTGTTAATATCGTGCAGTTATATAAATTGCTATTATTCGAACACCTAACATTTTTATAAGTCGGCTTAAGTACTCACTATGTGGGCAGGCCGCGTGACTGCCAGTGCTGACGCTCTGGTAGAAGGAGTTCTCGTCGAGCCAGCGACTGACGCCGTGTGAGTACGCGCGACATCGCCCCGCCTGCTTGTCCCACGCACAGTACGGGTCTTGCAGGGCCACGCACTCTCTGTAAAAGAAGTTGCTTTTACAATCCTCACCTTTAGTTTTTTTGCTCTCTTTAGAAGACATCACTTTTATAAGATATCTATCGTATTACAACTCAATATAAAATTGAATTAAAAGAAAATTTTTAACTATACTCACGAGCAAGAACTAATCTTGTCACTGGAGCATCGATGTAGTCTCAAACTTAGGACTTCCTTATCTGACACTGCAATAAGTCTAGCCGCATCACGACCGGCTCTGGCCACTCTCAGAGCTCGAACCGGGGACCCCGCTCCGAAGGCCTGCAGCTCTTCGATGACTACTGGCGCCGCGCGTTTATTCGTATCGTACGATACTGCGTTTATCGCTTTTATTATTTTGCCATTATCTGAAATCGAGATTTAAATATTTAATATCAATTTAAAAATAAGTACAATCTATTGAAAATCAATCCAGATACACATTGATAAATATAAAGTGCTTAAGTGGTATACTGCACCTTTTTTGATCAGTTACCAACATCCAAGTCAAGAGAGAGTCAAGCATCCGTCTTTCTCTTTCTCTCTCTCTATCTCTCTCTACTATTAACTCTATGATATTAAAATGTAATAAATTTCGTACCTGTTCCAATAAACAAAACATCATAGGCTTTGCCTCCTGGTGTTTTCACTTGTGGGTCTACAGCGATCTGTGTAAATCGGTAGCTGAAAAAAAATCACTTTTTAAATAATGATAACACTTTTTTAACATCTTTTAAATTTATTAAAATGTCCTTCATGAGTTTTACAAAAAAATAAGCAGAGAGCTTGGGTATTAAATAATAAATTGATTTGAATTTAGGATTATAGAATACGGGTAGTACTGACTTCCGGCTTAATTAAACTGAAAAGAAGAATATTAGAAAAATGTAAAGACAAGTACACAAACAAAAATATTGTTACGAGGACCGATTTCATAATTTTAAAAGGATTTTTCTAACGCCACAGGGCAAGTCAATTACGTAATTTTCAGGACTGGTTATACCCCTTTGATGAAGAAACATTCTACAGTGACCTTTCTAGGTGTGAGATAAGAAGATAATAATGTGGGAGAGATGGGGAAGATTAGAATCTTCTCGAACCCAGTCTGAACATTGTGCGATACTAATAAAAAGCATGAACATTGTTCCGAGAGACAAATCAAGAGAGAAAAGTGCAAATTTTGAAGACACATGATACTGTGAGAATATTTTGTGTGTTTTTGTGGGCAATTAAATTCCTCTTTTATTTTTTTTAAACAAACCCTTGAAGAGATCTATGGCCTTTCTATCCGCACTCGTAACAATACCAAATTAAAATAAATAAAAAAATACTGACAAAAACCATACTTATTCTGTATTCTATAGAACCTATTATTTACATAGGAACTCTTTTTAAATACAACAAGAACTTACTGAAAGCTAGTTCTAATAACGATCGGTTCGCCAAAGAACGCTGGCACTGATTCGTCCATCAGCGCATGCGTTTTGATGAAGTTCAACGTTTGATCCGGCAACTGCCTGGAGTCGTTGTGACAGGTGCCTGGTCTGGGCTCTGGTACCTGAAAGAATACATCAATTTATTACGAATTTAAGTTACCTCGGTTATTTAACCCACTGAACCTAAAAACTTGATAGAAGCTATTGTTTCGTCAAGATTCGAAACCCCGAATAGGGAATCTACGCCATCAACTCTCTCACGGAGGCAGTATATATTTAGATATTGAATTTAATAGTATTTTATTAAAGTTTCACCAGATCTCTGTTTTTTTTATTTTTCGGTTACACGGTTAGTCTGGAAGAGATATCTTAAAACCAAGAAGGCATCCGAATAGATAAAAATAAATTAATCATAATTTTATTTTTCAGTACATGGTATTTTTCCTGTTTTCGGCTAAAACCGTTTAAAATTCAGTCATAATTACCTTAGCACTATTAACAGGCAACCAATTGGAGTTGATAGCACTCTGTTCCTTGAAGGTTCCTTCGAAGGTATCAGCTATGTCCTGCATACTGAAAGCGCACACCGCACTACCGGATATGCTGTTGGGCGGTGTCGTGAATGTACCGTAAATCAACTGTGCGTTCAGACCACCGTAAACACCTTCTATCAGTTCTGTCGTGGATTCTGAAATAAAATTAAAATATAACTAAAATATATAATTATATATATATATTTATTTGATTAAAGTAATCATAACTTGTACAACCCTATTAAAAGCCTTGTATATATTGAGATATGATTTTTACGCAAAACCAAGGGATGCTAGTATAATAATAAAAACCTCGCAGACTTACGAATCTCGTTAAAATAGAAGGGGAAGTCGCCAGCGACGGAACAATTGAGTCGCGACTTGAGGAAGGAAGTCCAGCGTTGCTTGAAGCGGTGTGGGCCCCCTCGGTCGTCGCGGCACACGCGCGCAACGCGGGAAAACACGGACTGCAATTGTTTGGAGGCTCTTTATTTAAGGGAAATAGATGGAAATACGCTACGTTTCACTGGAGGCTGACGGAGCTTCCAAATCAAAGACAATATTCGGCTGAATGTCAGCGTTCCTTTCTAAGTCAACAGCAGGTCACTACTTTAATGATTACTGCTGTTTCTTAGTTTTAAATAGTTAAGAACGTACAATGTCGCAAATTTATTAAAATCAATAATAACGCAATAGTTATTTATTTATGTTTCACTGTACGTAATTTTTTTATTTACTAGTTACATTCAAAATAATTAAGCCAGTCTCCGCAAAGCCACATTTATGACATAAATAACAGCCGAAATAATACATAAATTACCTTTCCACAGTTGATATATTCCACCGCTGTTTCCCGAAAGAAAAAGTACACGAAGTTGCCATGTACTAACGAATTCACGAAATCGGGGGCTGAAATTCAAGTTAACGTAATTAGTCTTAGGACACCATACTAATGCCCTGCGTAAACATATGATTAAGGCTGTAACCCTATCGTCTGTGTCGATAATTTAAATGCCAGACTAATCCGATTTATCGATTTGTCGCGTCAAATGTCACTGTGACAGTTGCGAAAGCCGGTTTTATGTGGAATGAGGCTGGATTTTGAATATTTTTAAATATGTATGTTATAGATTCATAAAAAGCTGTAAAGCTAAATATATAAATATGATTGTCTTCACACGAAGAAAAGCGTTTAAAAATGAAGTCTGTTGATGTATTGACGCCAATCCTAAGTTTATATAGTAAAGGTTTATACGAAATTATTCTGGTATTAATTTGATCCAAAACATAATTAGTGAGAAAATTTTTAACACAATATTTAATTAATCCACCGCTGAAAATATTTCTATTCCATTGTCATTATTATTTGCAAATATTTAGTTAGACGTTCGATTTTCACTGAAACCAACATTGGTTTAATGAATAGAAATTATATTATTTTCGTAACCAATGAATCGGGGATAATAGATGCGCAGTGTTGACCATTTCATTAAAATCAATATATTTGCGTATTTCATACCGTATGTATGCAAATTCTGTTTCGACATTTTAACGAGCTACTATTTACGTGTTCGCGTGTTCTGAAATAATTATTGAATATTTTTTCACTCAACACCCGAGGAATTGGTTTTGTTTTCACTGCTCTGTTTTTGTAGGTAGATACGCATCTTTAGTAGACAAGTATTGATGAATTAACACAATCAACTATATTGTGTTCCAGACCCCAAGAATCTAATGTGGAATGGACAGACATTTCTGTATCTGTTTCATTCATTCCTTTAAGCAAGTAGGTAGCTGTAGTGGTGTGCCGTCTCTCTCGTTCTAAGACATGCTGATTACCTCACGATATTTATTTTATCTTAAGAGCAAGTGTTCATTGCGCGCACAGAAAGAAAAATTCATACCCAGGATCGCACGTTACGCTAAACCGACTCTTATGCGTTTTTAATAAATGCTATTTTCTTAAAGCAAAAAAGCACACAACAAAGTAAGAAGAACAACGAAAACAGCGAAAGTTCATAATGTATTCCTTAATAAAAAGAAGTTTCGGTGAACGCTTCGTGTACAGTAACTTGCAAAGGATAGGTATACATTTATGACCATTAATTTCTCCTCCTCAGGATTTTTTAATTATCTTAAATATAAAACATACTAGACAATTTAATTCGAGGTTCAGCGTTTAATGTCATTTAAATGTGTATTGGGGACCTTCTTATGAGGGAAGATGGATGGCAGCCCTGCAGGTCTAAGACAGTTGCAAATTCCGATGATTGCATCTACGTATATTGTTATTCTATACATGGATGAGTTGATCATGTGTTTCTATTTACCAATGTAGTCTTTAACCAACACCACTAACAAAGTTGCCACGTGGGTATGTGTTCGATATGAAGTTTGACAAATTTGTGTGTTTAAAACGTTTAACAAAGGTTTCAGAATCATATTTACCGTTTAATGTCATAGAGTCGTAAGGCTCAGTCTGAAGGGGTTCGCGGTATATTATGGGCTCCATGCCACTAAAATCTGCCACAGTGCCTGAATACAGCTCCGCATCTGAAAATGTTAAAAATGAGTTTACTATAAACGAAGGTATTGGATCCAATTCCCAACGACACTATAACCGTTCATAGTAGCAAAGATGAGTTTCTCGATTGATATAATGATCACTACACTGATATATAACGCAGTATTTAAATAGATTTACATTTATAATAATTATAAATGTTATTTCTTAACGCTAGAACTATAAAGTAGTATGGAAATATAATTGTATTTAAACTATAAAAGCATATGTACTCAATTCATTCATTTGAATAAGTCTCTGGGAATCAATAGCTTTATTTTTAATGCGCATTGAATTTCAAGTTATTTGAATAAAAACGTACAATGAAAAGAAGTGAGATTTCAAAGAGCTCATAAGTTGTGTGTGTGTAGTTGTGTGCATTCTGAGCGTATTTATTTTTAAGATACCAGAAGAGTTGTTCTCGAAGGTTTTAGATTGTTTTTGTTTTGTTTAGAAAGTTTTGCATATAAAAAATCAGTAATCGAATGAAGAAAATAGGCGATACAGTAGAAACAACATAATAAAGAACGAGTTACGTGACCGGCGTTTAGCTCTGAAGCAATTAGATAATATACTGTGCGCTATTTAAAGCCTTACTGGGAATTTACAAGCTAGTAACCACGTTATGTAAAGCTGGTGGGAATTTACTTGTATATTATATATACGTAAATATTTCAAATAATTCTGTGACCTTCAAATGGGGTTTTTATTTGTATTCATTTATAAGTTTATTTGATTTTAATACCTATAACCTATTTCATTATTCCATAGGTGGTATTCATTAACAATGCCACTTCTCCAAATTGCCTTTTTGAAACTAGTCACTGTGTGAAAAAGAGTCCTCTATATAATATCCCTTTCATCTTAAGATAATTTAAGAATTACTTAGGAAAACCACATTTCATCAATAATTTAATTTTCTAAAGCGTTAAGACGTTTATCAAGTTTAATATAATAGTCACGGTTTTTAGATACATTTGCATTTAAAGCTACTTCCATACAACGTAAAGTAACAATAGGTTCTTATTTCAAAAATTGCTTTTCCCCAAAACGAGTTCATTTTATCACAGGAATGGCAGAAAAATTGTGTTTCGTCAATCGTCTGCTTTCTACGTTACGGCCTACAGCAGATGGTGCTGAAATGTATTCATACGTTCCATTCAATTGTGAGCCGTATTGTGTTGCAGTAAATATCAAAATACTGCGCTTATATTTGATTCATTGCTAGCCATATTGAGGCGAGCGTACCCTGCAATGTACCGCATTGCAGTGTTCAACGAAGCTTTGCAGTAATAGCTACCCAATATTTCGGAATTAGAGGTGTAATCTTAATAGATGTTCCTTCTTGTAATAAGCCAGACTTTATCTCTAGATAATAGTATTGTTAGTTAATATTTTTTTAGTGTTAGGGATATAACAAGTTAACCTTTGTGCATAAATTGTATTAAGTGTAATACTTAGTGGTTTTGAAAAGAGCATTCGGAACATCGAAACAGATTTATATATCTATATATATAAAAATGAAACCCGTTTTCCGTTGTCACGACATAACATGAAAACGGCTTGACCGATTTGTCTGATTTTTTTTAATAATATACCTTGAAGTACGAAGATGGTTCTTACGGAGAAAAATTAAAAAAAATTGAGTGAAAAAGTCTAAAAACAACACTTTTCTATGTTCCCATACAAAATATTCGTAATAATACTTAAAAGTGAATTTGAACTTTAATACCATTGCATAAAGTTCAAGTGTTAGTGGAGGGGTTCCGGGAAGGTAAATTTTTATTTTTTGACATAATGTATTTGTTGTCTTATCAATTTTATTTTTTTTATTTTACTAGCTAGACTGGTGTCCCGAATAGCAGAATAAGTATTTTAAACAAATAAAGAATCGACTGTTAGGCGGTTCGATGTTCGCCAGGCCAGCTAGTATTTAATAAATATACATAAATTTTAGTCAAAAAACGAGTATCTAGACTTGGTAAATGTAGATTTTTAATGATATAAATAAATAAGTTACAAACAAAAATTTACTAAACCTAAATGCACTTTAATAGACACTGGCTACGTTATACGATACACGCTTGAGTGTGAGTCGATGTCGAAGTGCATTACAATAATGTCGATAACTTAAGTGGCATTCCCAATGCACTATGTACTATGTAACATGATATGATGATACTTTACATATTCGGCACTCACACCTTACCCTGGGTTTACAAAGGTGCAAGTTGAGTTTTCAACCTAGTAGAGATGACTCAATCGTGACCTTTTGTGTATAGTTTTGTTTTGATATGGTTTTCTTTCAACTGTTTTATACATGTGTTTGTTAGTAAATGGTTTTAGTGGCTTAAATATGCTTTTTTCTGACAATATAAACGTTCCAAAACCCGTTACTATGAAAAATCTAAAAATATTGAAAGAAACTTGTGCTTTTTATACGCAATTCAATAAAGCACAATTTATTTGACTTGTATAACTTTTTTCATGAAACTCCATTGTCTAGAATTCTCCTCTGCCTATCCTAACTGACATGTTTACAATGTATGTAAACCTTTTGTTTCGCAAATATCTATATCAGAAAATTCCAATTATTTGTAATTTTTTTCGCAATATTTAAATCGATCTAATAACACTAAAACTGTTTAACATTATTTCTATAATGTATACACTATAACACTTATGACTTACTACACATTGAATACGCGGTGCATCATCGATTTAAAAGTGCTTGCCTAATAGCTTCTGCAGTGTCTCTTAAAACACTTTATGCCCCTCCATTATCTAATACTAAGTTCATCTCAAAACCTAGTGTTACCGAACAAATTATTGCCCTATGTATCGAGTTACATACCACTAAGAACGGCCGGTTCCCGTGAGGGCCTCTCGCCTTAATTGGACCGATCAATAGTGGATAACTAACCATAGCTGTGGTAATGGACGTCTGCTTCCACTGTATTAATGTTTTAATATTACATTGGATTACCTCCTGTGATTCGTATTGAATAAGGATATTAATTGGATCGTGGTTTGATGTTTTTGAGGTTATAGCAATTGTGTTGGGAAATCGTGTTTATGTTTAGTTAATGCGACGTTGTCAGAAATGTAAATGAAGAGTGTATGTTGTTGTAACACATTTAATTCGCATTGGATAATATAAAAGAAATTATAAAGAGAAAATAAATATTGCGATTTTTCTTTGACAGTTTACGTAACATAATATTTTATATAAGCGATCTTTCGTTGATTTATACGTGATAAATGGTTGCAGAATTTGCTGGGGGATGAGCTAATGCAAAGAAAATAGGACTAAGGGACAAAGGAATAATTGATGATGTACAGTTGCGTTGCATAAAGTGTTTAGAATGGGGAGTGTTCAAGAACGTTTGCCTATCCTCGAATGTACATTCAAATTAGCAAGTGTCGAATTTTCAGGGTACAACTATTGGCACGTATTGCCGCAGATGGTCTTTAGATCATACGGCATATGTTCTAAGTAAAATAAAATCGAACCGGACAAAATATATTATATTTTTTTACCAAATCAATTTTCATCATTGATAATGCTTAATATTAATAAATACAAACAAATACCGTTATGTCTTTTGAAGAAATAACACATTATTTTAAGTTATTCATCCTACAACGCAGCTGCTATTAGTCAGAAGACTGATTGCACGATACGCTCTTAGGAAAAAAAATTAAGGTATTAATAAACATAATTAAAATAGAAATATAAACCTCTTACAGAGACGTCTTAGGTGTCAGCGTCTTAGATAATTTCTATTCACAGTCAAACAAGGAACAACAGGACTGAAGTGAATATTAAAAGATTTGGTTAGAAGTAACTTCCCTTCGAGACTTATTTTTCTTATAAGTATTAATTGATGAACACGGAATTTCACCATATCAAAATAATAATTATATTAATATATTTTTAAACTCTAAACATTTTTAAGATTTCGTTTCGTTTCGACAAGTTTCTGTATAGGTTATGGTTTTGTAATTTTTTTTTTTTTAATGTGTGTTAATTAAAACAAATTTCATACTAATTAAGTAACACGGTGTAGTACATGAAAATATTTAAAAAATTAAGCCTGGGCTTCTCGAAGTTTCATTGTCTCGGCACGTATAATGTATGAAGGTACACAATAGTATACCACCCTCCTGGGGTTCTTTCAACTCAACAAAGAGTGGCCATTGTGCGCTATCAGACTGTGAAAGTGGGTTCAATCGATGAAAAAGATTTCCATTTTCCTAATTTCCTCAGAACTGGCACATGTGTTGGAGTTTAAAAGCTATTTTTGCTTTTATTGAACGGAATAATCGACCTCAATCAAATTCTTAGATTTCGAGTTTTATTCATAGAAATATGTTTTATAGTTTTTTTAATACTGTAGAAATTATTTATTTAAGATATATGTTATAGTATAAGATCCCGATATACAACGACCTTCACCGAGATGCTTATTTAATGAAACGTATTTTATATTTGATTTAATATGTCAATAAATATAATCCATATGGGTTGCCTGCAAATTTCAGTCCAGAGTATTTTAATTTTTAATTAATATTGAAACAAAATTTTAAAACCTTTCCCCGGTATGATTATTAGATAAATTCTATACCATTTGAAAGTATGAAGCCCATAGAATATGCAAACGTTAGGTTGTTTTTAATCAATTAATTATTTGTGTATATTTTTTATGTGACACTAAAGTATATATATACATCTTTAGTAAAAAAGAAAGTTATAGTACATACATATATAATATACAGATACATATATAACACTACCCTGATTAAAAATATTGATTGAAAAAAAATTAAAAAATTTACTACATGCAAGTTATAAAAAATTTTTTTTTTTTTAAATTTTAATTAAACATACTCTGGACTGAAATTTGCTTGGCAACCCATATGGATTATATTTATTGAAATATTAAATTAAATATAAAATACGTTTCATTAAATAAGCATCTCGGTGAAGGTCGTTGTATATCGGGATCTTATACCATTATTAATGCAAAACAGAGAGTGTATATCAAAACACGTTGGAGATCCTTGATCCGAATCCGAATATGCCAACATAATAGATTATAGAATAGACAATAGTTATATTTTTTGTGTAATATGAGATCTAGGAATGTACGGTGTGATGATAACATTAGGTTCGCTCCTGCGTTAACAGTCATTCCCAAGGTAAGTGTAAGTTCTACCAAACATATTATTTGCAGTGATCAATTTAGATTTTATTTAGTTAATAATGGCTCAGTGTTTGATGGTGAATTAAAATATCTCGAATTAAGTTTACACCACCTACATAATGACAAAAGCTATTCGGTTAATAAATCCTCAGCCCAATCTAGTTGTTCTAGACGGAGGAATCGTTTAAAAGCGTTTAGCTGCAACCTACATCCCGAAAAGAATTGATGAAAAGTGAGAACATAAAAGTTATCTACCGTACATTTCAGTTTCTAAACGGCCCGTCATGAAAGCTGAATGTGCATAAGATTGAATAGTGAATGTGAATCGCCTTACGTCAACGTTAATCATGCTGACCTGTTTGTTTTTGCCCATTCATTCCCGGCTTATTCGCTCGGAATGGGTCGGAATGGCTACGTATGTCCCGAAATGAGACAAATCGTAAAATGAATGATTTTGACACTCATTATACTAGTGTTAAATAAAATGAAATAAATATCTTTCTTAATGGGTACGTATTTTTTGGATAATTTTACCTAAATGTGTTTATACCTATCCCTATTAAGCAAATAGTTACAATACCTGCATATACAGCGGTAGAGTTGTGTTCAGGGTCATAGGGGCAGACTGCCTGCCCCGATTTTTCTTTTTCCATGTGATAGTTGTCTCTTTGGACGCCATACTCCCGGCATACGGGCTTGAAACTGTTGGTCCCACAGATGAGTAGCCTCCCCGATCCCAGGGACACTAGCACTCGAATATAATTCTGACAACTTTCCTGAAAATAATAGGTAATTTCTGGTTATTTATCTCTTCGTTAAAAAAACAATAATAATTAATTTCTATTTATGTTTAAAGTATTTATTCCAAGGTCTAATTTTAAAAGACGAAACTTTTTACTATTCCTACTCGTAAGTTATATTGGATGAATAAACTTCTAAATAGATAAACCGACATGAAAAATAAAGAATAAAAAAAATATATTAAGACACGTACATAGTAAACAACGTTATTTATGTATAAGCGAAAATGAATTAAAGGAATCTGTCACCACCCAAAGAGCGGAGGAAATGTGTTTTCCTAGCTCATGTCACTAGCAATTTGAGTTGTTTTTGCCAGAAGTCACAAGTGTCGGCAAATCGCTGTGCGCCTTGTTACTTCTCCGAATGTGTGGAGATAATATTCGGAATTTTCCGCTTCTCATATTAAGCTAATGTGGATGAGCAAGATACGTTACTCTCATTTTTACATTGTTTTTCTTTTAACTTTATCGAAAATCTTATAAATGTCTTTAAGGCTAGGTAATTCCATTATTTCATTCACGAAATGTATGTTATTATACTGTGCTTAAGTGTCAATCTTTAATTGCATTGGACGACGTAGTCGATTTTAATCATATTTTTCAGTCGTAACAGTACTACATGGATTTATTGCACAGAGCAGTCTATAGTATTGTCTATGACATATCGCATACAATGACAGATTACATTAGCATGCACAGAGTCGGTCACGCGACTCAATCCGGATTTAGTTCAGCCCGCTTGATTGGATCGTATGTTGATTCGATCCGATTGCCGTCCGACTGAGAATTTAACGCGTATCCGATTCAGTTCAGTTCAAAGAATTAGCTGTATGAAATTTCCTTCAAAAAAATAATCTTAAGGTCTACCATCAAACATGATTTGATTAAATCTTTAGTTCATTATGTTTAGGTCTCGAACGTGTAAAATAAAAATAATACTTATTTGACGCGAATATTTTATATAGAAGTGTAGTACTCGCGTAAAATTAATACAATATAAAATACGTAATATACATATTTGTTGTTGGTTAAAAACAACATTATAACAGTAGGTAATAATACAAATATAAACTACTAGCAAACTCGGCGAACTCCGTTTCGCCACCAGATGGCTTGGTTTTATGTAACATTTCGTTTGGTGATCCCGCTTTTCTGTTGAAATTTTTCCTGAATTTTCTTTGCTATAAACCTCCCGGAGCCCGAGACCTTTCCAACGAATACAAAACCGTGGAAATCGGTTCGTGCGTTCTGGAGTTATAGCGTCAGGAAGGAAAACCCGACTTATTTTTATATAGTAGAGTACATTATATTCACGATTATCCAATAGTAATATGATACCTATGCGTTTATTATTATGGCTCAGATTATCGCATCAGTGTTGACACCTTTCACACTAATCCATTACAATGAAGACGGTATATTAAATTGAGATAATAGAGATTTTGACGGCTTGCGGCTTCTGGAGAACAATGCCGCTGTCGGTAACATTATATACGGTTATATTGACTTAAATCGTAACATAGTCACTGTTTACCGAAATATTTGATTAAGACTATTTCAAGAAGTATTTGTTTTATTATCATTAGCAGTATTTTATGATTGTATCCTAACCGGAATTAAATTTATGATAAAATTCTATTTTTTACGTAACTATAATGTAACAGGCCTTTTGAAATTAATTAAAAGCTACATCAAGCTCCTGGTATTCTTGTTCTGTTTCCATTTATCGACAATTTTGTATATAAAATCATGTATGAAACTTAGACGTAATAAAAACATTAGCTAACGCCTCTATCAACATTCTCTTTACTACATAAATTGGATAAGGATTAGATCATAATATTTAGAAGCCTTTGCCAAGACTCAACTAGGTCATAGTAATAAAATGATTATATTGGCTTCAGATACTAACCGACATTAAAGGCAATATTGATCGTATATAACCATTAAGATGCTTTGCTTTTGTCCGAGAGGCATCAAATAGCCTATAAACTGTGGTCTGAACGACCCTTGTCTGTGTTATAAATCACTTAATAATAATTTATTAAAACGAGCCGCCCATTTCAAGAAGTAGTACATATACAGCTTCAAGAAAATTGTTTAAATCTCACAACAACTTTGTTTTATCGTGTTATTAAACTAAAATCAATAGAAAATTGTTTTGAGAAAATATAATTTTGAATTCTTGAATCGCTTGAACAAAAATGATATAACTCGACTCTAGAAATTGATTGGCCTTCCTGTAGAACATTTGGAAATTCAAGCTTGAGTGGCGTCCTCTCTTTAAATAGCCGTCAGACGTGACTATCCTTCGGTTTCGGTTGATTTACTTGGCTCTAGTGTCACAAATGTTACATGTAATTCAGCATTTAAAAAGTCCTACGAAGGGCCTACGGCGTAGACTCTACGCAGTAGCTACGCGTCTTCTATGTTGTGTATACGAGTTTATTGCCAGTCCTTCTCTTCCGTTCTACATCCTTGATTTGTGAACTGGCAGTAAATGTAAAAGTTGAAGCATTTCATATATTTTAATTTTTTGATGTGTACATTTTGTTACCTATATGAATAAATGTTTTTGAATTTGACGCTCTTTTTTGGTAAGTACTGAATCAGAATTACAGGATTATTATGATAGGAATGACTATAAGGAAATAAAAGTTCACATTCAAACAAGATCATATTAACAACCTGTGTAAAGTTAAATGTGTCGAAATAATTGTTCATATATTATTTACGTAACTTTTGTCCCGTATAGAATAATTCACAAATAACTAAAGGAAAATTTCCATTTCCACATTTCTGTAATTACGTAGAGACTGCTCATTATCTCGAAGTAAAATAACATCACAATACGTCTTTGAAAGGGCAATTTCCCTTCTATTTACGTAATTAGTGAAACTGTGGGACATGACACTGTCTTTCTATTATAATAACAAAATTATAAAACAACTTAAGATATTATGACGAACATTATTTTATGAGCGTTATAAGAATCTCCTTTGAAAACATTCTCTTTCTTACTCAAACAAATAATTGACACAGAAGATTCTCCTTACCTCATCCTTCCCCTTGACGACGCACATTTGGACGTCACTTTCTGATGAATACCACACGAGTCGTCTTTGCTCTGTGAGGTCAGTCAAACTGAGGTTATACACCACGTTCCTGAAATAAAAACAATTATGAATTAAAGCAAAAGACTCGTAGTAACACGTCCTTCTTGCGAAGGAATTTTTTTTGACAGTCTGCTTTTCCTACAGTCCTATGAGCGTATGTATACCGACGTCCTTAAAAAAAATTATCAAGAAAACAGATAATCGTGTTTCCAAAAATAAAAAAGAATAGAATTACAAAAAGAGGTCACTCTCGAAATTGCGCATTCCCAGTAATGTTTGTCGTGCTTTTAAACGAGCAACTACAAATAGATTTCTATACAACTTTGAACATTCTGGAAAACTTGTCCACTTCTAATTGTAGTTCCAGTATTAGGGTGGCCGTCCGATAATAAGTAGCTATTAGTTATGCTACTTACTTATATTTCATTTATGCCGGACATTGTGATTTGGCAGGTGTTGTTACCAATAAGAATATAAAATTTTCTGAAATTATTTTATTATATTTTATTCCATTCATATATAATAATAGTTTGTAGAACAAAGAAGTATCATCTATTAATAAGGACAATCCTTTGCAAAAAAGTGATAGAAGAGTTCGAGAACGTTGATGTTATCAAATAAACAATCAATCTATAATCGTTCTTTAAGGAACTTTTTTTAACTTAAAAAGAAAGCACTGTCTCGATTGACCAATATCTAAAGTCGAAATCAATACGAAACGTGACAATATTTTTCCGTTAATTATTGTATCTCAGTTTCGATGGAGATAAGGAAAATATTTACCAATACTTCCGGGGGCACCTTTAATTAGCTAATTTCACTGTTACCAATGAAAATAAGAAAACAGGAAAAGAAAAAAAAATACACAAAATAAAAAGGAATGTATAGTAAAAGAGAAAGTGCACTAGCCCCCACGCAAGGATTCCCTGTGTCGTGGGCAGCTAGTCTCTTCCATTTGACATATTAACGATTTTAGATACTTGACGTAATAAATTTTACAAAACACAATTTTATAATTAAACTACTGTTGCACGGAAAGAATACTTCCGGTTTCAGCATAGGACAGGTTTAGAAGATGTTACTTAAGATTGTTAGTGAATGTATAAAGTTTTGAATCGATATGGCGATATTTGTTTTCAGTAACAATCAAGAAAAATCGTTATAAAACTTAAAAATGTAATTGTTTTACGAGGGAAGTTTTTTACGGCTTCAAAACGTGTCTGTGACATAATTGGAAGGACCTTTGGAGGGAATTGCCCCTTAATTAAGATATTAATGACATAATTTCACGAGGAAGTTACGCTGTAAACTTTGACAGTTATAATTCCAGTACATATTAGGTGATATTTCTCGCGACTTTGTACAACATAGCAGGTTTTATTTTTTAAACTTTTACATCGAAACATATTAAAATAATAATAGTTCATAGTAAACGGTTCCAGCTACTTGAATGAAAATTGTATTTAGTTAAGAATAAACTTGATAATATTTCAAGAGATGATAGTATATTATTAATTTTAATACAGACATTTAAATTGATAGCATTCAACTCAGACCTTACTTGAAATAGGAGTTTTATGTTTTAATAGCGTCATCTTTCAAGATATTAATTTTACGATTCATTTTCGCAGACAAGACAATGGACAAACTTTTTAGGGGTGTCTTATGTAAATGCAACTTTATAACGCAATAATTCAATTGTTAGACAATTTGTGCCCGGTAATTATTTTAAAATGAGCATGTTTTGGGAGAGGTAAGTTAGAGTTTCTTTGTACCTTGTTCTCAATCGAGATGAGCTTACTATGACCCATTCATACTATGGTCATGCGTCGATAATCAAAAATTTGGCTAGGTTTAAGTTTATTTACATTTTATGTTGGTTACACTAGCAATTTTTGTAATTGAAATGCACAATTTCACAACGAAATTAATGCTATTTTGAAACATGAAAGTTGCATTTCCTAATACGATTAAAAGTTAAATGCATATAGTACACCAGTTAATTATACAGTGTCGCTGGTCGTGGTTTTAATCAGAAAAGTTTTTGGCAAGTTTCAAACACTCTCAGCCAAAAGTATCCCAGCGTCCTGTGGGGACCACGTAAACAGACGTATAAGTTGCATTTCTGCATCTATAATGGGTTCTGCTTTATTTGCAATTAATGCATTATATCTACATACAAGATGTAGTATAATATTTAACAGCTCCACCATAATGTAGATATTTGTTGATCCTTTGTGAAAGTGCGGCTGTTTGTACTGCTTCATTTTACGATTAAGTTAATTGTACGTTACGTTACTTATATATTATACTTAGTAATATTATTATTACACGACTTTAATATATTATATATTTACCCATATTGGTTTGTAGTTCGATGTGTATTTTTATAGTTCTTATAGTCCTAAACAAAACGTTTTGAATAAATATTTCTGATAACTAACGGCTATGTTTACGGTTAGCTGATAAGTCTAGAATTAGGCTGGCTAATATAATAATTTGATTTACTTACGAAAAAAAATAATTATTTGTAAACAATAATAATCATCTACTTGTCAATAAATGAGAATGATCAATGAAAGGGACTCGAAAGTATGTTGGCCTTATAGGAGCAATAAAGAACGTTATAACAATAAATATTTACCAAACTCTCCTAAAATTACTTAATACAAGTTACATTGTTATCTATGTTTCAGCATAATGCATACGACCAAGGGTCTCATACAATGCTATAATTTGACGTGGATAGGGGAGCCAATTTGCGGATTTCGGGACCCTTACCATACTTGATACGAACGTTTTTTTAACGAAGTAGGATGAGCCAATCACCACTAATGCAACAACTGACGTTTAATAATCTTGTTTATTATACTCGGGTTTATTTGGTTATAATAAAGCCACGATTCAATACAACCAGTTTGATTTACAAACCTTTTTATGTGTCTGTAAAATTTAAAAAATGTAAAATTGGAAACAATTAATTATGTTAAGATTTAATTTTCAGGAGCAAAAGTCTATACGCTTCCTTTCAAAATAAGTGAAACGTATTTCACTTGAAAAAAAACCTACTTTAGTAATAAGTAATTAAATAAAAAATGCATATTGTTTTGACTTCACATTAAAAGATCACAGGACGTTTAATTTTACGAATGGGCTTTAAAAATGTTACTTTGTTTACGAGTTCTATTGTCCGAGCCTCACGGTATAGAGGAACGTGAACTACCTTGGGATTACACGGTCTCCATAAACCAATGCTGTAAAACGAGCAGAACAGGGGAGACAACAATGTCGAAAGAATAAATTATGACCGTCAGAGTTAAACAATGACTTTATCTACAATCCCCCTTCGATCTGATGTTTTCATCCGTAATCAGCAACTAACGGAACACCCCGGGGTGCGGTAAACGTATCTAATTCGAAACAATTTATAGCAATTCGTTACATAGCAGTATAGCAGTGTCTTGTCTAACAGCAGAAACGCCACCGCAACTGCGGTATTTGTTTACGATCACGATATATAGATTTTCGTATGACGCAGAGCTTGCACATTGCATAGCTGCAGAGTTAAATATATTTTTAGGTCAAACACTTAAAAAATATTTCATTTAACCGCATCTGCATTTTAACCGCAGTCGAAGAATATGAATTCCAGCGGTAACAGACGAAAACCGGCACAATTTATTTGCATGCACTCGACACTGTTTCGATATTGGAAAACTTTACGAGCCACGTTTAGAACAATATCAATAGAACATTGAACGTTCAAGGGTTACCAGCTAACCGGATGAAACCGGATAACCGGTTAACATTTCACTAGTTTTTCAATCTAGATGAAACGTACCAAACAGCCTTGACCCAGACCCGAGTCCCGGTTGTGACCACTGACTATATCATTAATAAAACGAGCGAGTTAAAATATAAAAGGAACCTACGTGTTTAACATATTATATATAATATTATAATATATAGCAGCAAAGATCAGAACTTTATCGGTATAATAATTTTTATTTAATATTTTAGAGGCCAATTTTGTTACTCAAGTATCTTAACTTCTTTAATACTGAAAGTTGGGAACCCTGAGACGTATGCAGGGCATGCGCCAGTTTCAGATGCAAGCCTGATACAAATATATTTCGATCGTGACTTCATTTATATAAAATATTTACTTTTTAGTGACAGAAAAATAAATAAGTTCGCGAAACTCAGTTGATGTAAAAACATTGTCAATTTTAGAATAAAATAATTAATGCAAAGTTAAAATAGTCTCCTCGTGCATATTTAACATCAATCGCCAATTCGTTTGGATGTATCTATCTAATATATAAAATTCTCGTGTCACAGTTGCCATACTCCTCCGAAACGGCTTGACCGATTTTGATGAAATTTTTTGTGCTTATCCGGTATCTATGAGAATCAGCCAACATTTATTTTTCATCCCCCTAAATGTTAGGGGTAGTCCACCCCTAAATTTAATTTATTATGTTTTAGACAAAATTTTTAATTTCTATTTTTTTATGATACAACATACAAAAATACATACAATCCCTAACTTTCATCCGTCTACGATCAACCCCTATTTTTTTATTATAAATGATATACATGGCAAAAGGTTTGCCCGGTCAGCTAGTTATGATATAAATATCATATTAAGTCATTTCTAAATGTTTTTTAACTACAGATTTTTGTACGACTTGTTTTGCTTTTTTTACTGTTTCTAACTCTGTTCTGTTTTGATAATAGATACTGAATATGTCGAACAATGTCAGCACTAATTGCTTAATAACAGTAAATTAAATATATGGTATAGACAAGATTTTCTCATCTGACCAAATTTTGTAGTATATGGCAAGAGATTTTATATAACATTATTGTATGTTTTTCATTGTTAATATTGGAAAAGTTTTATATCGGCCGAGGAAATGCGCTTCTTAGATTTATTGCAATTGTTACAAACAACATTCCTCGCATTCCGTTCAATTTATGATGATTGAAATTGCCAGCCCACTACGTATATCACCAAATGTCCACAGCTCATTGATTTTTTATGTGTCTACTTAGTATGTCGTTATATCTATAAAAATAGTCTATCTTTCAACTACGTACAAAAATTTAACTTTTATTAAATTTAAGGTTATTATGATATCATAGTGCGCAAATTCATTCATGCAGAAATTCTTGAAGGAAAACATCGGGAAACTAGTATCTAGGTAAAGCATGATCCACCCCAGTAGTAGGATATTTATGCTGACAATAATTATAACATACAAGTCAACTGCAAAGTAAAGTATTTATTATAAAATCTTAATATATAAAATTCTCGTGTCACAGTTTTCGTTGCCATACTCCTCCGAAACGGCTTGACCGATTTTGATGAATTTTTTTGTGCTTATCCGGTATCTATGAGAATCGGCCAACATCTGTTTTTGATCCCCCTAAATGTTAGGGGTAGTCCACCCCTAAATTTATTTTTTTATTTTTTAGACAAAATTTTTAATTTCTATTTTTTTATGGTGCATGCATTAAATGCTGTATGCATTAAAAAATACATACAACCCCTACTTTTTTCACCCCTCTACGATCAACCCCTATTTTTTTTTAAATATACATGGCAAAACGACGTTTGCCGGGTCAGCTATTAAATAAATAAAAATTGTCAATTGTCCATACACACAGTGAAACAGCAATAATCTCACAATTAAGGAAGAGAGCACACAGTTGAATACTTAATGCTGATCGTGGTAAAAAGGGGATTAAGGTAATCATCGCATCGATCACGAAACAACAAAAAGGCTCCCGCGGGGCCGCCACTGTTTCGCTCTGATTTCTGCTCATTTGCCCACCCATCAGTCTTGTGGCGTAATTTTCCTTATTCTATGTTTTTGAAGCATTCGTTTGCTCTTGAGTAGTAAAGCTATGTTGTGATTTGTGTGTAATCTTACTCTAACGTGTACACGCGTAGGGAGAAATAAATTTCCTGTAAGTTTTTAGAATTAGTCAAGATTATTTGTTTAAAATCTTAGTACTTGCAACAGAATTGCATAGAATAGAAATTTATTATATGTAGATACAGAACTTTTAAATATACTTAATTTCTTTTTCTTGTTTAGTTCTTGATAAAGTTTGAGATAAGTAAGCTCTTGCTGATTGTAAAATGTAAAGAAGAAATCAAACAATGAAGAACATTTTAAGCTGAAAGATGAAGGCGTATTTATCCCAGAAGGCTACCTAACCGCTCTTTTGATTAAACAATACAAGAGTTGTAGACGCGATCCGAGTCTACGAAACTTTATTCGGAGTGCCTATTTGTTGTGGCCTAAACAAATAAAGTAGTTTAGGGGAAAACAGATCAGTTAACTTGTTAAGTGTGTGAGGACGCCACCTTAGAACCTCTCTCGTACAAATTGTGTCTTTGTTTTCACCTTTAACGTTTAAAGGAACGTTGTGGACACAAACGCCACATTATAATAATTTTATAACACCGTTTATGGAAATCATGATTAATGAGTAACTGCCGCTGTGCTGACGAAATTTATTACGACTAAATACGATTAATCACAACATCGACGTATCTAATTCAAATATATAAATTAGTTGTTTTTTCTTTACTGTTAACACTCCGATTTTATGCGTTACACATTTTTTTATGTCTAATTACTTATGAATTGACAATAAATTAACAAGATAAAATGCACAAAGATGTCCAGTAAGGCATTTGAGTGATTACTAGCAACATAATTTAAGATTTTTTGTATATATCAAATGATTGAATAAGCGAAATTTTCTTTGTTTCAGAAGTTACGTGTACTTTGAACGGTATATTTTTGTCATTATGGTAATTCATAAATTGCTGTCACGCTATGTATAATCTGTGAACTGAAATGAAGTAAAACTAAACTAAACTATAATTTATGCCGCCCTTGTTGTATTCATGTATTCATCACACTAAACTATCCTTATAGGTGCCAATGTTAAGGAAGTGTCAAAAGTTTTAGGAAAATATTAATTTAAAATACTATACGGCTATATCTTACTTATAACTAAACTTTAACTAACACCGTTATTTTCATCTTAATTCAGAGAATAATTCGACATGACGTCAACGCAATGTAAGCCCGAAAAACTTATGCGGATCAAAATTTAGATGTAATATTAATTAATAAAAGTTCTTAAAGTTCTCGACATTATGAAAGGGTGGCGGTATCGAAAGTTGTGTACAAACATGATAAGCTGTTTTGTTAATCTAAATTCTTTCTCCGATTTTAATACGCTTACGAATATTTTTATTTTGTCGCAAAGTTTTGTAAAAAAATTATAAAGCAACTGAGGAATTTCGTAGTTGCCTTAGAATATTTAATAAAATATCTCTCATATCTTACAATTTCCCTTAAAAAAGTATAAATTAACACAATATAGTTTTGTGTTGCGAGATTTCATAGTCTGTGGTCTGTTGAGACGTCACCTAATTGTCAAAGTTGACACTTACAGATAAGATCATGTTATACTGTAAATAATCTTTTAAAATTAATAATGATTTTACAGCAATTTATCAAAGTCAGTAACAATGAAGGAAATGACTAAACGTGTTCCAATAAACTCCAATCTTCTCAGAAAAAAAAGCTTCCATTTTAATAACAGTCAATTGTCAAATTCCATTTGATTCTATAAAAAAACAAAAACGTAAACGCTAGTATCGTCAAACGTCTGGTTGCATTTAATTAGAAGCATTTTGTTGATTCGTATGCACTGTGACATCAAAAAAAACCTGAATGCACGGAATTAAGGCTGTACGTTTTGTAATTTTCAATTACTCGAGAGGAAATGCGTTGTCTGCTAGTTTTTGTCCGCCAGCTTTGTGCTGCATTTAATTTTAGCAAAGTTTTGTAATGCATTTTTATAAGCCGTTTACGGAGCGCATACGAGCTTTATGTGAAATGGAAATTTTATTTATGCACGTAAAGTAATAAATACATATTTTGTATTGTTTTTTATTCATACACGACATCTTTGTCCGGTAAAAGCCAGTGCCGCTTGCTACGATCGCGTTTGTCTCTCCGTTCACATCGGCTATAGTCGGTAACTGGCCTATTTGACTTGTTCCTACTATTTTCTATCTAGTAAAGTAATAGAATCTTAAAGGAGAAGGAAAAAATATTCTACATCAAGCCACTTATTACGCTCGCCTATGCAGTAAAGCAAGCTATATTACTTCATCGATAATAAAACTTGTGTTCGACGTTAATATAGTTTCTCGTTGCAAAACTAGATTCTGCTAATGAATGAAGAACATGCTTATAAAAATAAAATACGAATAAGTTCCTTTTGGTTGGAAGGTTAGTGAGATTTCTTCTTACCCTCAACTACAATATTCACTTTCACTCCTTCATGCTCTCATGGCAATACTATAAAAATCTGCGCACCATTTAGGCGCCATGAATACCAAGGTAGTATTTTGTTATCATGTGCACATCCGCAGCGTTAATTTAGTTAAAAGGGCACAAAAGGCTCACACCCTCTGCAGAATAAAATTACATGACACGAATAGCATTTTCGTGCAAAGGGCCCACGGAATTACTTAGCCCGAGTGCGTGGTTTAAGTATCAGTTTATATGAGTGGATTAAGTTAAATGAATTATGGTATTTATTACCCAGGAAAAGGAGTTTTCTTCGTCACTTGTTATAGTAATTTATTGTGTTTTAAAGTATCTATACACATTGTTTTAGCAGCAGCACCGTTTTGGTTTGATGTAGGAAGCGTGTTTTAAAAAGGATCAATTACCGTTTTTTTTTAACAAACTTTTCTTTTAATACTTGCTATCGTATCTTCCGGGAGGCGTGTAAAAATCCTTTTTTTAATTTTGGGAGTAAAATATTAATGAAATACGAGTACAAGTATAAAAACTTCACCAAAATGTCACCTCTGAACAAATACAAAAATATTTAAAGCTTAAATTGAATAGCTTTTCCCCGTTAAACGTAATAATTTTCATGAATTTTATTGTAATTACTAACAAAACATTCTTTGTACTTTTCACATAGAGTGTTTTGAAAGCAAAATAATTTTAAACATTGTATGGTAAATCTAGTAGTAAAAGAAAAATATAACGGCGTAAAATGTTTGACCTAGTTTTTGTGTAGTTTCAACTGTACGCCTTCTTGATAGTTCGCTGGTGTGTGATGGGAACTCATATATTTGAAATTAATTAAACACTGTTTTCTTTGTTTTACTATGTTTGATGTGGGAATAAAGGAAATTGTATTTGTTCTTTATAATTTACAGAAAGAATTTTATTTCACGCTGAATAGAATGTTTGGTATTTCTTGTATTACAAAACTAAAATTAATTATGGAAAAGAAAAACTTTATTGAAGTATATGAAATTTAAATTTAATCTAATGTAACTACTTAAAATAATGGCTTGCTTCAGAAACCTGAAGTCTACAAAATAAGTAAAGAATGTTTACAACTCCTGAATTATGTAACCTCTACGAAAACGATTCGTAGCATTTTGTAGTATATTTGTTTGCAGTTCGTAGCACAATCTTAAAAAGTCAAATGTGATGCCGTGAATAAAAAGTAAGAGTGCAGAATACTAATTTTCTAGCAATTAACACTAAGAGTTCTTGTGTAACTATAGACTAGTGCCCCCGACTTTGTCCACGTGGAATTAAAATACAAGGCCTCGCCAGGGGTCTTTTGTTGTATTTCATGTTTTATTCGAACTTTTAGGTCAATGAAGTAAGTCTACATATAGCTCTTCTTTTTTATAAAATATATTTTAAATAAGCCTTTTATTCCGAACAACAATAATAAAAGCATTCATAGCTACGAATATTTTGTAGTTACGTAGAAAAAGTGGTCTATCGTTTTTCCTTTGTTACAAATATTTAAACTATGTGAACGAGTTATTTAGCAAAGTAGGCTGCAATTAATGAGACCTTAAGCTGTATACAAACAGTGCTGCGTTGTTTGAATTTCAAATGCATTTTGAGCGTAATTTACATGAACAAAGAAATATTTCTGACGCAGCAAACATACAGCAAAGCTGAGCAGATGTGTCGCTGTATATTTCAGACTAGGGTTGGGACTTTAAATTGGTATACTAGCTTTCGATTCTGTAGGAACATACGATGCTCTCTCATGTCTTTGAAATAAATAAGCTACAATACGAATGATACACACTTCACACTTTATTGTAAAATAATTTGTGAAATATTCAAAATTCAAGATCAAATTGGAAGTTTTTAAACGTGTCGACAAAAAGTAATCACATTTTGCAGACCATTAAACAAAAACATATCGATAAAGTAATCCCAACACGCAATAAAATGGCCGGCGGGCGAGGGGTGTTTTTAAGTCGCCTCCATCCGAACACGAGCCAAAAATCTTTATAAATGCAAAAGAGACAGCCTTATTAGTTAGGCGAAGTGTCTGAGTGGGACGGAAGAGTTGCATCGGGTTAACTCAGTGAGGTCATGAGTAGATATAGCACGTTCATACCGCTTCAGACGCTGCGGTTAAGGGTGCCCTAACTCTACGAATTGAAGTGGAGTTGGAAAAACAAATAGCTAAGTATTTCATTTGAATATAACTTTGCATCTTTAAAGAGAGACGGGTGTCTGAAACTGTATGTTAACCAAACCAAAAGTTTATGAGTATAACATGTTTTATTATTCGTGCCGTTTTTGGCTGAACCAATTTTGTTACCTCATCATAGATCTTTGTCAACTATATGTTTTTACTTTAACATATGTAGGGAATAGATTTATGACTATGAAATGGTATTGTTAACGCTAGACTAAAGTCTTTGACAGGAACAGATAGGTAAAGCATTAATGGTGAATAAAGATTTACGCTACACAAGAGGCTTATAAATTTTCCCGACGAAATGAAGAAACAAAGGAATTGAATGAGATTTACATTTTTCAATAAAAATAAGTGTACAAAGGACATTGTTTCAGACACAAATATTTTTTTCAGCTTATCTATTTTTTTAAATATTGTAATAAAATAAATGTTAACGTTAGCGCAAAATACTGTTAGTAGGACTGTAGCACTGTTCGTCTACGGCGTAGATGGCTCGAAAAGTACCTTGCTGTATTTTGAAATGAAAATAGCATCGATCGATAACTTGCGGTCCGATATATTTACAGTAAAGTAGAAAAAAATAGACGGTATCATTTCATGCTGAAAAGCTTGAGTAGTATAAGTATAGGAGAAACATTTTCTGATTAATTATAGCGCGAGTTAGTAAAGTTATTATGTTATATGACTCAATACTTAATAATATCTTGAAAAGTAAAACTTTCTTACCAATTAATAGGTTTATATCATCCTTTTCACACTTAGATACAAAGTCATATACTTCAAACACTACTATCTCATCGGCATTTCAATATCAAGTACACGTTAACCCTTTTTTTTATTTAAAAGAATTCAAAATAACTCACCTTCCTCCAACGAGAAGATAGTTTCCATCTCGCAAAAGTAATCTGAAGAAGTCTGTGTGTGTTTCATTTCCGAGGAATTTGTGCGTGTCGTCTATCCCTGTAACAAACAGAAGCTTATAGTCTAAGTACTAATTTCACACATATCTTTGTATAATCAAATCAAATCGTCTTTATAAAAACAAGACGTTTCAGCAAATGCTTCTGTGAGTGGACAATTTTAATAACACAGCAAAAATGGACAGTTTTAATGTCCGTACGTGCGTGCGTCTAAGCAGTTAGTTTAATTGAATAAGTAATTAAAGGTTACGGTAAAACTATTTTTCATACAGAAATTTCTTAAACGAATTGTGATATAAAATCATTAATAATCTCATTTAAACAATTACTCTAATTTTAATTCTATTCTTACATTATCTCAAGAAAAAAAATATTCATACATATCTCCATCACAATACGTACTATATAACCGATTCCGGTATTATTTTGTAAAATTATTAATAATATCTTAAAATATTAGTTATTTTAATTGGACACGGAGCAAGTCACGTATAGGTACTATATAAAACTACAGGATTAATTGTAAAAGTAAGCCAGCCGTGTTATATGATACCAATTACGTTAGAAGCCACGTAAAACTTTTCGATTTTATCTCATTAATATACTGTTACGTTATTCTAGGGGCGAGAAAAATTTGCATTTCCATTACTGTGTCGGTAGCAATTTGTATCTTAACTACTTTTTAGTCGTTAAGGCTAACATATGGTTTCATCTAAACATAAGCTTGATAATTTTCCTTGAATATATTTGTCAACTGTTAATCTGTCAAAACTGCCGCTATTCACTTTGATTCTATCATCTAACATGTTCAGATAAATCATTCATACCAAGATATTAAAATCAAAACAAAATCATCAAAAATTACACCTAAAACGAACATACTGCAGTTTCTCTATTAAAACTATAATAAAGCCATAAGATAATAATGAAATTCGTCGAAATAATAACATTTTCGTAAATGTAATAACCATGACAGTGCCAATTACGATCGAACATAACGCATAATACAACACAGACTAATTAGGGCCGCATCAGGTTCGTGTAAACTCATTGGTGACCGAAATTGGGAATTAAGTACGATTATAAATGATAATAATTTGGCATTAGTGCTTATAATTGATCAATTGTTGCAATAGATAGTGATAATGAACAATTGTATAATTAGTGATGCAGATATCTCGGCTCGCGAATTTTTTTCTACATTTATATCAATGTACACATTGAGAGATACACCTTTGCCACTGGAAATCTCAAACAATAGAAGACCCTTCGAGTTTCGATCCAATTCCGTGTTCATTAGTATAAAATAAGTTATTTATTTTATGAAAGTGTTCAATGTAAAATTAATACTTCTTGATTAAGAATGAGTAAAAAAGTTACACATCATTTTTTTATGGACGTACTGGAGTTGTATAGAAACATTTATTGGTATCAATTTTCTCAAAGGGAAATGTATCGTCAAGTGAAACTGCTACTAGTGATTCCCTCGACTACATGATTTCCTCAATATAAAATCCTGATCAATCTTTTAAAAGGCATCTTTTTTCTGTAGACTACACAGTAATATCTTCCATTTCGTAAAAGCGTTCAATACGGCGTAAAAAGTATTCATAAAAAACTCAATATTAAAGGTATAAAGTACGCTCAAGACGTCACTTGTAACAACTCAATAACACGTACTTGGCGTACTATTAATGTAATAAAACATTTTTAATGCTTTTACGCTGGATAACTGAACATTTGTGTGAAGAAATATTGTTTATTTGTGTATACAGCTTGTTTAATTTTAATTTTAACAATTCAATGAGTTGCTAGCGTGGCTTAGTTTTTTTAATTCTATACTCCATAGGATTATGGGTTCGATTATGGCGTAAAAAATTGTTTATGTTTGGATTAATTAGGTACAGCCGAGCTGACGAACATGAGTCCTTTATAGCCTTTTTGGACTCGGTTAATTTGCTTAAATTTAGGTGTTGCATTCATTTAACAATCATGTAAATAAATAGTTATAAAAACATTAATTATTACTTTTTTAATAATAATAATAAAGTATATTTTAAGTTATAATACTCTTGTTTTGTATATGGTATTTTTGTAATTCATGAAAAGGTTATGTAAAATGTAGTCTGTAATATATAATGTTCCGGCTTAAGATATAAGACTTCAGGAAGTAGGTCAAGGCGTCAATATCCGGTTTGCGGTTTCTAGACATCCGTAAACTATCGACTTACTATGGTATCTGAGATTCCTTCAGAGGATTCCTTTATTTACATCGGTTTATACAAAAAGGCTGAATTTTGCTTTTTTTAGTCGAAAAGTTCACATATTTGTATTTCCTAAAATTAATGCAGATCTAGTGTTTTTTTATAAATAGTATATAATATATATCTTTCATCTACTCGTAAAAATAAATTACAAATAGAAAATCGATTGTTAGTGTTCCCAATTTGGTCATGAAGGAGGGTAACATTGCAATAAATAAAATATGAAACGCTAAAATAAAGTGGAGGCGTTGAATCGACCTCAGAGGAGACATTAAAAAATCTAATTAGACTGAATTAATTAGAGACACAGCTGGATTCGAGGTACGGCTTTGTGGGTTAATTCTTATTCTCATTCGTTTATCTGTTATTATGTCATGGAGACTGGCTTTTAAGATCTTCCTCTAATGTAATAACTGAGTACGAAACGAATAGTCAGTGGCTAATGTATCCACTAAGGATTTCTATTAAATATTCACAATGATTTTGAGGATTTTTCCTTTCTATAAAACTAAATAATCTGTAGCCGCCTTAGAAAGAGGTATTTTCAATTCTTTTGCTAAATATTTTATCCCACAAGTTCGTCAATAATAGGCCATTCAATAAGTTATTCGAATATTAAGACAGAATCTTACGTAGAGTTAAACATAGCAATATATGTATAAAGGAAGAGAGCCTCAACAAGAGAACCAAATACAGCAATTTCCAGTAAGGCTTAATACTATAAATATAAACCAGTCCCAATAAAATAATTTAACTCAGTGAAACATCTCGTGTTTCACAAAAGAAAAATCCAGTTCATGCATACATGAATTTAATATGTCGAATCAAGTTTCCTCCAGGATGTCCTGAGTTACTGGGTGACCTACAAAGGCTAAGTTAATTTCCGCTAAAGCATACATCAGTCGGGCCTCACTTTGTTCTGAGGTTAATTCAACATTCCCTAGAAAAAGGCGCTTCGTAGCTTTTATCTAGTGATGCTTATGCTACACCTGTTGCAAAAGTTTTAAGTGGGCTTAAATTATAGGGAATGTAAAAACATGATCATTTAGAGAATTTTATATTTCGTGTGAAAGTGTTTTAAAATTTTGTTGACTGCCAGACTGACTGACATTAAAACTTCTTAAAAAATTTTCAAACAATTCTGTATTTATTTTACTTTCAAACAATAAAGTTTTAGTACAAATTTGAAGATCCTTCCAACATGTTACTGATTGGAACCGAAGACAAGTTAACTTGCTATTTCTTTGTTAACTAGATATTTTATAGAAACTATTTAAAATAAGTTTATTTTCTTAGGCTGTTTACTGCATAAAAAATAAACATTATATAAAAATTATTCTCATTAAAGCTTCGAAATGTTTTGTAGAAAATACGTCTAATATATTGGATTAATTTTATAACAACTTAGCAAAAACATTAAAAAACTGGTATTTTTTAATAGAAACTGATTATTTGCGAAATCCTTGCATTATATAAAAACAATATTCTATATCAAATACAGTAAAAATAGGCTACTATTAAAATCTCAAAGTACAAACAAAAACAAGAAACTGTTTAAGACATCGCGGAAAGTCAATTAACTGTTTAGAGCAAGCAAAAACTGGCAGCTAAAAGTTGTATCTTGTTAGAATTGTGAACATAAGGAGCTATCTATCTTCATTACTGGCCCTGCTTATTTCAGTATTACACTACAACTTTTAATAGCCCATATTTGACTAAAATTGTTTTGAATGATCATAGATTTTATACAAAATCAGTTGCATACGTTGTTAATTATTGGTTAGGATTTGTATGTACGGTCGACTGTTATATTTTTCAATTGTTCAACACAACGGAAGAGGAAGAATAAAAAAGTGTTGAATTGCTGCCTTGTTGCATCACCATGCTGCCGGTCGAGAAGAGAAACGGTCGAATCTAAGAAAATCTATCTTTTACATACACAAATAATATTTGATCGAAATCAAAGGGCGATGTCACGAGAATCAGTCTGGAAATAAACGCGGAAAATCATTAAAATGTGTTGCTAGCAGGTGCCTCAAGATCATATGGGTATTGTCATGAGATTTTGTCCCAGTTACTGCTCGTTAGCTCTAATGGTCACACCCATTCACGGGTGAACGACTCCCGTATCTTATCACAATACAAGGGAGCTGTCTCACCGAAATTTTACTATTGTTAACATTTTTAATGATACTGTCCGTGACCGGACTGATTCCTGTATATTTTGCGTTTTTGTTACGATGTTAAGGATGTCTGATGGATCTCCAGAGTAGCTGTTGTTAAAGTTTAGACCTTTTTTTGCGTGACTACAGGAAAAACCAAAGAAGGTTCACGATTCAAGGGAAAGTGGCAATTAACACTTATATTTCTAGACGAATTAATTAAATATCTTGCACGAACAATACTTCGATATTTCATTTTATGTTGTAGGAACGTTTTGAGTAGTAGAACCTCATAAAAATTATTACATTGAAAATGTTACTTCTGCATTCGCATAAAATCCCAATAAGTAAAGACAAACTTCTCAATCGCAGCTTTAAACTTACAATACTAGAACTGTGATACGACAAAGGAATTTCAGTTTTAATACCTTAAAATATAGTGCAAAGTAGTTTGGCAAATGGAGCTATTTTTCAGAGACTTCAAATGCAGAATCGAGTTACACAACTTGTCAGTGCGCTAAATTTTTTCGTGTTTCTTACTAAATATTGTATTCGAATATTCATAGATAATGAAAAGTAAGAGAATTATTTCTTTTCAGGTGTTTAATATGTTGTCTGTCTGTTTGTCTTTTTATTCTGACAATATTACAACTAATGAGTAATTTAAGTCCTGTCTAGTTAACAAATAAGAATATTTAATATAATAATGTGTCATCAGTCCCATTGCACCGTTTTAAGTAAAAACCTGACTATTTCATCACAACGAAAAATTTGACAAAAAGAGACGAAACAGTACTTACGTTAAAAGAGTGCACTTACACTGATTTGGTAATTAAGAATATCTTGATAAGGTTTAACGTTGAATATGATTGATTGCGTAATTCTCCGCTCTGAGGTCATGCGACCGAAGGACTTGTTTCAGACACAAATCTCACTTGCCTAAGGAAAAGTTTCCAATTAGACAGAAACAAAAACTTCCCTACGGGTTATGTTACGTACAATATACAGCTTCATATAATTTATAAATGTGTATCCAGTAAACAGTTGATTAAAAAATTGAAAAGCCACAGAACATCAAAAAATTTTGGTAATTTATTTATTAGGTATATAAATGCAAACTAAAGCAAAGACTTTTCACTAGTGTTGTGGCAGTGGACAGATATCGATGCCTTTCCGGTGCAAAGCACGAGTGCTTTCGATTAATCTTACCGCACTACAAAACCTTTGTTCAAGTAATGCTATTATAGATTCTACTAAATGGCTTGAGGAAGATTTGAGACCATTAGAGAAACCCTGTATGTGCCATTGTATTCGATTTAATGTAGGAGTTATTGTGTTCTTAATAAACGCAATCCATTTTTTGGTTTTAATCTCTTTTTAGTTTTAGTTGAACTGCATTATATCATATGAGTTTTTATTACTAAAACATTTTAAGGTATTCTGCAGAATTGTAGACTAATTGATTTCTTCTTTTACAGTCCTGAAGTTCCATTGGTGTGATAATTATAATCATTTATTATAAGTATTTCTAGGGGAATCAAAGCCAAGTATATAGCAGCGTACAAAAGTACAGTTAAAGTAAAGTTATTCCATTATTTAAAGCAGGTAGTATGTCTGACCCCAGTAACTTTAGACCAATTTCCGTACTACCTACTTGTAGTAAAATATTTGAAAAAATTATATTAAATCAACTGGTAAGTCATTTTAACGTAAACAAATTATTACATAATAATCAGTTCGGTTTTACCAAGGGTCGCTCGACAGCCGATGCCGGTGTTGAGTTATATAGATATATAGTTAAGGCTTGGGAGGAGTCGCATGACGCTTAAGGTTGTTTCTGCGACTTATCCAAAGCATTTGATTGTGTCCAACACGAGACCTTAATCGGGAAACTCCGCCACTATGGCATCAAGAATACCGCACTGAATCTTCTGACTTCCTATTTACACGGAAGAACTCAGAAGGTTGAAGTGAATGGTAAGAGGTCCTCTGGGTCGGCAGTAGATATGGGGGTACCACAGGGCTCAATTCTTGGCCCTTTCCTCTTTCTTGTTTATATAAATGATCTACCTTTCATGGTAGAGAGAAAACATCAGATAGTTTTGTTTGCTGATGACACGTCCTTGATTTTTAAAATCAAACGACAAATAACAAATTTTGACGATGTGAACAATGCTCTGTCTTCGATTGTCCATTGGTTTAGTATGAATAACCTTCTACTTAATGCAAAAAAGACAAAATGCATTAAATTTTGTGCAAAAAATGCAAGGGTTATGGATACTAGACCAATTATAAACGGTGAGGAATTGAATCTGGGTGAAACAACTGTATTTCTCTGAATCACCATGGATTCAAAACTTCAGTGGTCCCCTCATATTAACGGATTGGCGAAGAGACTTAGTTCTGCAGCCTACGCGGTTAAAAAAATTCGCTCACTAACTGATGTCGATACAGCTAGACTTGTTTATTTTAGTTACTTTCAAAGCTTAATGACTTATGGCTTATTATTATGGGGTCATGCTGCTGATGTCGAAACTATTTTCATCCTGCAGAAGAGGGCTATTCGTGCAATCTATAATTTAAAATGTAGGGAATCTCTTAGAGATAAATTCAAGGAAATTAATATACTTACCTTTCCCTCGCAATATATTTATGAAAATATTATGTATGTATACAAAAATAGTGATAAGTTTACTAGAATAGAACATACGCACAATGGTAATACACGGAACAAACGCAGGCTGCAATTTCCCCGTACTGGACTATCTAAAGTTAGTAATTCTTTTTTGAGGAAAGGGATACTCTTCTTTAATAAAATCCCAGAGGCTCTTTTATCACTGCCTTTCAATAAATTTAAGAAATGTATTAAAGAAAAGCTGTGTAAAAAGGCTTACTATAAAGTCAACGATTATCTAGTTGATAAAAGGGCCTGGGACTAGTGCTAGACAGGCTACTTCTAATTAATTTGCGATATTTGTTTTAAATAAGTGTTGTTTGATGATTTGCTGTTTTAAAAGAGTACCGAGAGTTTTTTACGCCGGCTTTTTCTCTCGGCCTACACCCTCTGCCTTCTTTGCCGATGAGTAGGGATGCCTTCAAATTTAATGACGTGGAATAAGTGATACATGTATCTTATGTTCCATAATAAACATATTCTATTTCATTTTATTTTTATTTTTTACATAACGTACGCGGCGAACAACTCATATTTTACTTCATGGTTAGTTTAACTTCGATATGTTAATTGGCGGTTAAATGCCTCTGTATGCCCTCTGTATCCACGTCTATATTTCCGTACGAGATGAGCTTCAACAATGTATTGTTATAGGGATAAAAGGCATGCAGTGGTGTAGAGTAAATTAAATCACTGCGAGGTTACTTCCTTGCATAATCCAGCACACTCGCTATTTTACGGTTTAAGAAGCTCTACTTTAAGTGCCTGTCAAAGCTTTTAGGTTTCAATATTATAGAAGTAACTATCAACTCATTACATCTGAGGTTTTATTAAAAAAATCTGTCATTTTAAAGTGAAGTTTAATTTCACTGGGGTTACATAACTGCAATTTATTTTAGTATCCTAATGTTATATGCTTCTACGTAGGATTTTGTAATTAAAGGATTTAACAAACCAGTTAATTAGCAAATAAACATCATCATTATAATTGATATTTGATCTAATGAAATTATTATATAAAAAATCACACAATTTCTTTCGTCTTGTCGAGACGTACTTTATACAGCCTTAAAGTGGGCATAAAAGCGTATATTTGTTCTGCGTTACTATAAAGTATAGTAAAATGCCGTTTGTAAGCAACGTCAATCACGTATAAAAACGCGTTCCACACAATAGGACAACACAAAAGGCACTTGACATCGAATCACGTTAAGGGTATCAACTCGTTAGACCTTGTAAAATACAAGCTATTTACGTTGAAGTGATCTGTTTTCATAATTTCATCAGATGCTCCTTTTGTGAACCTCTCAATATATATTTAAGGATTCATTTAATAAACCAACTTCATTTTGTTATCTCGTAAGGATCTAAAGCTAGGTTATGTTCAAGTTTTTATTGTTATGTAATTAAGATATATGAGAAAAGCTGGACCACCGATCTGGCATTATCTAAATTAGGATTTTAAGGACCATATACTAGGAAATAAAGTTCATAACAAGTCAATGCTTTGAAATATTGTTATTGTTCGATTAAGAAATCGCTAAAATGTCGATGCCCTAGACATCAGAGCTTGACCTGATTGCGCAAGAACCTACAACCTGTTTTGTACATTTTCCTTCGAAAAGTGAAAAAGTAAATTACGTGTCAACTGCTCATGGTAAAAAAATGCTGCTGAGAAATAGCTTGCACCTCTTGGGTAAAGTGGTCCTGGTGGTACCTGAGGTTCTTGGGTTCAATTCTGAGCGAGAGATTAATTTAACAATAACATACTAACCTTTATAAAATATTTTCATTTTTTTTCACTCAGTTTTAGTTTAGATGTAACTTATCAAAACGATGTTTTGAATTAATGCCATAATATATTTTTTTATATTATAAATGGTTTGATTCATGGGTGCATTAAATCTTTTTCGAAAATCGTAGTTTTTTTCTCTTTTTAAGAATTTCATAGCATAAAGTCCACCTTTACATAATATATTGGATACCTAATAAACTGTGTTCAGGTTAATCCGTCCCAAGTTTACATATTTGTAAAATATGCTTGTTTTAATAAAGTTTACCATAAGACTGAACTCAAAGAGCACTTAAGCCTTGTCATAGTCAGATGTAGTTGGTTTATGCTTCTACATAATGCATGAGAATTTCTGCATTTTAACCTTATGTAACCATTTATTACAAATATGTATTTCGTTGGAAAACTACTACTTATGTATGAAGATTCATCTCTGAATGTGTCTCCCTGCAATCAGGGAGACATTTCTGCATCTGCTTAATGCTTTGAAAGCTAGTTAGGGCCGGGCAAGTCCTCGATTATTAGGTGTAATACATTCCTTACGAGTACTAGTCTCCAACACATATAGATTAAATATTATATTAATGCACTTCTGGGACTCGAACAACTCCGACACGTGATATGCTTTTAATTCATGCTATGAGCAAATTTAAATTCATTTCTTTAATTTTTTTAGTATCTTGTATGATTGTGTACTTTAAACACATTTTGTAGTTAGCATTTTATGTTAGTGACGAAAACTTAAAAACATATTTTATTCAACATGGAAGCTTATTTTGTACCTGCAAAAACCAATTTTGATTTCTTCGTTAATTTATCAAGAAACCCTGCACGTAAGTAATGTCGACCTCATTATTCGCAGCTGACGTCGATTTTAATTTCCTGCATACGTACAAGCTGTAGAAGCTTATCGATTCGTCTTAATATATATAGCTTCTATTTTTAACTTATGCAAAAACCCTTACTCGTCGAAGCTTTTATCGGCTATTTGAATAGTGATTCTACAAAATGTTTATTTCCACGGTCGTCTGGTGCTATAGTACCTACTGTTTAATAAAAGTATAAGGAGACAACTTTAAACCCTTATAAACGCGAAAAATTCTTTAACATAATTAAGGTTTAAGGTACGTTTATTAATATACGTATATAGTTATTATATAACATATTTTATGTATATATGTATTGTAATTAGCAAATAAATACATATTTTAACCATATTTACAACAAAAAAAATACACACAATAATATAATTTTTTGAGCTAAAACTATAAGTTTTCTATTTTATAATCTACAATAGCGTGAGTAAACATGATAATGTAATGACAACATGGTTTATTAAACCTTATGTTAAAAATATTTAAGTCGCGAAATGGAATGTAAGAAAGAGTAAAAATTTGTTCGAATTTTCCAATACTTTTGCATTCTTTTGTAACCATTGCTGACCATCGAAATTTACAGAATGAAGCTTATTCAGCGAATCTTATAAGAGCTTTTGTTAGGTTTGTAAAACGTTTCTAAAAAGCACTTGTATTTGTAAACTAAAGCGAGATTTGCATTTATTGGTTGGGCAAAGACGTTTCTATGTTTTTTTCAATAAACTTGAGATGTAACATAACTACGGATATCTTAAAGCGTCAATTTCTGTAAATGTAAATAAAACAGTGTACGAAAGATAATATTTATTTTAAGGCTAATAGTGTAAGTGTGACTGTTCTTACTGTAAGATGGCTATGCGTTGCTGGCATTCGTAAATGGGAGATACTTTTATTATTATGACACATTGTTTCAATCAAATCATGGTTATCAAACCATATGCAGTTTGTAGGCAGATTTGGAAGTTTGGCAGATCCATTAAACATCATTGTAATGCAAAGCGATTAAAAAGAATGCCAGAGAGCTTCATGCCTGTTCTATTTGTCCACTCTACGCTGTTGATTTGGAAACTAAAAGTATATGTAAATATCGAAATTTACAAAAAAATAAATATTGACATTCGTAAGGTACATACGAAAAAAATTATTTTGATTTGATTTGCAAGTATGGCTATTGAAAATTTAATTTGTGTGCAGCTTGGTTACGAACAAACGACCTAAGGGTTGAAAATCACGGGACTGGCCAATACGCTAACACTATTTTATACATACATATATGTGCTAGCATAGCTAGTAAATAATATATAGATTTTTGTAACCCGTATTTCAAACATTATCTCAAGCTCGGCATAGGCACTGAGTAGCCGTATGTTTAATAAACAGCGGAGCTATTGGCGAAGGTCCAAAGGTCATATATCAGAAGGCTTTATATTGATTTGGGTTTATTATTATTGGTATATAAATTATTTTCAGCAAGTTAATCATTCTAAAAAATTGACAGTATATAACTTACATACATTATATAATCATATATGTATCTGCGTAAAAGTAAAAGAGTAATGCAATGCCTGTCTATGTGCGCATCTGACGCTCATAGAAAGAAAATGAAAGAAAAACATCGTAAAGAAAACGGCACTTTCAAATCCAAAATTCGACGGCGAGTTGCGTGCGATTTTCACGACAGACCTTACTTGTCTATGCCATAAAAATGATCAAACAAACGGATACAATGAAGCCAAAACCCATATAGGGTTGTAGCGCCACCGGATTATTATTATTATTAGTACACACATAATATGATTAAACAATACTTCGATTTTCCATTGCAAATATAAGAAAACTCTAAGTCATACATCAGATAGGCTGTGTAGCGATACTGTCGTCGCATTGACCCAAATGAGCTACCATTTGGCACGCCGCCCTGACACCACCCGCCCTATCTCACATCGCAGATCACATTTTGACCTAAGTTTTCTATCATAAGCTCGCGTAGGTAAGAATATTATGAGAAAAAGGCAATGTTGAAAAATCTATCTGATACCATTTCCAGTAGTTCGATATTAAATATCTACTCGTATTTAAGGAATTATTTTTGAAAATATTTAGGATTGTTTGCATTTTAGGAAGCCAAATGTATTTTTAATAACAGATTTGCCAACAGAAAGTTTACAGATATTTATGTTTAGCCTTAATTATTGCGTAACCAAGGCCCTCAGTCTCACACGTTTCTCGCGCTATTATCAGAATAAATTAAATTAGAAAAGTTAAAGTTACGTAAATGTAAAGCGGCTAACAAAACTCGTTACGCCGCTGCTCGGCTTGAACCAGATTAGATTTCAGTTTGGAGTTACCTGCCCAAAGTCAGATCAATTCTACCGGATAATTTATTATAATCGGTGTGTACATAGAGTGTAAACAGGGCTAGCCTAATGATTAAGAGGCTATTCTAGACTATTCAACACTTTAGAGGTGGCGCATTGGAACTTTGGTAGTGTATTGGAGTGGATTTTTTCTATGTAGGTGAAACTTGTATGATGTAGGAGAAAATAAGTGTGTCTGAGACGATATATCTGAAGCGTAGAAGGTGAAATTATCTACCTGCCTATAAAGAAAAGTGATTAATGAATAACGGAAACACGTTAGTACCTTGTTCATTGGAAGTTATGTCATATAAAATTAATTTTAAGACAAGAATTGGTTCTGCCTATAGTACCAAGCATCCGTCATTATGTAACTTCCATAACTAACTAAATATTTGATTATTTTTTTTTAAATACTAAATAAAATCAATTACTTTGATGGTACATTAATTGAACATACTTGGCTTAGGTTTTTAGTTTAATTCAGAAAATATTTTTGTAAAGAATAATCGAAAAAAAAAGAATAATTTCGTTTTCACTAAATCGCAATTTGTAATTACGAAATTTATTTTGTCGGTTTTTCAAATGCATATTCCTATTTGGAAATTTAATTTTTCAATCAAAATGATTGAAATTGATGAGGAAATGGTCAAAAGGTAATAGTCAAAAGGCGATACATAATAGCATCACACATATCTATTGGTATCGATAAGGTAAATTGATTTTATAAGACTGTTTAGTATTTGAATATGACCATTATCAGTCCACCGACTTTACACCAGTTATTTTATTATTAGATATAAGTTGTACACTGAAGAGAGAATGAATTGTTGGAGAGAGTCACGTTTCCTTTGAATTCTTTTGAACTGCACTGTACTTTCACTTCCATATAAAATTTTAAATTTTCTTACGATCTAAAGTTGGCGTTACAATATTATTCCTATTTGTTCAAAACTGGATGACAATTGATCGATTTTCTATATTCAATGTTCCGTTTCTTTATTCTAGGCTAGAATTTTCTATGAGTTCACCTTTTCACTTGAAAACGTGCGTTTAAAGGGAATTTTAAAATAGCAATTTAAAGCAGACAGACTTTACTGAAGACGTCACAGGCTAGTCGCCACACTGTTTCTCGTGTTTGAAAATGTTACTATACCTATGGATCAGAAACGGGATGGTTGGAAAACAAAGAAACCATATTAATATCTAGCTGTTTGCACAAAAATCTGTAATATAATACTTATACTTTGTGCTTTTTATTTTTTCATTGCGCGACTTCTTATGGGATGTCCCATATAGGGAAATAGGAAAATGCAATCATCATTGAGTTATCATATCCCTGTTTCTTTATCCAAATACGATTCGTATTTGCTACGGGGTGCAGATTTTTATATAGCGAGCACATTATTCATGGATTTACCTAGCCAATATTTTTCGTAGATTAAACCCGTAAAAATAAGGATAAGAAAAACCACGCGTTAAACAGTTTTTATAGAGCTAATCAAATGTCACAACAATAACGCCTTTAGTACACCTACGCGTTCGTATGCGGCTGCGAATCTTTGCGAAATAATTGCGGTAGCGAAATATCTGCGGAACGTTAGTACACTGCAGGTTTTTCGCAAGGATATGTCATTGTAGCTTTCGTGGGCTGTAGGTGCAGACGTCGTTTCAGAATGTCATCTGAGTCGTCCCAGTCGTCGCTATCAGATTCTGAAGAGAAAGAATTGTTGTTGCTGGTGTCGTTATTAAGAGAAAGCGTAGAATCTGGGTGCATGAAATAAATCAGAACTTAGAACTTGCTTAGAACTTCAATCACATGAAGATCGTTTCCATACATATTTCAGAATGAAGCCGGAAACTTTTGAATATTTACACAATCTTCTTGAACCTCATATTAAAAATAATATTAAATTCTATATTAATAAAATGTAATAATTCTATATAATAAAAATAATAAATTCAATAATAATTCAATATTTTCGGCTTCCATTGTGCGAAATTCTGTACTCACTCGTCTGCGTCTGTGTAACAGCCATTTCGCAGTTACTTGCGAAACAATACCGACAAGGACGCAACTATTTCATCTAGCTATATATTAGAGCGAGACAAAACACATGCGAAACGTTGCCATACAACTTACAGTTTTTTCGTCGTTTCGCTGCCGCATGCGATTGCGTAGGTGTACTAAAGGCCTAATATTAGGAAATTTTTAAGTAACAATGACAAATACGTATCGAGTAGATGATATAAACAACAAATCAAAAGATCATTTTGGTGTCATTTTTACGGGTATTGAAAAGCGATTAAACGAGACGGTAACGCCAAAAATTCCATGATATGTGAGAGGGGTTATCGGAGGGGAAGGGGGAGGCCGGAAAGGGAAGTGGGCCCATAAATCCGCTGTTCGAGACCGCCCAGCGCACTTCCTGAAAATGTGCGCTGTCGACATTTTTTATATCTTTCATATCAATAATATATTAAAATCAGCCAGTGCTATTTTATTCAAGTTTTTAGAGGGTCGTAAAGATCATCGGAAAACGAAAGCGTTTCGTTGAGTTTCACTTATGGAATTTGGTATCATTTGGAAACTAAAACCTTCTCCTTCTTTTGTATCTCCTCATAATACATCCTCTAGCCATACTCAGAATCCCAGAACCCTATATGTTAACGACTGAAATAAAGAATAGTCAGGCAGTAAAAGGACCTTTTTTAACTTCTAGACTACTTTTTACGTACACTGCAATTATTCAATACAATTTTTACAAATAGAATTTATCCTTTGATCTTATCAAGGTTTTGTTTAAATGCGTAATGAAATGGAAAATAGGGACCTTCAATAAAATTGCTACATTTTCGATAATGAAATAAGTTTCCAAATATTGAACATTGTCAGTTTACACGTGGTAAATCAAAGTTTAATATTAAAGGGATCTTACTTATAAGCCCCAATTAGTTATGCATAGTTTAATTGATTTTTAACATAGTAACACGAGAAAAGAACATTATATTACTCTTTAAAGTTTTAGCACGTTTATACGAGAATGTAAGTGCGTGCTCCTATTTCACCATGCCTCCTGCTGATTGAGGAAAATCTTTGTTTTTAATTTATGTTATTATTACTAATTACTTAAGATGTTATGTGAAACATGGTGTGTTGTTTATTGTCAGTTCTTCTCTTCCGTTGTACGCCCTTGATTTGAGAAGTTAGTAGCAAGAAATGTAAAATTAGAAGCATTTCATATTTGTATTTTTTTTGACGTTCATAAGTGTACATTGTGTTACCTATATGAATAAATGATTTTAACTTTTGACTTTTCACAAATAAAGGGTAATATTTGTGCCATCACAACATTTGGTGAAACAGCCCTAAGCAGTTTAAATTATAAGAAAATTAAAATATATGCAACCCTTGTAAAAAGCTCCTCACTTAAGCCGCCTAAAACCGGTCACTTATTGGTTTTATAAGAAATTATATCTTCGGATCAATGTTTCGGCATCACCTTTATATGTTTAAACAACATTTATTAGTCTGAATGAAAGATTTGTGTAATGCGAATCGAAAGGATCTCGGCTTGAGTGTTTCCTTGGAGTTAACGTTTGATGTCATTGCGAAGAAGATTGATTGTCTTTGATGCGCTCCCATCCATCACTGCTTCGTAAACACGCCTCACTATTGATAAGTTATAGTAGAACGCACAAGTAACGCTGTAAATAGCAACATTATTCACTTTTAATCAATGACAATACGCAGACATATGAGTTGCGGTCTGTATTAAGAAGCAAACGGAAACGTAAACCCACGTCATTCGATATGTATTCTATAGAAAATGTATCAGTGTTTAACGTTGGCGTCCGTATCATTTACTACTTGTTTATAAGTGTTACTGACATAAGATAGTTTGTCACTTGGAAAAATGTATTTTAAGATAAATTCCTGATCATTAACGTGCAAACCTGATCAAGTATAACTACGTGATAAAATGATCAGTGATAACTTAGCGGAGAAGCCATTCTCATCCTTCTAATTATGTGTTTTAACCTCAGTTATTCACATGTGGTAGACGCCAGTACACATTTCTTTTTTATGTGAAATTTAGCACCTACTTAATTGCAGTAGTGCTATTAGATATGTCATATATATACATAATTAAAGTACGTCTTAATAATAAAATCAATTATCATTTACGTTTTTTAAAGTTTCCTGTAAAAACCTAATTACAAAACAGCAATAATATAAAATTCTTTGTAAAAGCTGTGATTAATGACTAAATTCCACTTAACTTTACAAGTACAAAAGCACAAAAGCTTTTCAATTGAAATTCGTTAAATAAAGGATTGTAATAATCGCCGAGCAAGTCTTCTTTAGTTGCTACAAATGACTTTTTCCAATGAAAAGCGATCGATAAGTTTTACATAAGTTGACTTTGAATAGATAAGAAGCCTGAACTAATATTAAAGAACTTATACCGATAGAAAAACGATTTAAGTTAAAAATGGGTCAAGCGTGTGGCGTGTAATAACTAGAAAAGCTCGAGAAGTGAGTTTTAGATTTTACAAAACGTTTATTTAAATTTCGTTAAATCGTGTTAGTAATGTACTGAATTCGATTTTCCGGAAACAATATTTGTTTCAGATCATATTTGTATGCATATATAATTAAGTGTTATTTATCCAAACAATCTTTCAACGTTAAAAAAATTGTAACTATTGTTTAAAAGTACAATCCTTTGTTAAAACCATAGGTTAAAATAGAAAAACAAAGGCAATGGCATTGCCTCTTGTGACGTCAAAGGCGTGAATGAACTCCATTCAAGCATCTGAATGCTGTGACCCATTTACATCGCGTTTTACTTTGTGTTATTTTTTGACACATTACATGTTAGAGATATTACCCGGGTTTGATGTACACAGTAAAGTAAACTTCAGTACCGATGTCCCTATTCACCACAGCGTTAGCAATTACACAAACAAAACAATTTGTCATCATCTATTAATAACTTTAACTTGGTAAAACCAGAAAGTCCTCTCTGAAAGGTTTACTGTTTAAGGTGAATTTAGTACTTTTTTATAATGTACGTGCGTACAAAGTGGGTACACGTCAGAAGTGAAACTTCTTTGGCAAACTAAATTTTAACTCTTGTTCATATTTATACAAATCTAAAACTTTAAATTTCCGAGACTTAGAGGGAGGGAAAAAGGAAGATATGTTAGGAATTTAACTGTCCTTAAAATATGAAGTGTCGAAAATTAATACAAATTATAAATTTATATTTTTTAATTTATTTCTTCTATAATAAAAACACGTGGCATTTTAGTTTACAGTTCGTCATTTGAGATTTCAATAAATTATTTTACTCAAAATATAAAATACTAATATTTCAATTTATAATAATTACAAAAAAAAATACTTAGCATTGTCAAAAATGTCTGGCAATAAAAAAAGTATGTCAGGTAGACTTATTTAAAAACGAAAAATTAAAAATTACGCTTCTTAAAATGCTTTTAAAATCTAGGATTATTACCTGGACAGGTAGGATGCGCACTAATGAACGCAACCGCTACCGCCAGCCAGATAGCCCAAACTCTAACCGAAAGTTCAAGAAGGAAGACATATTACAAAATCAGCTGACCTAAAATTCTTTCATTTCAAACGTTGCTACCTCCCGTACTATTACGAAATTTTAATTTAAAAATATAATTTCTATACGGTAATTCACCCTTCTCACTCTCTCTCATTAGCTCTCTCCTTTTTCTTCGACAAAAACACTGCACATCTTCGTGACGTTCCGTAATAATTTTACCCTCATGCGCCTAAAGAAGTTTCACTTCAAAACACATTTCAGATTTCAACTTTCTTTCCGCATTACTAAAATCTAGTTAGTATAACTAACTCGTTATAGTACACACGCATACAAATGCACGCTTGTGGCTCACATTCTATATCTATAATTCTCATCTCTTGGCACAAAGCTGGTTGATTGCACCCGTTGCCCCAAGCGACGTACTGCGTCAGCCTAAACGCAACCTTTTTATATCAGAATCAATAGCTCGGGGACACGGTGTAGGTATTAGTAATATTTAAGTTAGAAGACTTGTGACTCAACCTCGAGTGAATAGGTCGCGTCAGTAACAATCAAGTTGTAAAGATTGCTAATAACTGACGTAAAATGAGTTTAGTTTTAGAAAATTTCTTTTGTACGAGTATGATGTCACCTCGGAGGTTTACGCAACTAAAGACTAAAATATATAAAAAAAATAAAAATGTGTGCGTGTACTAGGTGTACACACGTAAGAAGTGAAACATATAAAACCTTTGTTGTACGCAGAGCCATAATTGGTTTGTTTTAAGTTTAGAGGTCCGAAACTATTTCTTTAAACACAGTAAATTTTGATACACTGCCTAGCATACAATTTACAAATTAATTGCTGCAAATTGCGATTAGCAAATTTCAAGTCGAAAATGTAATCCGTTGTCAAACTTCAAAGTCAAAACATACTATATGTCATATTTTAACGCCGATAAAGAAGTTTGACTTCGAAAATGTAATCCGTAGTCAAACTTCAAAGTCAAAAACATACTATATGTCATATTTTAACGCCGACAAAGAAGTTCGACTTCAAAAAGCAACATGGCGCGTAACGGAAAAATGTGACGCGTAACGCAAAAATGTTACACTAAATATTTTTCCAACCCCGATAAAGAAGTTTCACTTCAAAAAATCAATGGCGCTACAACCTTTTTCGGTATAGCCCTCAGAATTCTGTATCTGTTGCATGATCATTCATTAATCTAATAAGCAATCAGCAAATCAAGTGATCAGCCTTCTGTGCCTGGCACACGCCGACTTTTTGGGTCATAGGCAAGCCGGTTTCATCGCGACGTTTTCTTTCACCGTTGGAGCGAATGTTAAATGCGAACATAGAAAGACAGACCATTGGTGCACAGCCGGGGATCGAACCTACGACCTCGGCCTTGGGGGTCGCGCGCTGAAGCCACAAGACCAACACTGCTCTAATAAAACTAAAGTAACAAGACTAAAGTACTGTTCAAAATATCGACTAGATTGGATAATTATTTGATTAAAAGTATTGTTACAGTTTCTCTTTTTGTTAAAAAGAAATTTGAAGTCAAAACCTGAAACAATGGATACGAAGATTGATATCCCAGTGTCATCATTTATCAAAAACCACCCACTACTCAGCAGTTATAGGATTTATCTCAAAACAACACAACCAAAATCCATTTGTCAAATATCACAGTACAAGAGCATCATGTTAATATCAAAAGAAACCGAATATATTTAAAAAATGCTTAAATTATAATAATATCTGTTACGTCTTTCAACAACACTACTTACTAATGCGTTTTTAAGCATTATATAATACAACAATAATACATAACTTTATTTTACTCCCAATTCGAAAAGGCCTGGCTATGCCATCGTAATTCCATGGGAACAGTCCGTTTATGCATTGGTTTATATAAATATATATTATATAGCTGATTTAAAAAAAAAATACCTAGAGAACACAATCAACTCGTTAGTAGGCAAACTAAAGGTTCTAAAACAATAATACACATTATTGTTAATGGGCTTTTAATTAGATCGGCGATACAATGTCTTGTTTTATAACTTGACTAAATTTCTAGTATTTTTTGAATTATTTAACTAAAATTTCGCTATATGTGAAACTGTGGTTGTTAGAAACTAAAAACCCTGAGGTGATTTTTGTCTGGACTGTGTGGGACAGTCTCGAGTGCAATGACCCCGGTTTTTGCTTTTACTGAAAGCGTTTAAGGCTTTTATTTTAGTGGGCGTATACAAGACGTGAATATTTTCCTCTTAAATAAAAGCTTTTAACATAAGCCAAATTGTTTATTTTGCAAAATAATGCCCACATTATTATTTTTTACATTTAAAAAAAAAAACAATAATAAGGGCCCATTGACTTTATTTTTCTAAAACAACATAGTTTCTTTTGAGCCCGTAATGTTTGAATTTTTTCCTGTGTGCTTTGAATTATGTTTTTTTTTTGAAATCATATAATGTAATAAAACTTTACATTTATTATGAAAAAAATATTTTAATCTTGTTGATTGACAGTCTGAGTTTAATACACCCTTTTAGCAAATGCTTTATGCCCTAGGCAGGCACTTTGTGTGAGTAAGAACCCTTGTTGCATTGCTGCAAGCGAACCACTCACGAATACGTTTAAAGCTTAGGTATTACTCACAACTATATCTCGTGTGCACTTAACACATTTTTATGTGGAAATTGTATATGAAATACGTTTCAAAACATAAAATAAAATTAGAGTTCACGGCTAACCATTCAATTTCTATAACACACAATAATTAACTCCCTCAATGCTATGTTATGTTGAACTGCATAAAATAGATATGTTTATTAATCCATGTTATATTTGTTAGATAACAGATATATATTATTTTGACATATTTTGTATCTACAAATAGGACATTTTTTAGTCTGACTTTTTTGACTATTCAAAACGACATTATTTATTGTGAATTTAAGAACATCTTACTAATTCAAAAACATTCGGAAACTAAACTATTAAACTTCAAAAACCAAAATTATAACTTAACGCTAATAACTTGTTACAACAAAATAACACCTGTTCAACGTGATTTTAAAAGATTTTATCCATTACGTCAGGCACACGCGCCAGCGTTATACAAAATGAATAAACGAAATCTGTCAAGTTTCAGAGAAATATTTTAAGTTATAAAATACAAGCTGATTGGTAGTTCATATTAATATTATTAATTAGAATTATCGAGTTATATCAACACAGTGGAGCAAGTAATAGGATTATTGTGTAAATTGACTTGCACTTAATTAAGATACCGCAATGCATTATTGATCACTGGTTAGTTCTGTTATTTGTTTTCGCATTCATTGCCGCTAAATGTATTATCTTTTATTTTGAAATCCCATGCACCGTGCTAAAGGTACATTAAATTTATGGGCTGTTAAACAAAATTAAGATGATGAAAGTAGTTTTTCCTTGTTTATAATTGATATGTATTTGTTGTTGTTGTTGTAATGTTGTTGAATTTAAAAAAAAACGATATAAATTAGTGGCGCTACAACCTTTTTAGGCCTGGGCCACAGATTTCTGTATTTTTACATGATCATTTTTTAATCGTATAGGCAATGAGGTGATCAGCCTTCCTTGCCTGACGCACACCGTTGACTTTTTGGGTCTAAGGCAAGCTGGTTTCCTCACGATGTATTCCTTAACCGTTCGAGCGAATGTTAAATGCGCACATAGAAAGAAAGTCGATTGGTGCACAGCTGGGGGAATCGAACCTTCGACATCAGGGATGAGAGTCGTACGCTGAAGCCACTAGGCCAACCTATCGAATTTATACTTATATAAAAAATATATTCAATGCATAAGTCAATTTAATTTAAAGAAATGTGTCTTTTATCTTTTATTAAAATACTTTTTAGTGCACTTTGGAGTAGTTTTATAATTTATTCATAAGGAATTTATTTACTACAATTATTTTAAGATTTATCTTTGTACTTGTATTAATATACATATGTATTCTTGGATTACCAATTTCTTAAAATGGCGTGAATATGGCAAACCAGAATAATTCACACAAGTTTCGCCATTATGTATTTCATAAAAACCGATTGAAAGTTATACACTTTTAGATTACCCAGACGGGCGATAATGCGATGCATCCACGGCTTGTTTCGTTGCATTTGTAATGCACTGCTTCTTATCCTGTGCTGTTTAGACTTGCAGATATTTTGTCGCAACTTACTTCTGTAACACGGCGCCGTCTTGTTTATAACCTAGACGTTGAAGTCTTGGAATCCTTTAAGTATCCTAAGTAGTTCCTGTTATAACTTAAAAAGAGACACAAAAGGCACGCTACGCTATTAAGTATGGTATTGGTACTTAGACGGTTCCCTATGCAACCTTATTTATTTAATTAAAGAGGGTTACAACTATAATTACATTATGGTATTAAAGCATATTTTGTATTGTTTAATTGGCATTTAACCATTCGACATCGCCACAAAAATATAAATCACGCCTGGAACAAAAGAGTCCGTAAATGAATACTTTTCCAATTAAATCGCTGGGTTTTTTAATTAAACGAATGTTTAAAGCCTGGCTCAGAACGCTATAGGGCAGAGCTTTTCCCTAATACCGATTGACGTTTTTACTGCCGCGTGAACGGTAAAAATATTTTATTAACCAATTTGAGGGCTCAAATCGATTGTCCTTAACAAGTGATTTTATGGACGATTTTAGGAAATACATTTTCACGACGACTTTTTATTTTTAAGTTAAAAATTTTTTTTTACATTGTTCTACTTAAGTCACTAACGTTAAATAAGTCGATAATGTGTTTGACGACTCATTGGTCAAGTGGTTAGTACCCCTGACTGCGAATCCATGGGTCCCGGGTTCGATCCCCGGCTGAGACGAACATCGATGTGATGAGCATTTGGTGTTGTGCTTATTAGATCTTGGGTGTTTAAATATGTATGTATATGTTTATATGTCTATCTATCTATAATATGTATGTATATCCGTTGCCTAGTACCCATAACACAAGCTTCACCAGCTTAGCATGGGACTAGGTCGATTGGTATGAATTGTCTTTAAAAAAATGTAACGGTTACGTAAACTTACTTACTAAATATATCGTTAAAGAAAATTTGTTTCAAATAAGATTATATTTATACTAACGTGACTGTTTTTGATTGTCTCTCACAATGTAATTTAATATATTTTTCACAAATCAGTCACTACAGATTGCACCTCATGCTGACCCCACTCGAAAATAACGAACTCTTAAAAACTCAGTTCGTATGCGCAGCACTGCAACGCATTAATAATTGTTTATTGCGGCAGTGCCGTGACGGGAATATCCCCAACGAATTAACAATCACAACGACTACTATTCGTTCTATCGAGATCAAGCTTCGTTCGAGATTTACGCTTATCGAGAGACGTTTAAATGTAAGCAAAAACGCGTTAGGACATTTGAATCTTATCTACAAAGTCTAGTACTAAGTCGACTCAAAAGAGTTTTAAGAAAGATAAAAAGCTTAACTTTATCGTAATTCTATGAGTCGCACATCAATAAAACATTCGATAATTAAAAGTATAAATTAACAATAAAGACATTGTTTAAACAATAAAAAAATTGCACTTTCATGTTTCAGCCTGCAAGACTCGTAGTCGTGCTTTGTTTCATGTCCCTCACATCAACGTAAGAAAACTCTTAACGTTTTGTTTCGCGCATCCCGGACATACACCGACCAATATTTAAGCTATCCCGGTATATGCTTCAAATGACGAGCGGTTAATCACCTGTATTAGCACACCCCACATACACACCCTCACATACCCTGACTTGCACACCGTCACAGCACAGCCGATTAAGGTATTACGTATTTCATAATTTTTATTGATTTTCACATAATAATAATGTTTCAACCTTTTTGTTTATAATATGTATTCCATCTTTGGCTTTACGTTTAGTACAATTACTACGAAATAAATACTAATCGAGATCCGATGCTACGGGACAGTAAGGGTTAAGCCAGATTGTGGAGGTATTTTGTTCGAATGTTTGCAGTTTGTACTAACTGCTCATTTTATTTCCTCCCATAATTGTGAGCAATTTCCGACACACCCAAATGAGTCCTGATCGATTTGTTAAAATATGTTGATCTCTTGAAAACTATACGTAATTAAAACATTGATTGAAATGTCTTTTTACGACTAAAAAATTATGGCTTATTCATATCTTTGGCCTTTTGAGCCGATTATGAAAACAGCTCAAGTTAAAAAGAAAATGAATTGCTATAATCAAAGTTACTTGCCAATTACCGCGGCTTCTCATTTATAAAGTTTCCTTTTTGAATGGAACTCAACTTGTTTCGCTTAAGCATTGAGAGCGCTGCCCTATTGTTCGAGTCTAATGGTTCGGAGGTTATAAAGCGCTTTAGGCGGTTCCAAAGTCATGACGCATGCGCTTTGCGTAATGTGTCCTTTTGATGACGCCCCCGGTTAGGGTTCAGATAGACATGTTACGTTTTTCGGAATAATTAATTTAAAACAAGGCGTAGAAATATTGCCTAGAGATCAACGAGACGTTGCTGTATGGAGGAATTTAAGTAACGCAATGTAAATATTCTTCTACAAATCCATTGAACGAAGATATTTCAATCATATGAGGGATATTACACGTAACAATAATGAATCTTGGATGGCCTCAACCAGTCTCCTTCATGTATGCATGATATGTGTGCATGATAATATAGCTACTTGCTATGATGATTTTAAACATGACGCAGACGCAAAAACCTGCACGTCTGTAATCGCCTTAAGTTCTTGTGCATGTGTGCCATGTGTGTGTGTGTCGAAATGGGCTTCGTTACATTGGCATGAATGAGAGAGATGGTGCGATCAATATTTTGAGGCTCTGAGAGAATCTCATGAAATTTTTAGTAGTTTCATAATACCCCTGTGTCCTTTAATTAAATCTGACATTGAGAATGACAGTTGATAATATTGAACGTCTTTTAGTAATTATATTACTCAAATATATAATTCAAATGAATATCAACCAACGGTTGGAGCTTAAGTTAATTGAATCGATATATCTACCGGGGCACGTGTCATAGTCATTAATTAATGAGTTGAGACTCATCAATCAAATATATGCTAATTAATTATTCGTGACTGCCAGAAACACTATAAATATTAGAAAATATAATTTTTACTATATGTACTCAAATTAGTCGTGACATATCATATATTTTAATCTCTAGAGTTTAACAATGACGTTTAATATGGATTTAATAACTAATTATACTCACATTTTAATCCAAGGTATGATTTAAAAAATCTAACATTAATTATACACACCACACACTTACAGTCAAGTAACCTCGACCACCAATTCAAATTGACATTTTGTATTTTTAATAAAGTATGTCGATTTCGACATAGCGCGGTAATTTGGCAATCGAGGTTACATTTGCAGTAAGCTAGCAGCTATGTTACACAAATCTATTTCTATTCTACTTGGACATTGAGTCAAATGCGTTTTAAAAGAAAAACAAAAATAGGGCAAATAATGAGGACAGTGCAGGCAATGACTGAGCTCACGACACAAAGCGTTCTAGGCCGCCTCCACACGAAACTACGAAATTGCTACGTATTTGTTAAAAATACAATGCTTTTGTTGCTTTTTTTAATTTAGACAGATTCTAGATGACATTATTATTAGAAAAATAAAACGTTTGATAGTGATTCTAATGTAAGAAAATTAATATATTGCAGCAATGTTGTAATTTTTAAATACATAAAATTTAACTTTTTAAAAATTTATATTTCTCTTATTTCAAAAATAAGTTAGACTAAGCGAGGTAAGTATATTTTAATTTCATGTTCTTAGATACATGTTTCGTGTGGCTGCGTAGTTAAGAGTATAGAAGAAACATGTATATATGAAACGGTTAAGGCAGTAAATAAGAGAACAAAAAAGAAGAGAAAAGTGATGTGATATCTGAAATATAAATAAACATAAAATAGAGCAAATTAAAGGACAGAATAAAACGAAAATGAATTCCAATGTTATGTTTTGGGAGAACTGAGCTACGCTCAAGATTAATTAAAGTCTGTAATTAAAGAAAACTGGATTTCATTAATTTCCTTCATTAGGTAAAATTAAATACACCAACCACTGTTTGATGGCTTAGAAATTATTACTAGTTGATCTTCGACTCGGTTTTTATTTGAAAGTTTAACGAAATCCAATTTAATTACTTACATAAATTGAATTTTTCAGCCAATTTCAAACTGAAAATAACTTCAGAAATGAATTAATACAACAACCATTCGTATAGTTTTATACAAGAGTACCTTCGAGTCCCTCGGGAAGAGGTATGACTCACCTGAAACTGAAGAATTTTATTTTATTCATTTGATAATATATTCGTCATAATTTGGTATAACAGGTTCAAAATAATGCACTTATTGTACAGCTGTGTAAAAGTATTTTGGTTAGAACTGTTAATGACACATGAGTTTTTATTCAAATATATTAACACAAAAAGTGTTACAAGCATTAACAAGGGCTACATAGAGATGATTTTATTTGCAATAACAATTAAAAACGTTGTCTTATTTATTTTCCATATCTTACGCTTTCACTAAGTCCCATGATCGACCAGTTTACGTATGTCAAAACAAAAAAATAAAATTTAGGTACATCATAACTTCTGTGTTGATAACATTCATAATGAAACATTTAAGAAATCACATGGGAACCTCACAATTTTTTGCTAAATAAATAGTGACTTCCGAAATAGCGACCAATACTTCAAGCAATGACGTTTATTTTCGCTGTACGGCGTGATATAAGAATTCATCTTCAGATTTATCACCCTCTATGCAAATACTATGTGATGGATATTGCTTTGGCTTCTATGTGTCGAAATTAATGTTTTTTCAACGCCATGAGCCTGGAATTTAGTCATTTTTCATGACATTTTAATATGAAATAAGATATTTTCATTTCGTGATATTCAATTACCTCCTCTAATATATCATTTTAGATGTTGATATATTTTTGAAGAGTAAAATAAGCCTACTAACCAGCATAAAATGTTATTACGTATGATTTGATCTTATAACTATCGGTTTGTAACTAACAAGAAGTATATATATATATATTATATATAATTTTAATTAATCAAAACGAAATTAAACATACACAAAAAAAATTTAGGTAATTATTTTACAAACATTATTCTCATACAAAATATAGATTAGAAAACTATAAAAAACATTAGTTTTCTGGTATCAACTATTATATCGCACGCTTTTCCAAACAATGGTGATACCAAGAGGTCGAATAACATTTGACACGTACGTACGATTAACGTGACCAAATAAGGTTGAAGAGAGGGTATGATTAGGTCCAATTGGATTACGGTCGCCTGTCGCTGACCAAGCGCTGGTGGTAATCAAGCCACTCCCGAATTAATCGTTATTATTGACTTTGGATTAATTAAAGCTGCGGAAGGTTAATCGGCGAGCCAATCTGGTGCGCCGTGATATTCGCCACAAGTTATGATTTGGTCATTGCTTTCAGTGAGTATTCTCCACGTTTAGATGTTATTTATTTGCCTAAAATTGGAACCGTGCAAAATGCTGTGCTAGCTAAATATCGAGATTTAATTGAAAATATTCATTTTAATCTTTTCGTTCTTGTTATAACTAACAACGTTAGAAAAATAGAACGATTGAGTAAGGATACCGTATCTTAATACTAGCAATACCTACATAAAATTACAGTGCAGCATAAATACTTAGCTACGCTACGACATATACTGATGCTACGACGCCTGCTACGATCATGATAATAGTATCATAGCCATAGGCTACGACGAAAATTTATATGGTATATGCATATTTTATTTATATATTTTCATTTACAAGGAATATAAAATATAAATATGAATTTTAAAATCTCTGAATACTCTAACCTAACCTAGCATTTACATTTATAGAGTACGCTTATCTTTCTGGTAGTCCGTGGTTTTTGGTACAAAAATCAGTTTGTTAATACTTGGAAATATTTATCGATTTCCTAGGTAAAAACATTAACCAGAATCTAAAATAAAACAAAGCACAATTCAATCCCTAACAATTGCAACAACTTTCCTAGTTATAAATTCATTAAAACTTTTTAAAAGACTAAGGGAGAACTTTATACACCCAGCATTTTTGTCCAATTTGTTTCGTTTCTTTTTAAATAATATATAAAATAGAAATGAATAATTTTACGTGTATAGGTAAAAGCTAAACTCACCTTATTAAGTTAAATAAGGTACCGTATTTTTTTTACAAAGAAAATGCTAAGTGCATATTTTGTGTCTGCTTTATCGCATATTTAATTGAAACTTTAAATACATGTAAATTTTGTAATTTTATGCCATTAGTACTTATGTATGGAGGTAATGTTTTGGGTAACAACGAAAGAAGTACTCTGAGTTAAAGATGCTTTTCAGAAATAAAGTTACTGTATTTTGAAATTATACTTAAATAAAATTGATTTAAGTTGATAACTGGAGCGACACAAGCGTTTCCATTGATTGGTTTTACGCCAAGGGTCAGCTGTAATTAATTAAGTTGGCAACACTGTGCCATCTGTCAGATATTGCTGTGTGACCTGTTTTCAAGTTTAAATAGTTTAAGATCGTAAATACAGATTATTATTTTTGTTTTATTTTATATCAAAGCTGAATATTTATTAATTAATTTTTATTACTAATACTACTTTATGTACATAGGCAGATTATATACAGTAGGCATTAATTACATTAATTATTATTATGCAAAAAGAAACCGAGTTTCATTTTGTAAATATACAAGGTTGAAGTAATTAGTAAGATGTAAATCAAATAGGATTAATGGGGCGCTGTTGATATCCCCAGGCCTGATAAATGATGTAGGAATTAGGATAAAACTAATTCATTTATTGTTTCATGTTATTCATTTACGTATTCAAGAACCTTTTAATTAAGTTACGCTCAAAATAGTCACCGTACGTAATTAGTATTTTTAAATACAAAATAGTCTCTATTAACGCTAATTAATTTTTAAAACATTGAAATTAGCATTTACCGGTTTTTTAATTAATTTATGTTATAAAGAGGTAGATTCTTGTATCCTCTATATATTATCTCTTCCTCTATATAAAATAAAAAGAAATCAGTGCTGTCCTCAGGTATGCAACTCCCACGCTGAAGCCACTAGGCCAACACTGCATTTCTTCCTACATATATCTTAGTATAATTACTAAAATACGGGCAAAGCCTCGATTAGCAGCTAGTTGAAATAATATAATATTGTAAATTTTCAAAGAACCCAAAAGATAATTTTTCTCTTACAAAAGTTGGCATTTAAGCTGATTTACATTTCAGTCCTTTCATTGTGAGAAACGAGCCCAAAATCTTAAAGATCTCTTGAAATAAGAGGATACCAATTTGGCAGTGTTTTAGAAATACATTGAATGAATTCAGTCCGAATTTCTAGTGGACTTAAGCGTCTTTTGAATATTCTCTACTAATGTTTTTCATTACGTAACCTAAAGCTTGAGGTAAACTTTTATTTATCAGAAATCATATATGTAATACAGTATTTTTACTTACGTTCATTTAAAGTTTAATTCGAAATTTAAAGTAAAGGATTTGAATTAAGAATATAAAGGTAATCAAGTAGCTTCAAAGGCGGTTAAATTATTCCGCTGTTAGAATCGTTAAATATTTCAACAATCAGTCTCAAGTGCGAGTGCAAACTTCTATCGGGCAATTAGCGCCATTTGCAATTCCAAATTCAAAGTCGTTAACGATAAAAAAACGTCGAAAAAATTAAGAGCAGCCATAGAGTAAATAACCAACTGGCGACTAAGAAAAACATAATTAACAAAAATTCTAAATCTTGAAAATGGAATGCAAAGTGAAAATTTTTAAACGTATCGTCTAATTAAGTTTATACTTTAGAAATGAGGTTTTATTCGAGACCGCCTGTTATTTTATTCTTTTCGCAGCGGTTTATGAATATTTTATAACTTTAAACTTCTTTTCAACCCTTTGCAAACAATCCAATCTCGGTTCGCCAGACGTACCTGTAACAAACAAAATAAACTATGAGACTCCATTTAATAGAGTTACTTGCTTGTTTCTTTTTACATTTGGTCTAAATTTGTCGGACAAAAATGCTTAGGTGTATTTGTCAACGTTAAGCTGACTTAGTGCATTCCGACCGCAGTAACAATGCTCTAACATTTAGCACAAACAACAGACATCAACAAATGTCAGCAATTTACTAAGGTTTTGTGAGTACACGGCGGAATCTGAGGCCTTTCAGCCCAATTAACGGACAGAGCCCAACGTTTTCCAAGTTGGACTGTGGTAAATGACACCGCTGGTACGTTATTTTCTAGATGTTATACGATTTATTTTTACACTTGTTTACATTGCACTCTATACAAGAGGTATGTTTGTTAGGTCTAGAAAATGAGTTGTTTTTTATGACATACAAAAAAATATTAGCCCAACTATAAACTATTAATTTAAATTGTTCGGTTTCCGTGCTTAAACTACTTAATCGATAAAGTCGGTATTTATAAAACAGCTTACTACATTTGATATTCTCGACTAACGTTTTGTTAATTATAATTTAATTAAAGGCTAAACGAGCGACATATTTCATAAAGATAAATAAACTCTCATAGCAATAATTTTTAAATATTGCCTTAACGCCTTCACTTGCTGTTATTGCTCTGGCGCTCGTAATTAGTTAAACGTAGGAGACGCTTTCAATGTGAGCTCAAACACCTTGGAATAAGGGTTATAAAAGCGTCAAATTATGTTAAGTAACAAGGAAAAATCGACTTTATAGCTGTCGGTTAGGGAGTATAATAGCGTGGGCTCATGAAAAATATGACTTAGTATTCAAAATGAACATTAGCGGATTAAAGCGCAGTATTAATAGTCGAATGTCGTGATGTAAATAAATGGCAGGGGTAGTGTTTTTAATTCACACATCTGTCGCACTTGTGGACTAAGCAGGGTTAATACGGTCATTGGGATGCCTTTCAAATGCAGTCGGGCATCGTAACAATTGTTGATTCGAAATAAATTTAAGAATTAAGGGTCGATTGGAGCTTTAAATTGAATTACCAGTGACTTAATGTCACCAAATGAGTTTTAAATGTGGATTAATGCATTTTAATTTAGACATCTGTGGGCTGTAGACATTTGTGGAGACATTGCATTTAGTAAGGGCTTAGAATTGTATTAAAATTAAGTTTTTAAATAGCCCGTAAATATTTAAAGATCAAATCATCTCTCTCATATTTTCATTCATGCTTTATTAGATATACCGATTCCCGAACTGAATCGCACTTAAATGCAAATATTTTATTTTAGTAGTTTGAAAAGACACAAACTGCATTTAGTTAATTCAAAGTACAAATCAAAAGTTACTTTACGGTACTACGCAAATTCCGCAATATCTCTTATTAAATAATAGAAATATTATACAATTTGTACAAAACCTGGCAAGCCGTGTCCGAGTTTGAAAAGACTGCAATGCGCCTGCTAATTTAATAACCAACCACGGCCGCTCTAAAAATACCATTCCATATTTTCTTGATTTTTAGACCGTTTCCACTCTCATATCAGTGTGATGCAATTAAACAAGGGGACGAGAAAAGTGATTCTATTTCACCGTTTGGACATCTTATTATAAAACCTTTTTATTTGTTCAGTTCCTTTTATCATTTGTGTCTACATTCGATTTGTTCGGACCTTGTTCATTAGAATTAAGTTTTCGCACGAGTTATGTAACCTAGCATTAGATAACTTACATAGTATATATATTTTAGTTAATAATTAGAAGCGCAATCCAAATAGCAAGTTTAGTAATAAATAAGTCCTTTAGTTATTCATACACTCATAAATTTTAATATTACATTCTCGTTTCCGAGAATGTCCAACAATACACTCGACTACACTTACATTCTTTATAGGTAAAAGAAGTGTACCTTAGATTTAAGAACCCTTAAATAAGTCAAGTTAGTTTTATGTTAGCAACCCCACTACTCTTAATTTTGTGTTAAACTAAGTTCATATTTTAAACGATTAAAGTCAATTGACACCTAGCTTCAAACAAAGAGTTTCTTTTATTTGAACATCCCTCTAACAACCACCACCGAACTTAACTCACCTTTCAACCTAATATTACCTTTTCTGTGTATCTATGTAGGCTTAGTAGCTATTTTGACTTGAAAGTGTTATATAACCGTGAGTTGCAACCGAATAAGTTTCTTACACGTAATAATCGTTTTACCAATCGATTTCGCTATTCGAATAAAATTCACTTACGGAATGGAAACACACTTCGACAAACTTTTTGATTTGAAAACTTCTAGCCAACTACTTGTGAACGTAAACAGCCACGGTATACAATCGATACAATTCTATTGTTTCACTGATCGAATTTAAATATATTTTTACCCATAAATTGATACAAACACATCCAGGTATTTAAAAAAAATGTTTCAGTATTCAGTATTTCTTTGAAAGAGATAGCTAATTGTCGTGATACTTTTATAATTTTATAACGCTACTATTTCGACTATAACTGTTCTATCAACGTGTCAGTTAGTGGATTGTAATATTCAGTTCAGATAATGGAATAATATTATTGTTATTAAGCATTAGTGGAATTGGCGAGGCGATTGGGGTTATGTGGACACTACAATGTAATTTATAAGTGCTTGTGAAAACATGACCCGAATGAAGATGAAAAGTAAAATGGAAAGGGTGGTCTAGTTATAAAATTGGATGACTGTCGAATTTAGTACTTTATATGACGTATTTTATATACATAGCATTGATGTATTAAGTATGAAACGAAATCATTGAATGAATCATAGTGTTACATTTTGTAGAACAAGGGGTTGTTAATAATCATAAAATGGAAACCCCAAAACTTGAAAAACATATTTTCCGATAACGCACCGAGTTCAAAAATTTCTAAATTCGACGTAGCGCCGCCATTGAAACAAAATAGGACAATGATTTAACGGTCCAATGCCTCTGATACCGCAGCCGCGTGCCATTTCATATATTATGTACATTCTTGAACCAAAACTAAATGGAGTATGACTGGGACAGATTGGCCAACTGCCAACCACCCTGTGGTGTGCGGTGCTTAGGGTTATGTTATTATAGATTATTATTATTACGCTATGACTTGATTTTATGGTCATTAAAATGCTTATTGTCATTCATTTTGATAGCAATCAGCTCCCCACTGAAGCTGAACTATTTCTGAACAATTTCAACCAATTTTTCTTCAAGAAAAGAGCGTACCAATTCTTAAAAGGCCGACAACGCACTCGCGAGCCTTTTGGTAATGTGAGCAGCGGTATCACTTAGCATGAGCATCCTACTCGTTTGCCTCCTGTTACATAACGTATGTAGCAAACAAAGCGCATATTACCATACCGTTAGTGAAGATAAGTATTATGTGTTTATAATCTAAATAAATGTAAATTATAGAGGTAATAACCCCAAATTAATTAAGCACAAAATCCAACGTTGCATAGGTGGGGTGGGTTAAGCGCAATCGTTAATCTTAATGCAAATTCGTGCCAAGCTCCACTAATGGCACCCGTATTTACTGTTTACACGTCTTATTCTGCTTCCAATTATTTTGTGACTCTGAGCAATTTGTCCCAAAAATGCAAACGCAGCAGAGAGTGTATTAGGTCTGTCTGAGGGTTAAAAAGCAAGGTACTGGAAACAAACGCTATAATAATTTATATCTGTTTATTTAGTTTATAGTATGATTTATGTGCTGAAAAGTACATATCCAATTTGTTGATCCAATATCCATATTTTTTAAATATTTTTAGTCTGTCATTAGGTAGTACATTCGTTGTTCTTTCGTTTTAAGGTTATTACTTGACATTCCGAAATAGATTCCATTCCTTCTACACATTATATAAAGAAATGCGACAAAAGAAGCGTATCGACCGTAGATGATACAACTGGAACATGGTGGCTGCAAACAGACCTTGTAGCGCTAAATGCCTTTTATCGATACCAAGGCTGCATTACTCAACAGTTCTTGTGTCGTGTTCGACGTTTTTTCGCTTCATTACCCCGGGGCACACAATGCGTGATTCCCATGAGAGGAAATTATGGAATTTTTCCAATTTCCAACAAGAAATTTATTAAGTTGGCAAGAATGGCATTTTAACGAGGATAAATATTTTCTTCGCTTAACTGTTAAGATGTTTTAACAAGTTTAATAATGTATTTTTTGCCTCTATATATATTTTTTTAACGGTAATTTCGGGAGATGAACTTCATTTGTTTTTCCGATATTTAAACATCTTATACGCGTGTGCGCGTGTGCGTTTAAATATCGTAACTGTAAACAACATAGTTATTTAAATTAAATTATCCAGAAAGCGCGATTTAAAGTAATAATGAATTAGTCCGAAGGCTTTATGATAGTTTACTACTCGCGTTTATCGTTACTTTACTTAGCGCTTTACGGGGCGTAATAAAACATTTAGTGAGTCGTATAACTGCGAGACGTGTTATAATACGTTATTTATTCAGTATATTTGTAGTGCTTCTATTTTATTCATGACTTGGCAGTAAGAAGCTGCGGCCTTAGAGAAGCGTATGAGTGCCATTTCGTAATATTATTATGGCATAGTCTGGTAATGATTTTCATAAGCATCACTAGAGCTATTGAACATATGTAATGTTGTCATATGAACATTATTTAGACTGCTTCCTATATATTTATTAAATACGAGCGATTTCCAGGCAACGCGAGTCAATTATGTTCCAGTCAATAACGTTAAAATAGAGACAAAATACTTGCTAGAACTACAGTTAAGGCTTTATTTTTCCTGCCAATACGTTTCAATAGCAACTATAATCAAGTCGCTGTTTGCATACGGACGCGGCCGCTTTTTGACGTGCTATCGTTAAGAGAATCTGTCGAATTATTCTCATGAATATTTATCCATTCGTCTGTCGCCTGAGGGATTTGTAATGGTGGTGCAATGGCTTCTGCTGATCGCTGCAGAGATTAATATTCTTACAGAACTTTTATGGCACATTATTCCACTTGCAATTGTGGAGAGTTTCTTTCCATATCACCTTGTCCATATAATCTCTTGTTTGTCAAAACTATAATATCAATTTTGGGGGATTTCATTAATTTTCATTATTGTCAACTGTATATATTCTATTGTTGGCTTAAAGTGTGTCTCCGATATCTACAGCAAACATTTCCAATGTAACAGTAATGTGCAAATTCATCTGGTGAGCTTATCTATGCGCACTTAGGTGTGGGAGATAGGGCTCCCGATCCCGACACAAATCCGGGATAGAAACGGGTTCCAAAATCAAGGTAAGCGCCTCACGGGCTTAGCACTTCGATAGGTATTCAAATTGGTTCACACTTGATTAATCATAAGATGGCTTTCGCGGCGAACGATTAATTTAGCTTCACCGGCTCCAGTATGTTTGAAATTCATTTTATTTTTTAACATTAATTTCGAGTTTATTACCAATTTCGACAATTATGTACGAAAGTACAAATACATATGGTCTAAGATCCCGCTATACAACGACCTTCACCGAGATGCTTATTTAATGAAACTTATTTTATATTAAATTTAATATGTCAATAAATATAATCCAAATGGGTTGCCTAGCAAATTTCAGTCCAGAGTATTTTAATTAATATTAAAAAAAAAAAATTTTTTTAAACATTTCACCGGTATGATTATTAGATAAATTCTATACCAATCGAAAGTATGAAGCCCATAGAATATGCAAACGTTAGGTTGTTTTTAATCAATTAATTATTTATGTGTATATTTTTTATGTGACACTAAAGTATATATACATCTTTAGTATAAAAGAAGGTTATAGTGATACATATATAATACTACCCTGATTAAAAATATTGAGTGAAAAAAGTTAAAAAAATTTACTACATGCAAATTATAAAAAAAAATTTTTTTTGCAAATATTAATTAAACATACTCTGGACTGAAATGTGCTAGGCAACCCATATGGATTATATTTATTGACATATTAAATTAAATATAAAATAAGTTTCATTAAATAAGCATCTCGGTGAAGGTCGTTGTATAGCGGGATCTTATACTAATATAACTACCATTTTTGTAGCTTTATTATGCACATTGCGTATTGTCGTCATTGTTTGATAACCGGCGAAATATTTTTGCAAATTTCACACACATACATAGCATAACATTTAATATTAACGAAACACTCATACAAATAAATCAATAATAATTATAATCAGAAAAAAAACTAACAGAAAATTAAAAAAAAAAAGGAATAAGGTAAATTTTAAGTGTGTAGTGTGTGTTTGTTGTGGTTGTAACTGGCCCTGGATCAGCATTATGCTGTGAAGCAGACGTGTTACATAGCGCTGGTCATTCTGCCAGAGCCCACAACAGTTACATACACATCAATAATATAACATATCACACAATGCCTACCAATTAAGGTCAGTGTAAGAAATACGAAAACCTCCTTCCTCACCTTGTATTCGCACAATAGTTTGACTACCAATATAAGCCAATTCAGTTTGGCATAAATCATTAATCCATAAAGCATGATAACTAAGCACCGCCCGCAAGGTATAAGGACGTATCAGTATTTGATAGGGGATCGATTTTCAGCAGCTCAATGGAATCATCTATCGAAGCGTTTGAGATAACCTAACAATGTAGCGCTCTTGAACCATTTATTCGATAGTGAGATCGTTGATACAAAGCTTCTACGGTATCTTGAGAAAAATCTGTATTCATACGTTTTCAGTTGCAACACTGCGTCGATGTAATTTCATAAAACTCAAAAGAAACATCGTTGTTTATAAATTTGTGGTAGATAAATATTACAAAACCAAGATTATTTACGGCAAACAAATATGGCAAGCTCAAAGAGCACATCGTAGTTCACTGTTGTTTATTAGGCTTTATTCCATCGTTAGAGACGTTCCCACCTTCTGGACAAGACGCATAAATCTCAATCATAATTTGTAAGCGTCAAGCACGGGCCAGTTGTCCAATGATTGATGAAGGCCGTGCTTCATTCTAAATTCAAACCAGCTAACCGGCGGCAAAATGGCCGACCGAAGTAAATTGATTAAAAATCTATTTGCGTCCAATTACCAGCACTTAAGTGTCATCCCTACCTCACCACCTCTTACTTTTAGCTTACAAACATTACTAAGAACCTTTAATAGATTTAGATTAACCGCGACCTGTGGAAAAGTTTAAAGAATTCTAGTCGAGATTTTTTAATTTCTAACAAAACCAAATATATTTTTTTTTATTTAGGCATACCTCATAATATCTTATTTTATCTTTTTTGTCTTCATCTATTTATAAAGATTGTTTTATTCAAATCTTACCCTAAGTTCCAAGAACTAGTAATATCGAATAGCAATACACGTCGCACAGCGTTCAAGCGTTAAACTTTGACCTATGTATAACTTTGGGTTAGAGGTTGCGACAAATATATGATTTTTCCTAGATTATTATTGTGAAATTTTCGTATAGCATTAAAATGCAAACCATATTGCTAAACCGCTCATTACAAAATTTACCGTTTACGATAAAACAACAAAAATCCAAAGTGGGCGTTTTTTGCAATGGCATCGAGTGAAAGCTACGCAGATAAACATATTCCGGTCATAAAACAATGTAGCCACATAAAAATAACTACCAAAATTTTCATTGACAATAAACTGGCGACATAACGTCACCCCTTTAATCCCATAAAATTTATGTTTCAGGCTGTTCGCGAAACATTATTATTTTAAGGGTGATCTATTTATTAGGCCTCTGGTTGAGCCACTATTAATAAATTAAGACCCCCTGAGGGACCGGCCTAGCCCCACTTACATCTAAAATAAAACTTACATTTAGAGATTCTATTCAAAAATGTTTAAAAATACAACAGAGTTTAATTAAGTATGGTCATCAAACTTTTCTTGGTTTGTCAGTTGAACAGGTTGAAATAGGGCTCTAGTAACCTACAAACATATCTTAGATTCCAGTGTTTCATAATTTTATTGGGCATTACTACGCATTTCTACTATTCTAAAACATTTTCATAATACACCGTTCGCGTTACAGTACCGCTACATGAAGTACTAACAAAACGCTAGTAGAATCGGGAAAACTGTAAGAGACAAAAAGAGAAAATTTAAGAAAATCTCTAACCTAACCTTTAAAAGCCACACATTAGTTTTGATCACAAAAATATGGTCTATATTGTAACTAATAACTATACAATTGTTAGATTTATTATTTATTTAATTTTAGTTCAATTTATTAGTCCGAACGAACTCTTCTGAACTTATGTCCTTGCCAAGTCATGTCTCGTCGAGATACAATGACATTTTTATCTATTGTTACACTGTTATTAATTATTTTAACAATTTATTTTCTGTTCAACTGCTGTTAGGCATATAGTACAGTATAGGACTGGTATTTTTGAAATTAATGTTTCCATTGATATTAACGGCATTTCATTAAAGAAAATAATGTAAGGAAATAACTAAACAATTCGAAGCACTAAATGTATATTTGAATAAATTCTTAATATATGTATAAAAATATAATTAAATTAATACTTAATAGGTAAGGTACAATAAACAGTAAATTAAGTATAGAATATTTTTTTATCAAATGCGATAATAAACGTTTACTTTCAATTATAAAGGATTCCGTCTGTTTAACGTAAGCGTTCATTTAAATAAATTTATCTTAGACTAATGTACAAAACTCCTTTTGGATTACGGTATGTGCAGCCAAGATCGGCCTCGTTTGGGTAATTCGATGAGCAAATAGCGGAACACTCAATAAGGTAAGTTTTAGGTCATATTCCTAAACTAAATTTATTACGAAGCTATTAATGAATAAAAACGTAAACGCAATATTATTAACCATTTTTATTGACAATCTATTTAAAATTCAAGGTAAAATCCGCAAAATTGGTAATACTCAGTTACACCGGAGATCCTCGGTTTGATTCGAAACAAACAAGTGTTTTTAAAAGACATTATAGGTATACACTATACATACCAAGAAAAGATTTTTTAAAAATTCACAAATTTTCCACGCGCCATACTGAAAAATATGTAAAAAATATATTGTAGCAATTCTCGCTTGTCACTTATGGTCGATACAGATTATAATAGGGAGTTAACGAGATGTTAAATTCTGAAAAACAGGCGACCTCGATAAGGGTCCGACGGGGGTACAATTAAAACGCGGGATGTAGGCTTAAGATTAACTGAACTAGAAATAATGAGACTCCGTGAATAATGAGGTAATGTTGCATATTTCCCCTTAATTGAGGATTGTTTGCCATCATTCTAAAAATTTTGCCTTTTAATTAAGCAAATTTTACAAATTTTTAAAATTTACAAAAAATTTCTTTATCAATAATTTCTGACGAAAAAAAAGCAAACTGTCAACCTCCTTCTTTTTAGAAATATTGAAAGTTGTAAGTAAATATATCAACGTTGAATATTACCCCGAAAGATTTTAAAATCTATATATATAAAAGAAAGTCGTGTTTGTTACAACACTTATAACTCGAGATCGGCTGGACCGATGTTAGTTATGTCTTTTTTGATGGATTTTTCTCCACTTCGAATAGCAGAATAAGTAATAAAATATCGAATAAGTTATCGAATAACAATAAATAAATTAATTAATTTTACGAATGCACACGGCATGTGGTGACATTTGTTGACAAAACTACGCATCATTTTACGTCGAATTCGTGTCACTTCAAGAAATTCCGAACTTGAGGTAAATGAGGAGATGCATAACCAGGCTTTGATCTTGATCGAAAACATGTGTTACCTCATCAAAAAATTTTGTAAAGCAGAAAGTGCTTTAACATGCAGTATCGCAATATTGGCGATAGAGAGAAGAGGCCTAATGTGTAAAACTGCCATTCTTCTTTTGCAATGGCAAGCAATAAAACATTTCTCTATTTGCAAAAAAAGTTATCACCTTAATGGAATCCTAAAATAAGTTTAACTAAAGTAACAACGATATTATTATTAAGGCGGAACGAAGTTAGCCGGGTCAGCTAGTTGTTAATAAAAAGATCAAAAGCAGATAAAATGTACTTGAATGCAATGACATGCATGAATTTAGGCACAGACGATGTCACAATAGATAGCTATAGCTATTTAAGTTTATTGCACAGTGTATTTGATAAGAGCTTCATGTCACTAAAACGTGATACCCTCAAACTAAAGTGAAAGTGATCGGCAATATCGAGTTGATATTTACAAAACGTAAGAACTCTCGACACGAGTCCGTTCTTCGGAACCGAATAAAAGAAAATAAATAAGAATTCCCAAGTACTCCTGAGGACTTTGTTAACTTTACAGTTAGCGCTTACTTACCACTCGGACTAGCTTCTTTCTACTGTTGAATACGTGATAGGTTTTACTATACGTCGAATTCGATTTATGAATTTTCCTTTTCACTTGTATAAAAGCGAGTTTTATTATATATTGATTTATTTTCCTGTTTTAGAAATATCGACACTATAGCGATTTTAAATCCATGTTTACTCAGTAAATATTGTCGATGAGTGATGATGACTGATGATTCTAACCTGCCAAACGCACCATTGTAAGTTACGATATCGTGTTTTACTGCATATCAATATTTCACGTTTGCATTTGTGTGACTGGCAGCATTTTTGTATTAGTAAATAAAATGAGTAATACAAGAGTACGTACACTATATACATATAGTATTGTCGTTATATCATATCCTATATCTTGTTTTATGTGCTATTAATTGTTAAAAATCGTGTATTATTATTCAAATATACTCGTACTTATATTGTTAAACACTATTTCACAACTAATTTAAATATTCCAAGATGAAAAAACTATTTTTCAGACCTATAATGCACAACTTAAATGCACTTTGATATTTGATATCTAATAAGTAAAGTATTGAATATTGGTTCGCCCTAAAACTCAGTTTAAAGTGTCACTCCCTACTGCTTCAAGTTTCCACAATAAAAGTAAAAAGTCGGAAAATGTTGTAGCCGCAACTGGAGCCCGCTCGGAAATATCGACTTGATAGTTTGTTACTGGTGACGTTTACGCCGCATCTATACTCGGGTTTTATGTCTTGAGCTGGTGTCTACGTAGATTTATATTTTTCTATATAAGTGTATGGTTAGTAGAGATGCACGCGAAAAATATATACGCTTAATTATGTCGTTCATCTTACTATTCTTAAACCTATTGAATTTAGAAAAATCTATAACGAATAACGCTTAATATAGGTCGATAGAGAAATAGTATGCCTTTGTCCATAAATTAAGGCTTTAGGCGGAATGAAGGCTTGTGTCGGTCACAGGTGTGGCAATATTGAGTTTAGTGTATTAGTGTCAGACACGATATTATGCAAATCCGTGTGCGAGCTGGCAAGTTTTGGAAATTCAGTTTCGCGTCATCCCGTTTATTAATATTAGATTTAGCTCGCTACAGCTATGCGAACCGTCATTGAAATTGAAATGGCTTTTAATGGCTTTTTGTGCGTTTTTACTAAACGATATACATACACAATTAGTTAATCATAAATAAATATGTCTAATTAAATATGTTTATTTAGACATATTTATTATCCTAAATAAACATATATATATATATATATATATATATATATACACTTATAACTTATTCACGTCATTATTTGAATTTGAATCGTTATTTGAAATCTGTAGACATCCTTACTCATCGGCAAAGTAGACAGAGGGTTTAGGCCGAGAGAAAAAGCCGACGTAAAAAACTCTCGGTACTGTTAAAAACAGCAAATCATCAAACAACACTTATTTCAACACAAATATCGCAAATGAATTAGAAGTAGCCTGTCTATCACTAGTCCTAGGCCCTTATCAACTAGATAATTGAGAATTAAGAAACATTACGATGTGCTTCACGTAGAAATCAATCGTCAGTCAAAATCAGTCGTTTAAAAATAATTTAAAATCAATACATTACAATTTTTTTAAATATATAAGATTATATTATAAAGGAAATGTTGTTTTAATGAGGTACTATTCAAATACGAAAGTAATGAGCACAAAAATAGTCTCATCGAAATCCACATATTACCCTTTCTAAACATAGTATAATTAACCGTATATCAGATTAAATACTTTCTATGATAGGCGTGAACAACTTCAAAGAGCAAAACCGTGGGTAATAGATGTCATACAATCAAGGGTAACACGCTATACCGCAATTACCGGCGCTAATCCGTCAGTCAGTGCGCCCAAACCCAAAGTGGGGGAGATATGATTGATACTATTCATAATAATCAATTAAAAAACACGGTTTTTTGATACATTCCACAATGTGTAATTTAGAATTTTACTGTGTGAGTTATAAATAATTTAGAATAACATTTTCCCAAAGGAATTACCATTATGTGTATATTTAAAGTCCATTAACAGCGTGAATATTTAAATAGTTCCAAGATAACCCATATTTAAACCTAGGTAAAATCCCAAGATTGAGACGATATCGTAAAAGCTTTAGATATTATATTTCAATACATTAAGGCGCTTTTAAAAGAACAAACATCGTAATGGATTACTTAAGTAATAAGCTTCAAATCGTAAAGTGTTTCCACCGTTATTGATATTTGACAAATAAAGCAATAAATCAGCCATATGAGGGTTCCGAGGACATAATCTTGACCGATCAGAAACACCATTACATTTATTGCAAGCCCGAACATTATCCGCAACGTCTAATGCATTATGTATTTCACATACGAATTGGCAGAATAGGTTTTAACGAGTTCGCACATTCGGGATTATTACAGACATATTTTTGTGTTTATGTGTCTCCTAAATCTTTGTTTGTCTAAAATAACGACACTAGATTAAGAATCGCACGTTAAACTACTAGGCGATCTCTGTAGTATCTAAAGTACTATATATAATAGTACTTTCTCTAAAGGAAGCATTAGTAATTTTTTAACTTTTTAACCAGCAACAACAACGATTATTAGGGAGTAGGGGGTATCAAGTTATATAGAAGCCATACTTAAAAACACTTTAGAAATTTATTACTATTTTAAGGAATAAATTGACGCACTAATAAAGCATTAATCGTGGTTTCACGTCGATAAAAATTGCAGTGGAAAGGTGGAAAATGCATCCGTTAATAAAAGGGAATTTTTATTTATTGTGCGGGCATATCGGTAATTGAGTGCCGCAGGCTATGCTACAATAATACTGAATTTCTCACTGCTTGTACTTGCATATAAATCTTTGTTATCACGTACATCGGCGTAAAATTGCAACCATGCATCATTAAGATAAATATTTAATAGTTAAAATACAGAAACGAAATATGCCCTCTTTTGTATTGCTTAATCCTATAACCTCATCGGGTACAGGATAGATATTTCTGAGCTTGGTTTGTTGTTAAGTTTTAAAGTTAAATCAAATCAACGAAAGATACATTCCTACCCGCAACAATGGTTATTTTGTCGAAAATCAATCGCAGTACTTGCAGAAGTTTACATCCCATTTATAATTCGCTTTTGATATTTATGTATGTATGTCAATTTAAAAAGTCATGTGGAACATGGTGTAATGGTTACAACTAAAAAACATGGCGATTAAAAAGAGTGGCGGATAGTTTATTGCCAGTTCTTCTCTTCCGTTCTACGCCCTTGATTTGAGAACTGGCAGTAAATGTAAAATTAGAAGCATTAATATTTATTTCTTTAATGACGAATCACAAGTGTACATTGTGTTACCTACGTGAATAAATGATTTTTGAATTTGAATTTGAATTTATATCATGGGTTTGTCCTAATTTTGTGGTCCAAAAAAATAATAATAATATAAGTTTGTCAAATAAGAGTCTTTCCTCCAACGAATTTGACGTCTTGTAGATAGTACTGGTTACCCCAGAGCTAGTGCTTTCCTCGCTCAACGAATAATACGTATCGTGATACAGCGAGAAAATGGTGCCAGCGTTAACGGTACATTGCCACAGGGACAAAACTTTTTAAATATGTTTTAGTTATTAATTTTTTATTATAATTATTATTCCTATGTACGTTAAGAAAATTGTAAGTACTGCATATTTGTGTCTTGGAAATAAGTTTATTACTTATATATTAATTTATTTATTTATTCAAAGATAGAAGAATCGGAAACTCTTATCCACTTTATTATTCGCCAAGTTTTTATAGACAAACAAAGTCACGGAAATCAGGTAGCATTTCTACATTTTACAATTGCGAGATGAAACAAAGCGGTTGAAGGAAAATGAAATGCAAGTGATGACCGAGATTTACTCTTCCAAATATTATTTTTAGCGATCATTAAAATATCTACTTTGCAATGCAAATGGCCATAATTATTATTCTTTGTATATTCAGGAACCAACTTTTGGATTCTATAAAAAATTACATTGAGGTCTTTTAAATGAGCACGGTGTTGTTATTGTCTAATTCGTATTTATATATCTAAACGTATTAAATTTGCGATATCTTTGGCTATAAACTAACACTTTAAACTGTCTACACATTATTTTATTAGTTTATAGAAAAAGTGTTCGTTTTTGTGCGTTAAATGAAACTGGAGATTTTACTGCGTTTAATTAAAGATTAAACTTGAAATTGAGATAACCGAGGAGTTATGGCATAACTTACTTTATGATTGTTTAAAAGGTTTTAGAGTTAAGGGAAACTTTATGTATTACATTGTTTTAATTACTCCTTGGCGTGATTGTAAACTTTAATAGTGAATAAACGTTTGTGAAGCTGTAAATAATAGCTGTGGTAACTAATTTGATTCATAAAAATGTTTTTTTGTAAAGTATTAGTTAGTATTAAGTAGAGTCACTACTAAGATGCTGTGTCTAAGTAACGGTGTCATTAGGAGAATTTTTTCTGTGTATAGGACCATTTAATATGATTTGGAAATATCTATTTATGATTATTCGCGATTCTCAAAGACGCTAGGTCACACTGAAACAGGCCTAGACAAACGAACTGCCAGTTTAATCTTCTAAAACCTCCAAAGATATCCTAATATATCAATACTTTAAGCTACTTAAATATCAAACCTAAAGCATCCCAAAAATAAAAATGATTCACAAAAAGGATCAGGGTGAAAGCCAACCGCTGGAAGGGACCTCCAGGAAAACGATACATGGGAAGACCACAAAAGGTTGGGCTGACGACATAGTTGAGGTTTCTGGGGAGAAATGGATGGAGGAAGCTAAGACCAGATGCAAATGGAAAATCGAGGAGGAGGCCTTTTGAGGCCAAAAGCGGACGAAACGGAAATAACAAAAACTAACACCCATTTGATATGTCATTTTTAATATGAATTAAAGTGGCTTTATTAATATTTTCTATTTACAAAGATGGACACAAAATGTGTCTTACGACATGTATAACGTTACTTCGCAGAGATTTACTAAGTGCGAGTCGGCGTCAAAGTTTACCTCTAATGTGAAAGTTTGGAAAGTTGCCTCAGGACATGTCACAAGTTTTTGACTCTTGATGTGTGCAGCGACCGAACATGTCGATATCGGAGATTATACACGATAAGTCGGCGTAATTAATGTAGGAAGCTCTTACTCTAGGCAATTACTTGTAATTAGTGACGTCGGTATAGTAAGTTTTACATTCTTTTTTCTAGGTTATCAATTCAGATAAGCTTTTAGTTTATTTTATGAATGTATTTTATTAGATTAATATATAGTAAAATACATTCATGACAATCAAGACATGATTGTATAATTTTTTAGTGCTACTTGTAATTTTTTTTGTTGATTTGGTTATGCACTTCTTGCGCACCTTATTTTTAGTTTTATTTCTTACTAGCGTTGCCTGGAAGGGATCGCTTGCTATCCAAAATAGTTTAGGTAACTTGTTTTTCTTTTAATGTAACGAAGTTTAAATAAATAAAAAAAAACATTTTATCTGAATATACTTTAATGTACATTTTGATATAAGTCTTAGCCTCTTTTTGTGTTATCCGACAATCTTTGCCCTCTATAATGAAACTGTAGGTTTTATTATAATTGATAACTTGTGTTTATACTGAAAAATACAGTATAATATCTTGTATTTTTCACTATAAACGAAAAGCAGATTCACCGCAAAGTTCAGAGCTTATGAAACCAATAAAACCAGAAAATCGAACTAGAGATGAAATAGATGAAGCAATGTAAGTTATTGTCGACATTACAGTGCTCTAACAAAAAGAGCTAGTCGGTACGCAGTGTAATTTCCGTCACCAATGGACCGTGAACATTGCCAAAATTCCGTTGGATTCGCCTGATCGTTATTAAGCGGACCGCGAAAGGCACACGTTTTGTGTTATGATGTATTGTTCAAGTTGTATTGTCCACCTTTCAATACGTTATATGTCATAATGTTCAAATGATTTTATAGGCTTTTTCTGTTATATGATAGTCAGTGTAAAACAAAATAAAATCGGGCTTACTATTGTCTACGAGGTGGAAAATTGTGGAGATATCGCTGTATGGTAGGTATACGATCCCCACACGAGAGCCATTCCATTGTTGTGGGTGACTAGATACTCTTCCTTGGCACACATTAAACGGTAAATGGAGTATACTAAGAAAGTTTAAGATAAATAAAAAAACTTCTTATAATTTCGATTTTGTTCCCTTTGGAGTAGAGACTCTTGGGCCGTGGGGTTCAAGTGAACAGGCGCTTATTAAAGATTTAAGTCTGTCTGTAAGATAGTACCGGAGACCCCAGAGCTGGTGCTCTGCTCGCTTAACAAATAAGTATGGCAATACAGCGAGGAAAGTTGCCAGGATTAAAGGTACACTGACACAGGGACCAAATTTTTAAATTAGCTTTAGATTTATTATTACTATGTAGGTTAAGAAAATTGTATATACTGTATAATGAAAAAAACATGTGAAATAAGTCCTTAAATGTACCTATTGTATATGCGAGTGTTTTGAGTTTGTGTGAGAGTGTGTGTCAGTATTTATACACATGTGCTTTGTGTTGTTTTTAAATGAATGCCTAAGACTAAAATATAATTACGAAAATTGTATCGAAAACTAAATTGAAATTTTTGCCCGACTTCCATATAAATAATAGAATTTTCTGTAGAAAACACGAATTTAAAAAGCGGTTTCTGTATTGACGTTCATAAGTGTACATTGATTTTTCTAATATCGACATACCTAAATGCATAAATGATTTTCGGTATAATGAACATAAAGCTAATCCATCGGTTAATATTCTTTTATTAATTAGAACCGCATTATTCGTGCAAATATGAACTAGGAGTATTCTGAAAATGATGCTGTTTATTCATGGCGTGTATTTATTATAGGAAACGACCCAATTTAATGGAATAAAAGCAGGAAAAAGCCTTATGTTAAGCCATCACGTAGAAAATGGGATATTCGATGTTGATTTACTTGTCTGCAAAAAAAAACTAATTAGCCATCTCTATAGCTCAGTCGGTCATTCTATTATGCTTATCATTGTAATATTATTAGTATTCTTAAAACACACACTTATAAAAATCCTCTCTACTAAAATTTACTTTTTTAGCCTGAAAGACAGTAAAGCTTTGTTCCACAAACAAAGCTTCTAGTGATTGGGTCGAAAAGGGGAATTTTGACCCCCTTTTCTTTAATCAAAGTAAAAAACTAAAGCCAGTGCAAGCGTAAAAGCAATCAATGGCTAGAACGTTTTGCAAATACGCAAACAGCATAGACAAGGGGACTTCAAGTCGTGTGTCCGAGGGCTAAGACGACGTTAAGGTCACCGTACATGCGGTACATATAGGTAAATGTTTTATGTGTAAAAATTATTAATTCTAATTCCAGAATAGTCATTTTTTACATATAGAGTATACTGCGTAGCAAAGGCCTGTTACATTTTTATATAATATGTATAAATCAACAGAGTCAATACGTTTGGTTAAGGGGTCATTCAAGTACCAACACATTGTCTATGCCTGAAAATGAAACGCGTTTTCGAGGATTTCTACAAAAAATTAAAACGTTATGTACTATCATTTTTGAGAGCTTTGCTTACTTTTGCTGACAAGAAGAAGGGAGAGGCCCCTAATATATGTAAATGTATCATATATTAAAAAACTTCCTATGTCTACTATACATATATATAACCAATATTCCGCATGCAAGGTTCTGTAATACATATTCTATTTGTCCATGTCACTTCATTACGTGGCTATGTTCTACGGAATGCTATGTTAAAGTAGCGTGTTTGCGGTGATCAAAGCCAAGGTAAGATAACGCTAGAGGGTTGAAAATCTAATTTGCAAATGCATTTCCTGCCTTTCCGTGGAGTGACGGGGAGGCTTTACATTTTTAAACAGCGGCCACGCTCGAATTCACACTGCCAGTGAAGCCTTCTGCCGCTTTGTACCGCATTTTTCGAAGATTTACTTGTACGCTTCATAAATAAGTGATAAAATATTTTATCTCTAAGTAAAATGATGATTGAAATATAATTATAGTTGTAGATCGATGACGAGCACGGGCGTTATGTGTATTAAAACTATTAATTTAAATGATTTTTTTACTGCTAGGAATGTAACTATTACCAAATAATCTTAAGTATTATTCCTACGATATACAAATAAGACCTTTAATTAAAATAATTGTTCTCTCCTGAATCTAATATCATACCATCATTGATTTAATTAAAAAAAGAGATAAAAAGCCGCTTAATTAACTTCGCTGTACATAAAACGAATATAGCCAAACATCTTTCGATTTTCCTTTATAGTATTTTGTCCCCTAGCAATAAAAACTTTTCCCTATTAAACTAAATATTGGCCCCACTAGTAATGGCCGTTCCTTACAGAAACAAGATTTTAGAAAAGGAGAAAGACATTTAGTCAGAAATACAACGGGAAAATGGTGAGCATTACAAAACAGTGGTTTTGTTCACAGTCGATTTGATGCGTAAATTGCTGTTCGCTGCTCACTTCATCTGCAGCTTTTTAACTTATTTAAGTACCAATTAAATAAATAATTTAATAAATACCAATTAAAGTATTTATTACATAAATAGCCTTTCTGGGTTACTAAATCGTTTCTACTTAAGCGTGTATTTAATTTCAGTTTTTAACGACTGACTAATCAAAATACCTTTTTACATTCGTTTTGATAAATGTACCATTACGTATTTTGTATATTTGAAAAACATAATATTTTAACCCTCGCTTATGTGAATCCATCAAAATAAAGCCTCTGCAATACTCGAATGCAGAATTTGTTTGGCAGAAAGCTTTGTGAGTCGGCGAGCCATGATGTCTGAAATCGCGAATATTCCGTCATAGTTTAAGAGTATACAGTATTATTAGCTAAACATGTTCTCTTTGACCTGATGTATTGAATGGATTTAATTAAATTTGAGTATTTTACAGTATTCGTATTACAAAAAATATTACGAAGTCTTACAAACCTATTCACACCAATTGACCTAGTCCCATGCTAAGCTGGTGAAGCTTGTGTTATGGGTACTAGGCAACGGATATACATACATATTATAGATAGATAGACATATAAATACATATTTAAACACCCAAGACCTAAGCACAACACCAAATGCTCATCACATCGATGTTTGTCTCAGCCGGGGATCGAACCCGGGACCCATGGATTCGCAGTCAGGGGTACTAACCACTAGACCAATGAGTCGTCGAAATAAAAGAGACAGCGGGGTAAGCTTGGTAAATAGTAGCGAAGATGAGGAAGAATTTGGAGGAGGCCTTTGCTTTGTCGGAGATCGTGTACTAGTATTAAATATAATAACATAAACTTAATTTAATCCTTATAGTACTCAAATACAGGCAAATACAAATATTTCTATTTTTATTATTTTATAGTAATATACAGCAAACTCTCGTATATAAGATAAATCAATACGTTATTATGTAATTATTTGAAAGTTACTTATTCTTTATAATGTTATGTTCTGTATTAGGTACAACTGCATCTAAAGACCTTCTACGACTTCAATCTAAAACAGTTACAGTCGGGAGTTGAATTAGAATGTAAAAAAGCCCACGAATAAACAAAAGGTAATATAGTACATGAAAAATGCACAAAATCTCTTTTACTTTTACATTATTTAATTGTGAGATCTCATGGGTTTGTAAAAATAAAACCTAAAATCTTTTTAGGTCTGGGCCTCAGATTTCTGTATATGTTTCAAGTAGGTGATCAGCCTTCTGTGCCTGACACAAGCCGTTGACGTTTTGGGTCTAAGGCAAACCGGTTTCTTACGATGTTCTCCTACACCGTTCGGGCGAATGTTAAATGTGCACATAGAAAGAAAGTCCATTGGTGCACAGTCGGGGATCAAACCTACCACCTCAAGATGAGAGTCGCACGGTGAAGCCAACACTGCTCATGGGTTTATAGTTCTCTATTAAATTCACGTTACATAAACAAGGAGAACTCCATGATATCGGATTGAAGAGCTCTTACACTGCAGCACAACGAAGCCTGTTTTGTTTCACTAAAATGGTTCGCTGTGCCGAAAGTAATGATAATGTAATTAGCTCTGTCTGATCCTGATAGGATTAAATCCGTCCCGAAATCTAAATAAAAAGAACCAAGTTGTGCTTAACTGATAGAAACACGTTTTTGACAGATAAATGGAACATAAATTTTGTCATTTGTTGTTTGTTTTGAACAAAAACATTATGTATTCTTTTTGAAAAGTCAAGGACAACATATTTATCTACTGAAATGAAATCTATGCACAAATTTTGTTTTTTATAACTCGAAAAGATTGCTATTCTAAATAAAACATCGTACCTATCATAATTTTATCTATGGCTGGGTATAAAACAAGAAAAATGCTGGTAGTTTTCTGACATTTTTTAAAATAGGGAAGTAAGTGACTGGTTTTGTATATCTTAAATAGGTAGGATAAATAACGCGAAAATGTTGGAGATGCTGCGTGTGCCAAATAATCACACTCGGCGTGGTAAGCGCAATCGCTTGCAGTGCCGCGAGCGAGAACAAATTAACTCAGGGAAGCGGCTTTTACGCGTGTCTTGCGCACCCTGAATATCATTGCATGTGAGACGGATATGATTGTACACTGGCTGAATTCACAAGGCCTGACTAATTTATAATTTGCTATAAAAAAGTTTAGGTTTTATGTTTTCTTGTTTTATCTAAATGTTGTATTATGTTCTTAGTTCTAAGTTTTCTATTGTATTACTATTAACTATAAGAATAGAAAATAAGGAAATCAATAAATAAATCTTACAAAACAATACTTGTATACCAGAACTTCAGTTAGAGACGATGGTGTAGTTATATTTTAATTCGACAATGAAAGCTAAACGATAGACAAATCAAAATGACAGAACTAAGACATTGACTTGTATTAGTAGACCAAGTTATCGACACTCAGATTACGCAAACAGTGAGAAACTATTGACCAACGTTAAACTACAACTAAACTTTGGCCTTGGCTGAACAGTCCATGGTTAAGAAGTACTAATTATATGCTTATATTACCGACACTTCTTACAATAACATTCCTTTTAGATTTTCCCGTCTATGTGTGATTATAAAAAGCTGCCTGTACAAAGTCACAATAAATATTGCGAAGAAACCGATATAAATTAAATCCGAAAATCAGATATACACTAAATCTAGTTGTCTAAAGGTAATGAATGAACATACCACATACATCACATACATTGGGCAATGGGCATGTTCCATCATAAAATAAATACAATTGGAAACAGAAGGAAGAACTTGAAAGAGTATATGAGACAAAATTACGTTAATTAAATAACTGAAAAGGAAACAGGATAAGTTGCCGTAAATCTAGAAGTGATTTCTAAAACCTAAAGTGTCATCACGCAAGTGTAAGTGCCGTGAAATGGGATGCTATAATTGCCTCATATTTACGCGATCCAACAACCAGCGATGTGGAAAAATTGTCAGTTACTTTGAAAATGATTCAGGTCGCCTAATTAAAATACAAAAAAATGTTTTAGGCAACGAAATAGTGTAGTTGCTATTTCAATTTCTTAATGTTTGATAGGTACATATTTTAATTTCTTAAGAATAAAAATGTTTGCTTTGTTTTTACCAATAAAAAATCACAGATGACACAATAGTTCATTGACTCATCTGTAAATCCATATAAATGAAGTATGTTAACGAGGGTGGGCACTCAGATTCGGGATTGTAGGGAATCGGCATTAAGTGCAGCCGTAACTGCACCCCATCTGTCGGATCGCCTGATTTATGGGTACAAATAAGAGGCTGGCCTCCATTTTTTATCTCACTTCCGAAAACGAAGTGACTTGCTTTAATTCGTTTCGGAAGGACACCATGTTAAGACACTGGAATGCCGTAAAACGCTATTCTTTTGTTTAAGATTTTTTTTCTTAGCATGAAAGTTAAGTGCATATTATTGCTATTAAAACACATGGGTAATTAACAAATAGGTCTGTTTTAAATTACTATAATAGTAATCGCGCATGTTGTTAAAACGTGGCAAATATACATTTGCAAAAAATATTACTAAGCTTAAACGTTCTCGTAACTAAAGTCTTTGAAGTAAATAGTTCATTAGCAATTCAGTGCTGTTTTAACGTTTAAAAATCGTACAAAGTAACGAAAGTATTCTTAAGTTTTACCCTGAGTTAAAATCTGTGTCACAGATTCAAAAAGAATTTCTGTTTCACAAAGATGTTTCAAACAAATAAAAACTTTTGTTGCGTTATGTAGATAACGATTTTATTCTTAAATGTTTCATAACGTATTATTTAATTGATTATGACTTTTATTTATTGTAAGTTATTAACAATAATCAATAATTTTGAAGTAGGTAAGCATTTTACTCAGCATAAAGAGAATCATATATGTTATTTATTTTAAAATAAAGGTTGAATTTTTATACATCGGACTAAAAATACTGAAGACTTTTTTAATTATATTATGCAGTAAACAACTCATATTCTTATCGGTCAACAAAAAGGTGTATTTTTTAGGATGTTTATTAATAATTTATGAAAAAAGCTGTACAAAATCAGGTAGCCCAAATATCAGAACTTATTGTATATATTTCTTGGAAAAATCGTTTCTCAATTGTAAGTGTAATTGCAGTTATTATGCTTTTTAGTTTCCCAAATTAAAAACATGACATCGAACATGTTGACTATCCTCGTAAAATTCGTGGCTGAACAGGGGAAAATGTCGAAGTTTTATGAAATATACGGAAGTAATTAATGTCCAAAAAACGTAAATTGCTCGCGGTCGTTATGAATAGCCATCATGACTGTAATAATTACCGCACATGAATTTATTAAGCCATAAATACTTGGTGTTTCAATTTCGTAATTATTGCCGTGAACAAAAGAAATTAAATAATTAATCCTGAATTAGAAAGTCATTCAATTCTTCGTTAATTGTTGGAAAATTACTCGTTTTTTTTTCTTAAAATCTAGGTAAATTGCTTCTACAATATTACTTCTCCTATTTTAAAACGCCGGTTTAGTTAGATTCAATGCAAGCATTAATATCATCTATTCTGTGAGAAGGGGCACTTTCAGGATTTCCATGGCAACCGTTACAGAAGAAAGCTACACACAGCAAAGGTAAAGCTATTCATGTTCTGTGGTAATATCAAAGAGGACATATTACTCCCATCACGTATCGGTAAGTATTGAACATCAATACAAAGCGTTCAAAATTCAGATCACAACGGCGTAAGAGGGAAAAAAATTGAAAGAACTCTACTATGTTACTTGAATAATAAAATGTTCTTGCTTATCAGCTGTAATACTGCGAGAACTTATATTTACTTGTTAGTGTACATTACATTCACACTCAAGAGTTCTACTATAATTTAATCATATATCTAAACCACAGTACACACCACAGGGCTTTAATTTAATGTACGTTGTAAAAAGGCTTTATATTTTATAATTTCATAAAATTTAATATACTTTTAATTTAGTAATCTATTTAGCGTTTTAGGTATGCAAATGAAACTGTTCTTATAATAAACGATTGGCCAAACCATTCCTGATGTTAAACAATTTTTGTACAAATTTTTCGCCAGACATCGCGACCTTTTGGCACGGACGTCGTTATGCCTCTTATCAGCTTTCTTCGAGGGTCATTCATATTTAAAGAATAATATGAAACGCCATATTTAATTGTCGTGCTTTAAGAGAATTGCGGTTACATGTCAACTCTTTCAGGCTATCAATTCTTTTGTTGATATATTTTTACACATATAACAATAAGTTGTACGTTATCAATAGATAACAGTAATAATCAGTTATTAATTTAAAAAAATTGTGTTATCTACTTTATATTTGTTAATCTTGATCAAGTTAATTTTGCAGATACGTATATGTAACTACGTAAAATGGTGGACTGTGTTTTTGTGAGATCGCTAAGGGAAAATCCTTTCGGCCATTAAGTCCCGAAAGGAAACATTTTATAAATATTAGAGGCTTTTCAAGTCTGAACTTAAGGGTATTAGATTACTTTAAGGTACCCTTCGGTTTTCGACACATTTATCCGGGATAATCCCAAGTATTGACCGCTTCTTTATTTTTCATTATATTTAAAGGAAAAGGTAATGTTTTAAGGTAACATTCTATTATTATATGTTTTATCTAAGTTTTTAGATAATGAGTTAAAACCTCGTCTATACTACTTTTGACATTTGCTTGTATGGAAAAAGGAAAATGTGTCATATTTTAGACCTAAAACTGCCCCAACTGATCTAAATACCCCATGCCCCATCAGGAGGAGGATTCACTTTCATTTGACCGGTATTTATTTGTATAATATAATATATAATAATAAATGTATTGTTGTTTGAAATAAAAACCAATTCCCCTTAATTATAAACATCACAAAATAATATTTTATTTGTTTATCAGTAAATACAAAGGTACCTTTTTAAATTAAAGTGTGAATACGGCTTTTGGACGCCATCTCTAGATTGTTTGCACAAGACTTCCAAAACATTGTCGAGGCATGAAGATTTTCAATAAAGCTAAGTGTGAATGTAGAGCCGTATAATGGCCCTTTCATGGCTGTTTACCGCCTCCACTTACTATCTCTAATGGACCATATGCACTTTATTGTCTAAAATTGCATTTGGCGTATAAAAATTCCAAGGCTTTTTTTTTGCTAACGACGTTTGTGGACTGTCAATGCCTTTGGGAGAGCAAATTGCATTTTTATTTCTATTGTTTGTGTCCTTTTTCATATTGCATTTAAGACTATGTGAAGGAATGTGACAGACAAGCATTAGTGCGATATCAGTGCCTGTAGGCCATTACGCCATGTGCCTTCAGCTGGACAATATAAAATGTTTTCTTAATGAACCTACTTATATATCTATTATCTACATAATTTGTAATGAATAACAATAATGAGTCGCTGGACCCTTTATAAATTAATAGATTAGTCGTACCCTTTTTGATAAGACCCGACCTGATCCTTGTACGAATCATTAAATTTTCTACTAATTACATAAGGATATCCGGTGGTCGTTCACATATCATTAACTTTTCATTGCGATACGGGTTAAACTTTTAACAAATTACGGGGATAAAATTGTATAGGAAAATCGTTACTGGTATAAAATATTATCATTTATACATAAAATAATGTAATGTTAAGCCGTATAAGTATCTTGCAATGCACAAGGATTGGTATGCTGTACTTTGTTGGTTGCCTTTACTTTTTGGGGTATGGGACAGACGATCTATGCAATACTACAGAACTACGCGCGTAAACCATTGATTGGAAACAGAGTAAAATTTCTACGTTGATTGAACCCCATTTATAAACCAAAACTCTTTGCAAGATACTTTTGTAAATGTAAAACCTATATATTATTAAAATCTTACGAAAGAAACGTTTCAATTTTGCATTTTAGCCAATCGTATATCACCGGCGATCTGAAATAGTGTGCCAGTGTTCAGCAGAATGAGTTTAAACCCGCTGTGTTTGTTCCTATTTACGACTAAGGCTGGCACGCAACCAAGGTTTCATGGAAGTACTACCAAATGCTTAATATACTATCCTTAAGCATGCGAAATTCAAAGCATGAAATACAATAAACAAACGTCAGAAATGCGGATTTGGAGATTTCTCAACGGAACTACGTCTATTTGATTTTGTGAGCTACTTTTCTGGCTCAATCAATTTGGAGCAAGTTGTTTCAACATAAACCTTATTGTTCTGCTTCCAATGACGCCATTAAAACATACCTGAAAACAAAAAACTTTATTAATATAAAAATAAACTTCGTGGAATCGACATTTAAACTAGTATTGTGTAACAATTATGTTAAATGTATGTAATATGGCAATGTGGTAAATGAAGAAGGGAAAGCATACAACAGATTCCGCCCAAACTATCGATATCTATTTTGTAGGTACAAGCACGGTCTATAAGTGCTCATAAATTATTTTATCAAGCGTTAGTGCTATAAGCCTTATCGATCCTAGCTGGCAGCAAATTGGCCGACTTATTTCGCATTTTCCGTCATAATACCCTAACATAGATTCAGGGAGGATGGCCGTTTATTGCAATTTATTCTCGACGACAAACACTGTCCGTCTAATCGATGTTTTAGATTTATGAGAGCAACGAAGCGTCGGATTAAAAGGGCGAGAGATGAATGTCTCTATCCAAATACAAAAAAAGCATTTTTACATTCGCAATTTGGCGGACGCTTTGTTAACGATACCTTTGACATGGTTTTAAACAAAGACTATTGTAGTTAACGATTAATATTGTACCTCATTAAGGTACATCAGTGATACACATTTGAAACACAGTAACCGGTGTATCGTGGCTAAATTATTTAAAATTATGAACCTGCCTCTTGCCTGCCTGCGTCATCACGGAATACGATAATAAACGTGTTTAAACATTTTGAATAATATTTAACGAGTTTATAGTTGAAATCAGAAATTTAATAATTTTACATGATCCCTGTATCTATTTCTCATGTATGTAGGAAAATTCTTACAATATTTTTAGCTCAGTGTAGGGTGCCCGTTTAATTATCCACATTCCGCTCGGACAATTTGTCCTCTGGCTTCCAGCCTCCGATATTAATTTCGATACATTGTCCCCGCTTCGCTTGAAGCTCAGTCGTTACCTTTAATGTTTAAGAATTTCACTTTAGAATTTAATAAATTAATAATAAATGATTCTGCAATTAATTTAATTTTAAATTCTAATTCGTCAGTATTAAAAAACCTTGTATAAGATTCTTTAGGATCATATAGGCGTATCTTTCTCACCAATAAATCAAAAATATTATAAAGAAGTATTGTTTAATTGAAAATTACCGTTCAATGATATAAACAGTTGATAAATAATTTACAAGAAGCAATTTAAGGTATCTGTGCAAGAGGCTCCGTATTTAGGTATGGATTATTTATATAGGGTGTCTTATTTTACGAATCCAATTTCCGGATGAATACACAGGCTGGTTGTAAATAACGCACACAAAGCCTTCGGAATCGTTCGATACATTATGCAGACCACGCTCCGTTGCGCTCCGCAATGAACACAGTAAATACAAGGCGCCACTGAAACGATTTTGCTGTTTCTAATAATTTTGAATCAAACGCACATTTTAAGATTATGCTAAATCCCCGTTCAAAGGTTTAATTGCTGGACAGATGTAAAAAGGAATTGTGACGTCATAACCGATATACCTAGATTAAAGGAATACATTTGAAAAGTGCGTTCGTCGGCGTAGAGAATTGTTTGAACTTTGAACATAGTATGTATATGAATTTTATAAACATCACAACTGTCAGTGACATAAAGTTAATCTTGATAAAAAAAAGTAGGTAATAATAATTGTATTAATTGTCACTGTGTGCGGTGACATTTAAATATCTGTCTGTATCTTTGTCTTTTGAACATTAATTTTGAAAAATAGCTACGAAATCTCCCATCACGTATCATAGAGGGTATCTCCCCCAACAGAACAATGCTTGGTTTTAGAGCAAAAATGTCTGCATTTCTCATCACGTTATTAGCTGAAACGCGTCAGCGAGAGTGCCTATCACGCCGTCAAAAGGCACTATTTCATTTCCTTTCTTCAGTACAGTTTTTTTGGCGTGTCTCGACGGAGGAGTCGTGATTTAGAGACGACAAATACAATTTTTGTAACAGGCTGTATGTGAGCGCTCGATGGTTGTGGGCTTGCGTGACATATTTTTCTACTGTCGAGGATGACAAATGGCAAGATAAATCACACCAAAAGCCAGCTTTTCTTTTGAAAGTTTTATTCCGCCATTATTCGTAGAAGTTTTTTTGATACAGTCTCATTTATATTTGCTATTCTTTGTCATAAATTGAAACTACACTTGAGTTAGTAGAATGATATTTATAATTTATATATATTTTAATTTGTTTTTGTCATGATGGGAAATAAAATGGGATTTATTATAATTATTATTGTAATTTGAATATCCTTAAAGTATTAATTATATGTTGAACTATATCTTATATATATACACTTGAGGCACTCGTGTTTAAAAAATTAAATGATGTTCTGCAGTGTCAAAAGTTTGTTGACTGCAACGTGAAAATGATGAAAAGGGTATGGTGAAAACTTAGATATATCTTGAGTCTAGAGGCGAATCTAAGTACTAATTTCCGCCGGCGACGCCTTTCGAGTGCGTTCGACTATAAACTTTGAGGATACCTTTACAAATGAAAATTTTACATATAAAGTAAAATTCTATTAAATAATACAGTACAATTTTACATATTGATAAGGGAACGATTTGAGGTTCAACTTGATAAAATACTGAATCAAAATATACATACTTTTTGACAACCATATATTTTTTTAATTATTTAGCATGGGTTTCGCGCACATGTCATATTAATGTCATAGTATTAAATAGAAGATTATAAGTTCAATTAAATAGCGATTTGTTGGAGACATAATAATGTACAGAAATGCGTATCAGCGTGGAATGCTTACGGTATTTTTTAGCGTAGGATCAAAACCACTAGCAATATGGGACACCTACATGCAAGACGGCTACATCACAAGGTTCTTAGACCAAGACATCAAGTCCATGGTGTTAGAAATAGGTGGAACCAATATAAGTACAACTTACATGACATGTCCGAAGGGCAAAATGGTGTTAGGCATAAATATGCCATTCTTAGTCATGATTGTTAAGAACCTTAAAAAGTATTTTTCATTTGAAGTAACGGTACTCGATGAAACAGGAACACGGCGTCGATTTCGGGTATCGAATTTTCAAAGCAGCACCCAAATATTGCCTTTGTGCACCGTCATGCCAATCGGTCTTTCTGATGGATGGAATCAAATACAATTCAATTTAGCCGAGTTCACTCGACGCGCGTATAAAAAGCAGTTCGTCGAAGTTCAGAGGCTAAAAATTAATGCTAACATTCGTTTAAGAAGGATTTATTTCACGGAAAGATTAATACCTGAAGACGAATTACCTGCCGAGTATAAACTATTCTTTCCGATAGCATCTAAAAAGAAACGTGGTATACAAAGTAAAGAAAGTAAACCTACGTCCCAGCAGGCATTGAAACCGATGTCATCTGTAGCACATTTGGAACAAAAACCAGAAGAGACCAAGAGTTCTAAAACATCTATTCATTCGATTAAAAAAGTATCTTCTGAGGGAAAGGCTGAAGTACAAAAGAAACTTTCCGTAGATAATATTGAGACTGAAAATGCTGTTGAAAAAGTGCCATCAGAAAAGCTCGTTACTGCCGAGCAAGGTGAAACTGAGCCAGTTGCTGTACCCGAAGGGTCAGAAGGAAAAGAAGAAGGAGCTCCACACGATGAAGCTGGAGAACCCACTGATATGGAATCAAAACTTGCTGATGTCGAGCCGGCTACTGAGCAGCCAGAGACATCTGTTCCTAAAGACAATACAGAAAACACAGCTGCAGAACCGACCCCAGCTGAAGAACAAGTAGTAGTAGAACCCCCCGCTGCTGAACCTGCTCCGGAATAGATTAATCGTTTATAAATAAGGTTTCAATGAACACACATTTTAGAATAATTGAAGGCAATAATTTAGTTATTGTAGATTATGTGACGTAATTAATTATAGTATGTACTTTCAGTGAAATAAATATAAAACAAGCAATTTTGTTATCATTCTGCATAACAAGTTCTTATGTTTATTACAATATGTGAAATCTCTACATTGCATTTCTCATTCAATCGTATATTGCCTCAGTATAAACCATAATACCTCTTTATACAAAAATCAAAGATTATTATTATTACATAGAAAATCAACAAATTTTGTGACATACAATGTGTCAATTAACGACACATTGCACGAGTGCCATACTAAACATTGCACAATGTTTAAAAATACATATCAAAATGGCTTGTTATCAATATTTTACAGTTGCGGTTCGAACCCGTTAGCAATATGGGATATGGAAGTGCAAAATGGCCACATAAAGCGATTAACAGATGCGGAAGTGAACTCCATAGTCCTAGAAATAGTGAGTACAAATGTTGCGACCACATATATCACTTGTCCGAAGCGAAATCAAGTATTGGGAATTAAATTACCATTCCTTGTTATGATAGTGAAAAATTTGAAGCGATATTTTTCATTTGAAATCACTATTCTCGATGACAAGAATCTGAGGAGGCGATTTAGAATTTCAAACTTTCAATCAACGACGAAAATCAAACCTTTCTGTACGAGCATGCCGATCGGGCTGTCGGGAGGCTGGAATCAGATTCAGTTCAATTTAGCTGATTTCACAAGGCGTGCATATGGGACACAGTTTATTGAAACCCTACGCGTGCAAATTCATGCGAATACTCGATTGAGGAGGATTTACTTTAGCGAAAGATTATACTCGGAGGATGAGTTGCCTCAGGACTACAAGCTCTATTTGCCGTTAGAGCGGAAGCAGAAGAAAGGTAAGGTGGGCAAGAAAGACGAAGCGCCACCACCGCCACCCCCACCAGATAAAGCTGCGCCTATTCCTCCTATGGTGGAAGAAATTAAGCCACCAGTTGCTTCCGAGACACCAAAAGAGGAAGCGCCAGACACTCCAGCCCCCGTAACTCCAGCCACGCCTGAGCCAGAAGACACAAAGCAAGAACCGGTCGAATCTCCTGCACCCGAAGAGCAACCTGTAGAGTCTGCTACCGAGCCTGAGGCAGCCCCAGAGCCGGAAGAGGCCGCAGCAGAAGCTCCTGAAGAGGCCCCACCCGAAGAGCCAGCCGCAGAGCCAGCCGTAGCGGAGGAGTAAATTAGTTTTGTAGAAAGCTCTTTTTTGTTAATTATGTTTCTTTGTACTCACTGTGTATCTACTTCGTATATATTATATTTGTTTAAAGTTTTAGCTAAGCCATTAATTTATCCAGATTGACACGATATTTTAATGTTTTAAATTATGCATTCTAGTCAACTAACAGTGCAATATAATATTTCCATTAATAAAGTTAGGTCCCCTGGGTTATTGTTGCTTCTATAACAGTTAACGTTTTGGTCTATGACTCGAAATTCCGGCCATTATTCAGAAATCCGAGCTGTCAAACGGTTTATATGAATACAAAGATTTATCGCCGAGGACGTATAGTTTATATTCACGACTTGCTGGAGTTATAGAAGTATGTTTTCATTTCAGCATTTCGTCTAAGTCTAAGTTTAAGCTAATATCAAATCCTGTTAATTAAAAAATTACAGCAAATAATTCTACAAAGTCGTTTTTTCGGACAAAATAGTTTTCAAAGTCCTCAAAGTATATTTTTTACAATCCAAATTATACAATATAAAATCATACAAAATAAAAAACTAAAATAAATAAAATTCAAAATCATTTATTCATATAGGTAACACAATGTAGACTTATAAACGTCAAAAAAAAAATATGAAATGCTTCTAATTTTACATTTACCTACTACCAGTTCTCAACGATCTTGGCGTAGAACAGAAGATAAGAACTGGCAATAAACTCTCCGCCACTCTTTTTTATCGCCAAGTATTTTGTTTTACACAACGTTTGTAAGGAGCTGCAACCATTATACTTATGTTCCACATGACACCTTAAGTAATTATTATTAATAAAATAAATTAATCGATCTTGAATCGAAACTTTTGCCCCTTCTAATACGTTACAATAATTACCATGTAATTTACCAACCAATATACATATATGTAAATAAATCAGATTTCTGTATATGTTTCATGATCATTTTTTTTTCTTTAGGCAAATGCCTGACACACGCCGTCGACTTTTTGGGTCTAAGGCAAGCCGCTTTCCTCACGATGTATTCCTTCACCGTTCCAGCGAGTTTGAAATGCGCACATAGATTGAAAGTACATTTGTGCATAGCCTATAAATCTATCCTTTACACAAAAATCAGATACAAATTAAAATATTCATTAAGAAATATTGATCGATTATGTTTAATACAACCAAGGACTAATTACGGAAAACTTAGTATTATTATTCAAGGCGCACAAATATTTAATAAACTGGCATCCAGTTTTAAAAAAATAAAACTTTTTTACAAATTGAAAAGTACATGTAATTAACAACATACCTATAAAAAAAATAAAAACGTAAAAAGTATATGTATATGGCTATAAAAATCGTAAAAGTTCAATATAAATTAATAGAAAAATATGTATTTACAAAACATCAAAAAAAGTCACTTCTAGCATTTATGTATGTCTATGAACGAGCGTCTATGAAATTATTACTATTAATTAGTCACATAATGCCTGTCGCATGTAACATCGATGCGACCTACCTGCGCTTTTGTAAAAATATTGTACATATTGTTAGAAACTAATATTTTTATTTTATATAGCTTATTTTTATTTTTTATTATTTATTATTTTCAAATAATTTCAAAACACGATGTACATTACTCTAAATTTTCTCACTAAGTGAATGTAATTCTTTAGAAATAAAGTATATTTGAACCGAACCGAACCTACGACCTCAGGGATGAGAGTCGGACGCTGAAGACACTAGGCCAACATCACATACATGTAGTCACTCGCTCTCACTGTTAAATAATTGACTTTACTCGCAAAGCAATCTAACCTGATACTGAAGAAAAAAATTAAGAACCCACTTAAATTTACAACCAATTGTTTTCAAAAGTGGCCATAAACCTGACTAATGGAGTTGTAAAAACACGCTTGTAAATGCTCTCAGTAACGAATAAAAATATTTAATGTAACAATCTTTTATGTTACCTGAAAATATGTGTAAGCAAAATATATTAAACTGTTCCTTTTCGTATAATGAATATATAAAGTAACGGAACTATGATGAAAGGAACGTATCTTTTATATTGAAAATTGGGTTCTTTTTGTTCAAAAGAATTTTGTATGATGTTTTTACAATAATGGACATTAAGTTAATGTAATACGAGTTGGAGAAATATATTTGCTTCTTGTTTCTAGTGCGCGTGACGAATAAAAATTTAAATTACTACTTATTGCGTACTCATTATAGTAGTAAGCTTAACCGGAAGTGAGACCGTAACCCAACAACCTTAATACTCTTTAGATTGAAAATTGTAAAGAGAATCATAATGTTTCCAAAAGCTCAGTGTATTCCCTAAACATTGCCAGCAATAAGTTACGGGTGCACAGCGTTCTATAAATCACTGACGCTGTTACATTTTGGACTGGGTTTAAGTAACAGGCGGTCAATGTGCTATTAGTCAGGTAATCTGAAGTTAGTACTGCAACTCAAATGTTACGTGTATTAAATAGTTTTATTTTTATCACTAAATTTAGTAATTTCGAATAAATGTTAATTAGAGAAGTGGTTGGTTACGTTTAAATTCTGGATGTGTACATCACGGTCATTACAAAACGGTCAAAAATTTAACGAATAACTTAATAATTTAATATTAGGCATGACAGCAGGTATGTGTGTGTATGTGGCCTGTGCTTGGTGCCTTTTGTCTTTATAAAAATGATGAAAGAAACAGATTCTATCTGTGGCCAAAACTATAATGAAGCGCCAATTATATAATATGAAATCGATTTACGATTCATGTGTAATTAATGCAATATATCATTAACTCATGAATTAATGTTGTACAATTCTAAAAGGGCATTAAAATTTGGACGACTTAGACCACAAGCTACTGCAGAGTTACACGCAGCGTCGCTGTTGCCTTCCTGTAATATTAAATCTTTAATTTACTGCTTCTCTAGTACAAAGTGCGAAATTGACCTTTCAGAGAAAGTCAAGGCAATTATAGCTCTAATTAAAAAGATCTTCATGGATGTCATGGCTCCTATACTTGTTTCAACTATAAATTGACAGTTATATAACAAATTAATGAAAAAAAACGAAAGAAAGTCGTTTAAAATTGAAAAAATCACTAGTAAATTCCCGATGGGAGCAAAACATTCAAGAGTTACCTTCCATCGTAGGTTGAGGTATGTTTCACGGTAAATATATTTTATTTAAACTTTCTATAGATATATATATAATTTGTCTGAATAATTGAAAACTTTAGACATAAGGCTACATAAAATAATTTTCGAGGCCCACAACAGTCCAGCCTTCGGCTAAATTTTGAAGTTGTAAAATTCCCGACAAAGGGAGTAATAATCTATTTGAAGTGGGGTCCACAAACGTGTCTGGATTACGAAATACTGTACAGTCAGTGAAACTAGCTTTTATGTCTGTAATTAGTAATATACATTCAAAACAACTAAGTTTTTTGCATTATAAAATCTTTCCTTTGTAATTGAATTCGATTATTTTTGAGAAGGCTCGGCGGATATCAACAAATAGTTGGTAGGTTTGCAAATACTCGTATACTTTTTCATTTATTTTCTATTATTATCTGATTTTGAATAGACATTGAAAATCTATTCACAAGTTTTTCATATTATACATTTCATACAAATTGTTTTAAATTATTAACCATCATTCATAACGTCTCGTAATCAGAAAACATATTATTTTCATTTCATTCAACTTATAACTGTAAAATACGGCTATAAATAACGCTAACTTAATCTAGACCGCGGTAATTTGATGCACTAAATTTAAACCACACATGTAGACCACACAAAATATTTCCAACTTTAAAGAGAGATTTATAAGATTTATATGCTGACTGTACCGCAACACTTACCCAAATTAAAGGCGCCGTGGCTTGCGGATGCAGATTCAATTACGGATCTTCAACTGTATAGTTTCTTAAGGGACACGGAAAAACAATCTACCTAATACTGAATTGTTATAACTGGGAGTGTTATGTTTAGCGGCATATCGACATATACCATTTCTAAAGGAGTTTATCTTTCTACTAGTGTTAGCCTAGTGGCTTCAGTGTGCGACTCTTAGCCCGAAAGTTGTAGGTTCGATCCCCGGTTGAGCACCAAAGGACTTTCTACGCGTTTAACATTCGCTCGAATGGTGAAGGAAAACATTGGCAGGAAAGCGGCTTGACTAAAGGCCAAAGCGTCGACGGCGTGTGTCAGGCACATGAGGCTGATCATCTACTTGCATATTAGATCATCAAACATAACTGAGGCCGAGATGTAAAACGCTTCTTTTCTTTTTCTGGTATTTTTCTACCGTTTAGGTTTTTGTTTAAGTGTTTAAAGTTTTATGCTCTTATCTAAGACAAATCGTTAAAATAATCAAAACGTTAATACAACAATTCATATCACATAATGTAATAAATGAATGAAATTTACAACACAAACAATTTCATCTTTTAGCATGTAAGAAATTGATAAAACTCTGTATATTTTTCTCCAAGAAAATATAAACAACACTATCTTCACGGTACATAAAGCTGGTCATTTTTACGCGGACAGGGTTACCATATTTCTAGCGCTTTAGAGGGCGTTCCTGCCGTGAACAGATAACGACCTATCGGTTATTTACTGACCACCGACAACCCTTGACGCAGCTGAACTTTGATTAAACCGTAAAAAAGGATGAAAAACCGGTTTGTTGATAATAAAGTGTTTGTTTGGGATGGCTTTGGATGACCATTGTTTAAGGAATAAATGTGTAAAATCAGGTTGAATCCTTTTATTTTAAATATTTGAACGGTTTTTTCGGAGGTTTTATGCGGTATGGAAACAAAAAATAAAAAGTATTAGATTTTTTATGTTTTGTAGATATATTACTTGAATATATAAAGTATCTGTATGTAGTTTTATTAGTACGTTCTTTTGTTTTTTGTATTTATTTGTATAGTACTCAATTGTTGCTTTTATGCGTTATTGTTGATTTTGATACAAAAACTGGTGGTATATCGAAAGGTTTCCAAAACCTTCCAACAGTATATTAGCATGCATTAGATGATAGCAAAGAAATTAATCAAATGAAGTGATCCACTCCGTATAACAATGTTAAAAGAAAATACACATTTACAAAATGAAAATATGAGTAATAAGAAACGCTACAGTTCTGTATAGTGTCGGACACGGACGCCATTTTATTTAGACACGCTGCAAAATGCTAGTTATTTTATTTGATACTGAGCTGCTTCGTAATTGAATTGCATATTACACTTATGCTAGCGTTACAAATTAAATTTCTTGAGAACATTGTCGATTGTCTTATACGATATTTCACTCACTGAAAGTAATACATTTATAAGAGTATGTGATTTTAATGAGGTTCTATGCTAATATTAGTAAATTTATTGTTGAATATGTAAACAGTTATATTATTGATCAGTTTCACAATATATTCGATTGTATGTAGCTACACGCTACGGCGTAGAGGGTTTTTTTGTCTTTGCTTTGAAAACTCACACAAATATGTTTACCTAACTTATGTTATAAACGGTAAAGTTTTTGGTAACCGAGTAAAAATAGCGATGATATCATGAAAACAACTCAAAAATCTCGGAAAAAGTCAGTTTCATTAATCATTGTTTAAATACGAGTATTTTCTTTGGCACAATATGGTAACGACACCTGAAACAAGAGAGGCGCACTGGCATGAATATTCATGCAGCGATTGTATCATACATCCCGCTGGATGCGTGTCCACTTTGCCCCACTTGCCCCAAATAAGAAAACAGGCGCTGCGCAGATGGCAAATTTTTAATGAAGGTAAAAATCTATGTTTTTTTAAACGTATACATATTTAATTTGTTAGTAACGCCGTTTTGATGACAAAATTGAACTACTTGCCATATATATTTAGGAAAATGAGGGTATAAGTCTGATTATGATTTTTTTTTATAAACAGCTTGTTTTTAATACTTTATTGTAATATGTTTGATTTAAGCTAAATTTACCATTACTATAAACCTAAATCTCGTGCATTAATCAATTAAAAAGATAAACATCAACTCTCTATAATCAATGAAACAAATTGCATCAAAATTATGATTTGATGATATTCAAAGCACACAGGTTTAAAACAAGTGAGCAAACAACGGTGGCTGACAGTTTAATTTCGCGACTGAATCGCTCTGTTCGAGCCACGTCGACTCCAATCGCTCTTTCGCAGGGGTTAATGGCCCATACAACCAGATTACTCGTTATTTACCCTACAAAATGGACTTTTGCTTTGGTGTTTACATTAAGAACCTGAAAAGTTTGTTAGATATGTGGAGGATTCTATCAAAACAAGATATATTTACATCAAAATACGTACTCGTAAAAGCGACATAAGAAACATTTATTTTTTTCTAGAAGTTAACAATACTACGCTTTTGCACTTGCTTTAACTGGCTAGATTTCACTATGAAATCCATCGCCTTATACACATTCCTGTGTATTTACTTAAAATTAAAAAAAAAAAGATTATACACACGTTTTACGTGTTAATACTTGCTACGGCTCGTAGCAATAACCACAGGAAATATAACACGAACGGCGAATGAGGGATTTAGATCATGACTTAATAGTATTTATAAATAATTTTATGAGTTGAAACAGGTAATCCCACTTCTAAGAAGCATCTCTAAGTACGAGGTAATAATTAAATAACATTGCTCGTAAATCAACTTCAGTTCTTGACGATAATTGAAAAAGTTAACTCTTTATACGTCGCGATTAGAAAAGGCAAAATATCAAACCAATTAAAAGTTTGTAACATTAACTGAATCAAAACACAACAAATCTCGGAAGTTTGGCCCTCGACCTGAGATTTCATAAGCTCATAAATGAATAAACCTCCACCAATGTTCGCGTAAACACTTATGCTGTCTAACTTTATTTATGACAATAACTGCTTCTCAATATTGACATTAGTTAGATTGTCAATACTTTGTAACAATACAGCTATAATAATTGAGGTTGAATTACCTTCCTTTAGTAATATATTGTTAGATAATATATTAAAAGCATAAAAATTTAATAGGCTCTCATCCCAACAAGAAACAGCAAGTCTTACCAGAAAAGGCATTCCATATAACACCTTTGAGACACACAATACGAAACGGAAGTATGATTTATTAAATAAACATGAGAGTCCGGAGCATAACCCTTTTATGAATTTTTAAAAAATTCCGTTTGAGAGGACTCAGATCAGCCTAAATATAGCCCGAATTACATGTGTTATTGTTGCTAGTGTGGGTCGAAACACGATAAAAAATTCATTATCAACCAATGAGCGTTTATTTAAATTTGACTCTTATTACGTGTGTGCTTCGGTGCGAGTTCGGTTGAGATACAGTCGCCTCATTTTTCGCCGACATTGAATATTCTGCCGTGTTTGAAGGAAAAACAAAGTGTTAAATTGCGTGGGGAGTCGCCTTTGAGCTAGGCGGAGCTGTGGGAATTTGGACCTTGGATATGGATCAATGTGAGTGTTATTTGAATAAATTCTGCGGAGTAGACAGAAAGGATGTAGGTCAAGTGACAGGCTACAGTTGCTTTACTCCCGACGAGGCAGCCCGCAAACAAGTTTGTTTTATACAGAACTAAGGGTTTCACGACTTCGTTCACGAATGGAAACTAGAATAATTTCTTGATGCAAAATTTTGGCGAAATTAGGCCTGCGGTTTAACGGATTGCCTTCGTAATTTGAATTCTTTAATAGTGATTTAAGTTAGTAGTGCAACCAGGTTATTGCCATGGAAGAGCGCAATTGAATACTTATAAATCTTCTAAATCGTTCGCTGTAACTCCTAACATAAACTTTTAAATATTTCACCATTAAATCACGAATAATTACTAAAGTTTTTACACATCTGTAAAAATATATATTATCGTCTCAGAACAACATGTGCTAGAAATAAAATGGCTCGCATAAGCGCTCTAAGGCATATCATGAATTAATCCATTAAGCAGCGAAATTCATATGAAATTCGTTTATAAATGAGCTGAGTCGCGAGTTCCTTACGGTGAATCCAGGATTGTGAGGGATTAACGTGCGAGACGAATGATATTATTCAGAAATTCACGCAACACAACTGAGAGCTTATTTACCTGTCAGTTAATAGCAATAAGCCTGGATATAAAATTATCTAATGGCAGTGGATCCGATTAAGGCACACATACACCTTTTGAGATGTCATACATGGGTTTATTAATAACTGGTTACCCATTGCAATCCACTGAAATTTGAATATCATATAAGATATTTTAAATACAATATAAAACGTATAAATATCCTTTTTTAAATCTACCGAGCTTTTTATACGCCCGTAAAAAATTTATAGCGGTCCCTGTTACGTGCAAATTGAATATGAAATCAACTCAATGAACTTTTAGAGGCTTTTAATGAAGAAACGTGGCCTTAGAATCGCTTTTTAAATCTTCTGATTATTTCGATTGCAATTATCTGATTGCAAAATTATGTAGGGATGATCTGATGAGTAGCACTACTAAGGTTATATATTATGACACCAAGAAGTAACAGTCGATACATAGTATTTGTTGAACATATTCTACAAATATTTTTTAAACGAACTGCTCTATTATTGTCCACCATTTTGTTATCTCTATCAATAAGTCTTTTTGTCGAATAACTTTTCTTTAAGAGTAAACAAAATTAATAAATGACAACTCGGCATAAATTCAAAAGAAAAACTTTTCTCAAGTAAAATGAACGCCAACTAAAAGTTAAATGAATCTTAATAATATCAGTGAAAGGAATATCTCAAGTTGTTAGAGTTTTCGCAGTTAATGTACCGATGCAAGATGAACGGAGCGATTATCGTGACATAGATATTACCTAATTTATGAACACAAACTTTGGACCCCCAAATTAACGTTGATTATAATTTAGGCGCGAAAACATACAAATATGTACACTCACATTGCCAGAAGGCTCGCAAGTGCATTACCGGCCTTTTAAGAGTTGGTACGCTCTTTTCTTGAAGAACTGTAAGTCAAATAGGTTCGGAAATACTTCAGTGGGCAGCTATATCTATATAGTGGTGGTGCGCTGCCTTAAGAAACGCAAGTATCAGAAAATTTTAACAAACCATATTCATACAGTAATTTATACCGAAATATTTTTTTCTATTTTGCTAGATTTGTTTTTAATTGTATTTACCTATTTCATCTTCAGTGGCCAGTGTATCTTTATCTGCAAGCTCATGAAGTAAAACAATGTGTGTTTGTTTTTTTTTATAGCTGCTAGTTTGTTGTCGTTCTCCTAATTTAATAAATTTTGTGCTGTCATCTTGTTTTACTTTGTATTGTATTTTTTATCAGTGAAACCTTTTGTGGATGGAAATAAATAAACCGTCAGCTTGATCTACCCGGAGCTTTATTATATTTAAACTTTGAAAAATAATCTGTCCTTTTTTTCTTTTAACTTAAGTTTAATTAAATATCAACTTTACTTTAAACAGCAAGATGCAGTCTGTATTATGCTATTCTTAGAGCTCTTACCTGTACTTCACTTACCTAATAATGTATTATGCTAAAGTTGTTTGTTTGAATGTTAGCTATATTTTGTCTAACTTTGCAAATAAAGTTGCGTGTAGCAAGTAAATAAAAACTTATATCATAATACTTTAACCCAAATGTTGAATTGTTAGAATTTACGAAATATGGCGAATAAGGCATTATTTTAATCATAAAAAAATGGGAATCTGTCTGTACACTCGCAATGTTAATTAAACAGAATCGTCATTCTGCAACGTCCGTGGTCTAATTAAATTTAAATTGGAGTTGAGAGTACGTGAATCGCTGCCTAGGTTTACTTTAAATTATTATAATTATACAAATCCAGGCCAAGAATCGTCGAATATAGGAAAATGGAGGTTTATTGGATAGAGCTTTGAAACTCAATTGTAATTCTTCTATTTATTTGTCATGATTTTATACGTGTTTTAACCAACTATCAAAAACCCGAAGGAGGTTTATAGTTTGACGTGTATTTTTCTCTCTCTCTCTTTTTTAGGCTTTAAACCAGTAATCCTACTTTTGTATTTGGTGTTAAGGTATATAGAGATTGACGAATCATATCAATAATGTTGGGCACATATATTATTAATATGGCATATGCCATTGAACTACAAAACACCTTATCTCATCAGTTCAGTTCTCAACTTAAACAAGTCCCTAACGCAGTGATGTCACTTGTCATTGATGTCACTCACATAATAATTATAAGCATTACGTTGGTTCTTTCCTTTTTTAGTTTTTTCTTATGTGTGGCCTGTTGGTGCGGCTATAAATTAATAAATTAATCTATCACTAGGTAGGTAATAACAAATTCTACAAAGTCGTAAAGTCGTATTTTTTTATATTATCAACAAAAACTTGCCTCACCTTTACAAAATGACATGCAGAAAATAGCTATTAATTTACAAATACGAGTCTACATAGAATATTGATGAGAAAATCTATATAAAGAGCACAGCTGTATGGGTATAAAAAGAGCCGCCAAATTGCCTCTGAATATAAATCACCCCGACACCGATCGAGGAATGATGTGCACTGAAAATGTATGTGCAAATTTTCAATGTCCGTACTTTAAAAGCCAAAATTCTACGGCCTCAATGTTTAATATCGGCTACAAAGTTGCTTCATATTTAACAGCTAATTGAAAATTTTCGGGCTATTTTTTAAATTTGTTATTGTATTGCTATACTTGAATTTTACAAGTTTATCGGTATTTGTATAAAAAAAGGACGCCTATAGGCGACTAACTTTATGGTTTAGTCGAATAAGCATTTGGTTTATTAAGCAGAATATTTTTTGTTAATTGTTAGAATTAGAAAGAATAAACTTACTGCAATGACGTCACGACATGTTCGTGATGAAGACCAAGCTCCAGGAAATTGTTCAAAATAACATTATGAAAATGTAATACAAAAATTGGACTTTTAATAGACGGCCCGAACTAAGTTTTATCTTTGTAATCCGACCACAAGGCAACTTTCAAGCAAACGAGTTAACTTAAACGATTTCCCTTCGAGGAAAAAACTCAGAAGTAATAGCATTTGCGAAAGAACTTCTTGGCTATATTTTACAGATCGCAGTAAACGTTATTTTTTGAAATAATTGTATTAGTTGACGTCGAGACCGTCGTAGAATACCATTTACTCACGCTATATAAGTATTAGATTCGTAGCGATTCGTAGACGTTCTACGAATGATTTGCAAATGCTACATCGTGGAAATTGTATGTTTTTCACTCCACATAATGGGTTTGGCAATGCACATGCATTGTGTGGTTGGCATGGCTGTAGAAAAAATAGTTTTATGTCACTATTTTAAATATGTCGACTTTAAGGGAAACGGAAGACACCAACCACATATTTTACACATGTAAAGATCGTAGGCGTTAAATTCTAACTACAAAAATGTAATATCTATAAACCTTATGACAAAAAGTGGCTAAAACTTTAAGGTGAAATAACTATTCTGAAAAAAAGATCATGGCAAACTTCCTAACTATAACATATTTGTTAATTCTCTTAAAATAAACCCAAAAAGAAAACAAAATAAATTGAGACAGACAGATGTCTGTAGGTAAGCATTGTTAAACGACACTCAAATATTAGAGATTTAGGACGATTCTCAAGTGTCTCCTCTAATTGCTGGCTTTCGTTAATTACTGTCTGAGATGAAACGTGAGTGATGTCCCATACGGCGGTAATAATTTTCCCCTAATTCTTATTTTTAAGTAAATTAAATCAAACAAATATCGTATCTCCAGTTATTATCATAAATTGATTAATTTCATTTGATTTTACTGATAGTTTAATATAGAAAAAAGGGTTAATTTTTCCACAGCTCATAAATGTAGCTTCACCAATTTTATCAGCAAATACCTGTAACAATAAATGAAAACTCAATTAGTTATGTTAAATACGTGAAATCAAGTTGTGTAAATATTGTGAACATTATAGAATTATATTAAAATATGCGCCATAATTTTATTTAACTTTAAACTTATATTTTTAAAGGAACAATGAACTTTTAGAGCAGACAATGCGTCTATTGCAAAGATATATTTGTCTAGAAGTACTAGACACAAAACTTTCTTATGCAAGCGACGTGTCGGGCACTCTAGATACTCTTGGAAGGCTGTCAAAACTGGACATTATTAATAGGTTCTATGTTACTAGCAATAAATTATGAAATAACTGTTTTCTTGAGATAAATCGAAGCTTAAGATAAATTTAATCCTTTTCGATCGAACTAAGAGTAATTGTTTGTCGGTGCGTATTCTGGACTATTATTGAGAGTGTGTCGTAACTCGACTTTTATAAAGCAAGCAAATAAATCATTAACTCTGTAGTTAACCCCTACAAAATTTATATTATTTCAGGCTGCGCTCAACACAACATAACCTCCAAATTAAAGCCCCGACAATATTGTTATAATTACTACGTTATCTTTACGCAAGTTATTTGTCCTCGGGCAAACATGTTTGTTTCAAATACACCTTTGATATAATCTTAATGGTTACCTGTTCTGTCAGCAAATAAACTTAGCAGACAGTTTATGGCAGTTCCATAGAACTTAGTTGAAGTTTGTGAAACTTTAATTCTGTGGTATTTCATTATATGTTTCCTTATTATTTCTGTATATATCAGTACGATGCACACGAACAGGTTTTAACTTAGACTAATTGAATAGTTCTAAGGTTGCTTGCGTTTTCAAATTACAAGGAAGGCTCTGACAAATGGTGTTTGCGCTTTGAATTACAAGCAATAAATCCTTACTAATGCTTATTTAGTTTCACAGTTAACTGTAATTTCACTGACCCTCTAGTCGGGAGCCCCTTATGTGCAATTGATTGTCTTCTTGCAACCCTAAACGGCAGTGTTATTCGCTATGCCTATAGTACATGAAAGTTGCCACAAAAAGGAGAACGAAGAGAAGAAAGGAATAATACAACTGTTATGTCTTCTTAAGCTTTGCCAACAACCTCTCCCATGTACGTTTTAGTATAAGAAACATTAGACAAAGGGAGCGAAACAAATATCCGTAATAATAGAAATAAATTTGACTTCCTCCAAGATCCTATTACCGCTCTTAAGATTTGGCCACTAAAGTACTATATAGCTTATAATTCGTCTCAGGTGAGCATCGGACCCTTCCTATCTAAACAATAATAATTACTCTATACACATGAAAATGGGTTTGCATTGTTTGAAAATGGTGAAAATGGTCTCCAATAACTCGCTTGGTAATTGGATTATAGTGGGTTGACGTGGGACGCAGTAAATTTCGTATGTTATGTCAGATCGCCGTGTGATATAAACTATTCCATTTTAGACAAAGCTTTGTGCCCATATTTTAAACCCTGTTGCAATTTCGTAGATACGCTTTTGGGACTGTTATCGGTCTAAGACTTGTCATAAAGTAAGAATAATATTATATTCCCTAAGTCTTGTCTCATATGATAGATTATTTTTTTTCAAAACAATATGTTATAATGGTAAAAAAACACTTTGAAATTTCTAATTGGTTATCTGCGATCTGATACGTGATTTGTATTAAGTACCTACATATATATATAAAATAAACACATTAAACACATTGTTACATAATTCACAATAACATAGTCTGTTCTATTCGGACAAATACCGGATTCTACGAATGTCCGAATCTGTTTTCGAATCACGTTCGAACGAGCGGAGGCGTAAGCAAGGGGGAAATGGTTCAGGGAGGGGGGGATAACGGGTGAAAAATTGCGTCTCCATTGAGACCTGGGTGACTTTGTGCGTATTTAGACTTAAAATTTAATCATTGTAACAATTGTAGTTGAAATGAAATTGAGCCGTCGAAAAAAAAGCGTGTACATTAGCACTTTTTGCTTAAACTCTTCTGAATATATTGAAAAATAAATAACACTAAAAGGAAAATACCAGCAAAACAGATCTTTAGACACATCATTCGTGAAAGCCAATATTTTCTCAGCATTTCAAGCATATAGGTCACACGAATACTTTATCAAAAATATTTTCTTTCATAAATCCTGTCAAAAGCACAAAGACGAAAGTTTAAATTCCACATTTAAAATTACCTCTTCAAACATTCCCAGAGCGAAAGTACGTACGGTATCTTTTAAAGCTTTTGTGTCCCGAGTTGGTATTGGTACATGTAAATCAATTCCTAATTATTATGCTAATAGCTATAATATTCATTTAAAACCATAAAAATATAATAGAATATGTTTTATATAATTTCCACGAGTAATTTCACCACTTTACTTAATTACTCAGTAATTTTAGTAGAGAAGTCGAAAACCAAAAAACTGAAGTTTCTCGTAAAGAATCGTCAGGGGTGGCTAACAATGCGCCGCCATGTTTGATTTGTGAAGAACAAAAGCCGGCCGCGACACAATGCCTTCGACGAGTGTAACAAGTACCCAGTCACATACGACTTTCTGTTTTCTATAAATAAAACTACTTAAGTATTGAATATTATTATTGCATTACTCAGTACTTTTCTTTTGGTATCACTTTATAAATAGGTGTGCGATATTTTTATAGTAATACAGATAAGATAGAATAAAACACGTATACGAGTAGAATAAATAATACATAGGTATACAGTTTATAGATCACCGCACGTTTTAAAACTGTGTTTATAGGCCTGTTTAAGAGCGAGACCTGAGAAGAATGGCCTAGAAACTGAACTGGGTTTCATTTTCATACGGGTTTTGGGAAAAGTAGACAAGTACGAGCTCATTTCCATACCCTATTTCCATCAGACTTAGACAGTAAATAAAAAAACAACAAATTATAATTGATAAGTATTGTACTTATCTATTACATCCAAACTCAGTCGCTTGTTATATTTTATCTAACGGTGCAACTAACTTACCAAATTTAAAGAAGCATAGGAAAGTGAAATAAATAGCTTCCAATATATGAATGAAGAAGTTAATTAAATAAACTAAATGGCTTAAATAATTGTTAAATACTAATGAACAACTCTAAGTAGTGGCATATATGGAAATTAGATTATCCTAGAATTGTAATGTTGGAACGTGTTACGATAGAATCTATAACTGATTCCAGACGAAATAATGATATTACGTCAAATATCGGTTTCTGCTAGTAATAAATGGCAGCATCTAGGGATCGAATTTAATAGTATGCTTAATTAAACTGTACCCCTCATACGAATATATTACTTAGCTGGATTAATGCATATCCTCTCTGGGGATTTTATTACAACGCAAATTGTTTTATTCAATGTGCCTCTATTCTTCTAGAATTGTTTGTTCATCTGAATTAATGTTATCTCGGAAATTCATTTATATACTTCGCGTATAGAAAAAGTCAAATACGTGTAATGGATTTTACAGATACCATAGATATGCACAGTACGAGTATTAGTTTGTTTGAGAAGTACAAATAGTATATTATAATTAACTTTTTAACAAGTACAACTAATAGAAGAATGGAATGTCAGTAATGTCTTCAATTTACCCTATCACATTCATATATAGAGGAGCTTTTTATTTAATAATATGCTTAAATGAATTACATAATTTAAATAACACAATGATTTTTTATGAGGCAAATGAGCAGATGGTTCCCTTAAGAGTTAGATGCTTGCCCGTGAACTCCTGCAATACAAGCCGTCTTGCATTCCATTGCAGCAGTCGTCGTCGGCAGACATTCCCGACACACAACGCCATGTATTGCTACGAAGTTGGTATATCCAATACTCCACCGGTTTAAACAAAATTATTATGCCCTCTAGTCTGTTAATATTATATCAACAACGTATAAAAATATACGAGTATAGTATATACAGAAACGAGATATACTCTATTATAACTTATAGTTCCAACATTGTTCAAGAAAGATAACAATTGTTCGAATTAGTAGAACCTAAATCGCAAAGCCATAAACATCATTATATTTAATTGTCCAGTAAGGTCGCGGAATTCCGGAATACGAGATTCATTGAAGCATAAAATTTAATCCTAGTAGCTCCCGAGGCGGATAATTGTGTTCACGATGAGCAAGCCCTTAGTGCATCGGTTTCAATACATAATGACCACCCTTCGACCAACACGCTGGAAACGCAACACATTGCTAGTAATATTTGTTATGCTCTGATTATTCCCTGTTTGTATTGTAGGAAGGAGCATACTTAGCATCGCATAAACCGGGAAAAGATTTACAGACATGGTTAAATTAATATTTTATATTCACATATTTTGTGTATTGCGTAATACTTTCTTAATGAAAGGTGTCAACACCTCGATACATGTATCCCAGAATAAAACAGGTCACCGACCATTTTCGTACTCCACTAAACTTTACTTGAGATCTAAAGATCTTGATACCTAGCTAAAAATATATATTTTACATAAAGACGAAGTTAGTACTTATTTATAAACGATGAATACATAAGTGGAGTCAGTTTAATTGCACCGTTTTTAGTACTCTTTTTAAATAAACAAATAGACAGAAAGAGACAAAAAACTGGAATTTGATTTAGATTTTATCAATAAAGAGCCGTTGTTTAATGTGTGTGGAATGCTAAATGACATCGTTTAATTGGTTAAAGCTTCGTAAATTATTTTTCCTACTAGAATTGCTTAAGCGTTGTTTTTAAAATGTCATCCGATAGAAAAAAGTACTATGTTGTCGCCACATTAGTATCAAATTGAGGCATGGACTATTAAAGAAGACACAGGGAGACTGACTGACCCGACTGTTAAAATACGGAAAGTCACATATCTCAGACTCGTTTTGCGTCATCATCAATCGTTGCAAATCATAATGAGCAAGGTAAGAGATGGGCTGGTTGACGGAAGAAGCCTTGGCAAGTCGTTGATGTGCACAGGCACAGCTAACTGTTTAGACAAGCGCAAGCCAATTCAAGTAGTTAACAGTTAAACTCTAGCAATAAAGTGGCACCTGAAGAAGAAGAAGAAAAGCTCTGTTGTATCAGGTGCTATATAGAAACCTAAGCAAAGTTTGCGGGGCCTAAGTGGGGAGTATCTTACGACATTATGAATGTATTTATTAATTGCGTCCTTCCGAAGTCATTTATGTGAGTTTACTTGATTAAATTACCTGGTTTAATAAACAACTAACATTAATAGCACATACATTACTGAGTAAGATAATTCGATTATGTTACAGATCGCAAATCGAAACCGAATTAATTGCAGTTAGTTATTGAATAGTCGTTATAAACGTTTACCCGGGCCTGACAAACATAATTTGCATCATTGGGCATAGGTGATTAGCCAGAAATAGAGAAACACGATCTAATATTGACTTGAAATCGTGAATTTACTAATGGTGACTTGCGCAATTTATAATAGAATATATAAAATAGGTATCGAACACAAAAGCATTTTTTTAAATAGTTTATTTCTCGAAGTAATGAAGACCTTTGAAAATTCGTTCAATACTTATAAGTTACATTATTCCTAAGTGGCATAGACAATAGTGATATATTTAAACGGGTAAACAATTTTCGATTTACAAGTTTCTGTTCATCGAATAAATGCATACGCCAAAGGATAAACATAACGTTAAAGCCACATTATCTCGTTAATCTGTTAGTTCAACACACATGGTGTCCACAACTTGAAGACAACAGGGGTTGAATTAATTACGCTCAGCGTAATCTAGGAATCCTAGGACACAGATTTATCTTCGCCCCATTTAACATTGCAGTTGAACAGGATAAATATCAGTGTAATATGTGACCAGAGTACATATTTCTACTTGTGTTCACTTATCCCTTCTTAGATAATGCATTAATGTACGTAATAGTATAGTTAACAAATCTAAGGCCTTTATTTAATAGGCCCATACGTAATTATTTCTTATTCGATTATTCTTTGGTGAGCTTCAGTAAATTATTTGTCGTGAAATAGTAATTATTTGTTATAGCTAGCATACAAACAAAGAAAATGTTTAAATTTCAAATTATTTTAAATGATATTGAAGCTATAATTTAAGTGACATTGTCACGAAAATCGTTCCAAGGTTGGAAATTTGTCACCAAAATTATCATTTAGAATTTCTATCGTGACTTTCCGTAATCATTTATGTGAATAATTTATTTCACATTTTTCACTCTTGTAAAACTTTTATGTTTATTTTATTTTAGGTATTTTCATGTTTAAGATAGATTTACAAAAGAATTCATACCAGACTAGGAGTCAGACTATTGTTATATTATAAAATTCTACAATGGAGTATTTAAAAAAAATGGTTACTTAGGTATTTAATTTTAAAATACAAATTTACTAGACATAATAGTATCTTAATAAAATACTTAAAAATCAATGTTGGTAGAATCTAGTAGGATAAATAGCGAGCAAACAAAGCCTACACGTTATCGCACAAAGGTAAGCTGAGGTAATAGTGACGCCATTCGTCAAGATAAGAACAACAACGATAAGATATATTGTCATTTGAGCTTTTGCAAGGATACACTTATATAGAAGCAAATACCATGAAGATGAGAAGAGTAAGAAAGAAATCTATTATTAAAAAAAATATTGTAATTGTTAAGTATTTATATCTCGTTTAAACATTATGGTTTCCTGTGGTAATAACTATACATTTATATTTTTTATAAAAAGTTACTATGAGGAATAAAAGATTAAAAACAGATACTTGATTCAGCAAATCTAAATATATAAAATAAAGTCGTGTTAGTAACACCACTTGTAACTCAAGATGGACCGTTGTTAGTTATCTCTTATTTATGGATTCTTCTCCGCTCCCAATAGCAGAATAAGTAGGAAGATATCGGATAAGTTATCGAATAACAATAAATAATTAAATTAATTTTACGATGCAAACAGCATATGGTGCCATCTGTTGACAAAACTACGCATCATTTTACGTCGAATTCGTGTCAGATAAAGAAATACCGATCTTGAGGTGAATAAGGAGTTGCATAACCAGGCTTTGATCTTGATCGAAAATTACCTTATCAAAAAATTTTGTATATCAGAAAGTGCTTTAACATGCAGTATCGCAATATTGGCGCTAGAGAGAAGAGGCCTAATGTGTAAAAAGCCATTCTTCTTTCGCAATGGCAAGCAATAAAACATTTCTATATTAATGTTATTACCTTAATAAAATCGTAAAATAAGTTTAACTAAAGTAACAAAGATATTATGAGACTGTAACGAAGCTAGCCGGGTCGGCTAGTTGTTAGATAAAAATCGAATTAATATTTCGTAAAAATATTGTAAATGAACCGTAACTTTTACCGATCATTATAGCTCTTAATTATTGGCGATACTCAATACCTCGTCCCGATCGGTTGAGTTATAATTAAAGAAAAATAACTAAAGTCTTCGAGGCTAAGGGTCAAAGGTCTGTTACCCTTTTACTTTTATTTAATTTTCCATTTCATTTAATTCAAGTCGCCAGCCCTTTGCGGTTAATAGGAGTGAGTTGTTTGACCGGTCTGACACCTAGAAGCTAATTTATTCTTTTACTTGACTGGGTTTTAGGTGAGTTTTAGCTCAAATAAATATCTAATCTACACGAATGTTTTGTGAAAATAAAGAACAAGTAGGGTGACAAAATAAACTGAAAACCTTTATACAAAATGAATATACCTATCGTGTAAAAAGCTAAGCTACTTCATACTAATCTAGAATTTTGCATGTGTTTGATGAAATAATGTAGGATACGAATTATTTCACAAAACTTATGTAAGTAGTAATATTTATACAACGTCAAGCTAATAAAAAAAAACTAAAACCAACATAATATTCATCCTTCGGAAATTATCATTAACGTTGACAAAGCCAAAATACCTGGACCAAATAAATTAATTGTATTTTTCCTTTGTTAGATAAGGAAAATATATGATCGTTCCCAACAAATCATAGCGAGAAAATGCGTGAGGTCTCCAAATATACAAGCAAATAAAACCTAAATAAATTATCTTCCAAAACACACAAGCAATAGCTTATTCATTTGCAGATAGTAAATAACAGGCTTTCAGGTCAAACCATTTCTTGGACATAAAGATAACAGAACACCTACGTAAATCGATATCGAAGTTTGTAAATCGATGTGAAGTATCTTTTGAAGTTTGTATTGCTTTAAGAAAGAATTTTAAAATGTCTATGACCATATTTTTAGAGAATTTTGGTAATGCCTAGATTATAATATAATTTTTGGATCCGGGTTTTCCCTACTATTAGTTTTATTTGACTTAATTTCTCACATAAATTAATAGTATCTTGAGAAGCTGGTTCAAAGGGTTAAATAAATTCGTTAAAATAGCTCCAATATCTGTTTTCTTTGCTATACTTGAGCGGAAACTCACACGAAGGAAACAATCAATTGGTATTGATTCAATTTGTGTCAGAGAAATAGGCGGAGAGTAAAACGGATTATGTCAGAGATCGTCAAGCGTGGGAACTAATGAAAGATGCACTTATTGACACGATGATACGTTGACAGACTATGGATAGCAACGGATCAAGTCATATGAGTCCTAATAGACGAATTAGCCTTAACCATTTATTCATTGAGTGAAGCCATATAGAGTTTGGACATAACAATTTAATCGAAAAATGGGCGCGGCCAAATCATTAAATAGTGGGTATAGTATGTAAATTTATACAGAAAAACTTGTGTTAAAATGTAAAATCACTATATAAAGGTATGTGTTAGATATATAAAACATACACACATAGAATAAAGAGTAAAAAAAGTTGTGAGTAAAAGTATTAAATAGTATTAAAATGTTTACAATCACAGAAAGGTTGGTTTATCTAAGACCCGCGTAATATTTGATTCGGAATTAGGTATTACGTTCGAAAGCCACAACTAGGCTTTCTGTAATTTGATTGGTAAAGAATTTTACCAATAATGTATAAATCTGTTTCATCTTGTTTGATCTAAAGATCTAAGATTGCCAAATAGATAAGAATAAAGGTTTTGTTTATTTTTCTGCATTGAATGTGACAAATAATTTTCTCCGTCTTATTTATGGCTTCGGAAAAGCTCTTCAGGCTTTATAAAGGAATTTCTTGACATTAGATATTTGTTGTTTCAAGCCATCTGCCTCTCAAACCGTACTTATACGTACGTAAACGTAGCTATCTCTATATATTACAAAATGTCTTTACAAATTAAATTGGAGATTTGTATGAAAGCTTTAAAATATTTAAAAAAAAATGATTTTAGCTTATCAAAGTATATATAAAAATTAAATGTACAATTTTGCTACTTCGTTGTCAATTTGTGTATAAATTCCATTACTGTAAAAGTCTGTCGGGCGGTAGGTGAAAGCGTTTTGTACTGCCTCTCGGTTGGTACACTGTTATCTAACTTTTTTATCTTTCTGATTAGGCTACGTCTTTTCACGTAGATCTATTCAGGGCTTTCCTGAAAACCTACGAACTTCAGTCACAGAACCTACGTATTTTTAATCAAATTGTAAAATTTTATGCCCAACAAATTTGACAGAGTCAGACCGTGAACTTTAAGAAACACAAATCTTCCATTTCAAGAGGACCAGCTAATCAAAGCAGATGAGTTTTGGCGTCATATTGCCAAAATAAAAAAGGAGATGCAACTCAGCAGTTTCCCCCCCTGGCCCAATTTATACAAAAGTTATTAACATTACCATAGTAGTAGTGTCCGTGTTGTCTGTGCAGCGGTATTTCACATAGGAACTCATATTCGAAAACGGTACGATTTTACAGTACCACAATTTAAAAAAATAAAAATAAAATAAAAACAAATGACTGCATTTGAAATTAAATTCATATAAAATTTATTTGAATTTCGAATGCGCGCCAATTCATAGATAATTAAATCTGTAAATGATTGTTATAGAATTTCCAATTAGATACCTTTTATACATAGAAGACAAATAACGAGTTCTTAAAGAAAAACAAAAGAGAATCTCTGACGATACATTGCCGCGTCAAGGTCTCAGGTCTGCCGCAATAACGCAACACACATTTGTCAGGATAAACAGGCTACAGAAAGAAAAACTGGTCTTTCCCTGTTAATATTTTAGGAAAACTTGTTTGTTTCGCTTTGTTTTTTGCTGCGACAGCGTGAGTTATATGATCTCGTCCGTAAATCTTAGGCTTAAGGATTATAGATCGTCGAACGTTACATGCTAATAACACACTGCTAGTATGTAAAGTTCTTTAAAATTTCAATATATAGTATTTGTAAAGATTGCAAAAGAAAAGTAGGCAGTGAACATACTATATTCTTCTACGTTGGTATTAGCATGTCGGCTGAAAGTTATGAAACCACGAATTTATTGGTGCGAAAGGCAAACTACGGCGGGTAATTTTAGGTAAAAAACCGTCTTGCCATTCAGTAAATTTATGTTCGGCTTTGTTCAGGAGTTTGTGCTGAGTCTTGACGCGTTTAACAGTTAGAAAACTATTGTTTTTAATGGATAAAACCACATATTTTAAGTAAAGTGAAATATTATTCATATTTAATGTTTGCGATATTTTTGGCATCAATAAATTTGTCATATCAAGGTAAAAAAGTGTTTGATGGTATCCTTCAAAAAACTAAAGTTCAACGAAAGTGCGATAGATTACTCACTCAAGTTTATTTATAAAGCATTACAATATTGGTCTTTATTAGGTAACTATAATACATTACCATTAGGTACTGTTCTATTGCAATAACAATTTAAATTTCTCTTTGTATGCGTACACATTAATGCATTTTGTGACATGAAATATCCTTTGGGAACATTGACATTCCATGGAATAAAACCACATCCAACAGGGTTATGTAAAACAATTTAATTTTCCGTGACTGAAAGGTCTCTAGTGAAGAGACAGTCGAAACACGTTTTAATATAAAATAGTGGATGAAATTTAATTTCGACGCATATATTGTGGTCACACTTATTGACACATCATGTGGCATTCATCAATGTGTCCGATGATTAATTATTGCTTGCCAAGTTGATTTAGCACATATTACATCGCTTCTATTGTTATTGTACCGTCAAAATGCTATAAAGGGAACACGAGTTTTCAATTAATTTCGATAGATTTCCAATAGTTACGCTACGAGTTGACAGGTTCATATTAAAAAATACATTTTGACAATCCTTATCGTGGTTGTTTTTATTACATATGAATGTAATTTTAGCAAACCTAACATCCAGTCTGAAAACATCCACTCATTTCCTCGCTATAAAACGATTGCTTAATACAATTATATACCACCATTTTAATACTCTACATTATTACAGCCATTCATTTCTATAACAATTACGTTAAGAATATTCAATGGAAGTTTTCAATTTAGTTATGAAGTGGCAGCCAACATTCTGAAACGCGTCCAGACAATTTTATTATTACTGCTCTCATTTTTGAATAGATAAAGCGTTGTGGCTGAAGGCTGCCGGCCGAGCGAATACTTCCCGTCTCCTGGCAGTCTGCCAGGCCGTAGGTAGTAGTCGAAACGCTCAAATCGACATCAGTTACCCCGAACAATACAAATTACACCGTAAAACAATAGAACAAGAAACAATCTTAAAAACACGGTGTTCGTGCGAAGTATTCCAAATTCAAACACTTCGATTGCATCGTTGGTATTGTATTGCCAGCATTCCATACCAACAAGGATGTCTAGAATGGTAATACTGCAACGTCATTCCAAATACAGGTGTTTTGTGTCTACGTTAGTATTTTCAACAAGAACGCCTTGTTCTATGCCGTTATAAGTGGGAAAGTCAGGATAGTAATAATACTTGGTAGATTGCAGACTTAACAAATTCATAATTAGTTTAATTAGATTGGGCTCATAACTGTTAAATGATACTAAGTTTATGTCAGTTAAAAGTTTCATTTAATTTAAACGTTTAAAATTATCTACTTTCATTTGTTAAGTTAAATATCACTAAATGTGTCATTCTATCTGTTAACGGTGAAGATTGGTTTTAATCTAGTCTTTAAGAACAGGTATAAAGGAAACAATATGCTCAACTTACCGTTAGCAATAACTTTTATATATGACAGTTTTAAAATAAGTTACATGAAAATACACGCGAAATGAACAGATATCTATTTTATGGCACAAATGTCAGACGAATTTAAGTTCTCCTGCAAAGCGATAAAGCCTACACCGGCAATCTATACTCGGATTTTCTCAATCAATATTGAACATTGATTACATGTGATAAAGTTCATTTTGTATTGGTTAAGCATGAATGACCCTCACCCTCGCCCTTGGCATTACGCCAGGGCACTGTTCAAAGACGAACGTGTCTATGCTATCCAGTTTTACGGCTTTTAGCTAGATTTTTGCATAGATTTCTACCTTCGTGTATGAGGATAAATTTCTCTTACGTGGGACACTAGTCACGTAAATACCTCTCATACTTTGCCTCGGATGATTAAAAGGATTACGTTTCTTATATTAATGATATTTTAATATTTATTATTTGAAGCATGGATAAAAATTTATGCTTTTTTATTTTGTAAAAAATATTTTTATTGTCAGTTTTCACGGTGTTTGTGAATAAAATTTTGACAAAGGTAATAGTAATAGCTGAACAGCTTGAACATGGCTGACATAACAAAAATCATAGCCCTACTTAAAGATTCGATAAAGCACTGAGCTAAGTTATGAAAACTAAGCATAAACTAAAATATGGAATTTTATTTGAAATTTGCATTCATAATTTTCATATTATGACAAAGTTCCAACGTTTTATATTCGCCAACTCGGCTGTTGTTTGAGCAAACACAGCATTTCTACTATCACACCTGTTCACAAGATAGTTCTGACGAAAAATAACACTGCACCGGCTTCACACCAATTTATTTTCCAACTCTTTGTGAAAGTATCAAATGTAAAACGCACACTTTGCATACTAATAACGGACAGACGTAGCAGGTTCTACTAATTCCATTTTTTAAATTATCTACATCGTATTAAATGTCGGAATAAAATAGCAAAGATCTAAAAGTTTTTAAGAACTCTCAGCGCCCTGTCTACCTTAGTCTGTTTCCATTAGTCCACGAGACAATAAGCACATACATTGGCTACTTACTTTACATTGACAATTAAATTGCAATGATCCGTATAGATCTCTCTGTAGAATCTCTCCAATACATACTTGGGTATACTGATTAAAAAGTCCAATTGCAATCTATGACCAGGATGTTTCATTCTCTCGCTAGCCACGTCTAACGTTAAGCACTTGAAAGAATATTATAAATTCCCGATTATATGCGTTTAAAATATATGCAAATTAATTTTTTTCCCCTTAAAATATTAAATAAAAAGTTTGGAATGAGAATTAGATAGTAGAATAGAAGCATAAGCCACTGGTCTGGTCTAGTCACGCAGACGGCAGCCCACTCACAGTTTGACACTGCATTTTTTTACCTGTATTGCATTACAAATTATTAACATATTTGCAGTTCTTTGGACAAAACCTGATCCGGATACCGTATGGAGGTAATATTTCCGGACGCAATTAAAGGAAAATCTGTGACGCGGTACTCAACATTTCACAATAGCCAAATAAGGCTTTCTTGTTGAAAGACACAATGGTTCCTGGACGCGAACAATGTGGCTGCCCCATTTTTCTGAAAATAAGGCATTTTCATTAATGAAGTTAAAGTTTAATTGCGTTTTGTAAAATGATATCCGTTCGCCCTAGCTTTAGACAATACATTGTAGAGGCAGCAAAGGATGTTTAAATAATTGATGACTATTTTGTGAGGAGCTGTGTTGAGTCCAATATATACGTAAAACAATAAATTCTGCATTTCTATTTCTATAAAATAAAACACAAAAAAATTATAACGTATTAATTTTCTTATTTACATTATACATTTAGAACTACAATAATAATTGAATTAAACATAAGATGTTTATGTTATTTCGCGCTACATTTAAATATACCTCCTTTGTACCATGTTACTTGAATATTTTATTCTTGATTATTTTTCTGTCCGTACAGAATCTAATCCTAATAGGCTGACGCTTAATTACGTTTGACGGAAGTTAATTGCGGCGTCTGGCCCCTGTGTATTGTCTTTCAAGTAGTAAATAAAGTCCATCTACTAAGACTAGCTGATGCTCGTGACTGCATTTGTGTTAAATAATTTGAATTATTTAATTAAAAATATGTTTATCAAACTCAAATGTTTGGTCGTCCAAAGATAAAAAAAACACGTCTTAATTGTTTTAGTTAGTTTAATATTTATTTCTACAACATTAAAGATGTATAAAGTTTTACATTTTGGCATTTTTTCAAATAAGTCATTGAATAAATAAATTAAAGTTAAATTAGTTAAAATTCAAATGAATTCATAATAATTTTAACACTTCTATTTATCATTCAACGGTTAGACCGACCACATCACATCATACACAACGCAATCCTACGTATAAGATACCTAAAAATCAATTTTCTTCGCCCAACGCTTTTTCCTCTTTCATAGGCTCTCAGCTTTAAATACTTTCTTAAAAACAAAATTTTCGATAACGATTCAAAACTTCATACATTCACTAACAACCTTAAAGAACATCTTCTCAACAATTGTTTAATTAATGTAAGTGTTATGTAGAAATGATTGTCAGGTACCGTTGGCATGTCAAAAAGAAGAGACTAGCCCACAGGGAGTCATAGTGTGCACATTCTTTATAACTAAATATCCTTTTTTTATTATGTATAATAAAGTTTTTTCCTTCTTTCTTTCTTTATTCACACAATCATAATTATCGATGAATGATGAGACATTTGATAAATTTAATATTAAATAAACGATCATTTAATATAGGAGAGCATCACAGATGTCGCAGAAATTAATACAAACGCGAAAACAATACGCGTTTGATCTTTTTAGCGTAATGGTAAAATGATGGTATTATTTTTCACTTATAAAATCGTTACAGTAAAACATGATTTTGTGTGGATTAAAAATAATTTGCGTGTTGTTCGGAGTAATTCTATATTGAAATCAGGTAAATGCAATTCGTATTTGCAACGCACTCGAAACTCAATGATCTGAAGCGAATTTGTATTCAGAGGCGGTGCCAGCTGACAAAGCAACCCTCGGGAGCAAAGTGGTCAATAAGCACCACAGTTACAAGTATGTAACCTAACCCTCCTCACAATACAAATGACTCTATTTAAGAACCATCCGTCCCTCAAAACGCAACGATATTTACAAATTCAACACTTGAACGCCACTTCAAACAATTCAACTATGACGTCACGGATTGCATCCCTCCAGGGACCGTGTCATTTGAGCTGAATCTTAAAATCGACATCTATATTCTAGTCAGCGAGGCCGTTAGCCTTTTGATTCCTTCAATCGGGACAGATTGATGTAACGTCAGCGTTTTTCTAGTTTTTTATTAGAATTAATATTAATATGTGTTTTCTATTTTGTTTAATATTCAGTGCGCAAAGATAGGTTTAGATAATTAACAGATTGAAATTATAAAATACCATAGACAGGAGAGCTTCATTATGAGCACCGGTTTTGAAAGGAAATGTCATAAGTTTTCTTAAGATTGAAATTTGTTGCGCTTCAAAAAGAAGTGCAACATAAATCCAAACTTATTGGCCTAAATCCGACTGAGATTTTGAAAAATAAACATTAATTAGTCAACACTAAAAAACTTTTTATCGGCAGCTTGTTAGCGAAATAGGTGCACAAAGAATCTGGAACGGGCCAAAAACTTTGACTCGGAAACTTTCAAAAGCAAAAAATGCATCGTCCACCGTTCAACGCTAACTGGAGCACTTGCTATAGAATTACTTTACAGGAGAGGTTTTGCTGCCATACCCTTGTTCGTGAATTCCTTGTTTCGGTTAAGGTTATACAGGGTGTCTTTGACGTATCTATTTTAATACTCTAAGTTTTTATAGATTTTTCACTTTTATCACGGTCATTGTAATGTTTATCAAATACAGTAGTATGATGTTTGTATGGACCGTGATAAAAAGGCGACAGTTGAACAGTAAAGTAATAGCGACACGCGTTAAATCTCACAATGTCAATAATTGATGCTAAGTCATCCTCTGCGGCTTTTTCGTTTCTTCTTTTTCTGTTCTGCCTTAGCCAAAACATAAGCTCTACAATGCAACAACGGAAATCAAGGTGTTACATTTTCTTTCTTGGCATAATCTGCAAATACTATTAACCGAACAATCTTTGAGATTTAATTAATTTACAAGAATACTTGACATCTTTACGCAATTTAATGTAGAATTTAATTAACAATCCGGAATATAGATTAGGAAACCAGTACTCTTTAACTACGTATATCCAAACCGTGAACTGATCCAGCGTCAGGAAATACAGTTATTACGTACGTATTTAAATAAAAATAAAGCTTAGCAGCTGCAAAAGAGAGGTCAAGAAGCAATCTCCATCATTTGCACTCCAAGCGTCCATTGTATCGATCTATTGCATTCCTATAGTCGAAGTTCTAAAACTTATAAAATTCGCGCGATTCCTTTTATTCACCTCCTTGATCGGGAATTCGCAGTGCGAGCAACAAAAGCCGCTCATTTTTTTCGATTCAAGCAGGAAATTCGTTCGAAACTTTATCACAAAAGCTCCGGGCTCGATTACTTTGATAATAGTTACCCGAGCTACAAGTTTACTTTTATTTTATTCCACTCCCGACCATTTTATTAATATCGAAATCTAATTATGAAATACGCTTTTACCCAAAACGAACAAGTTAGCTAAGATATAATTTTCTTTTTCTCTGCTTTATAACTTAAATAACTATTTCCAGATTCGCTGTGATTTGAAAATAGGACAACCATGCCAATACTTTTGCTGTAGATATCTCTTTAACATACAAAAATATATTTTTTTATAGAACAGGCAAACGGGCAGCAGTCTCACCCGAAGTACCGCTGCATATCACACCGGACACTGATAATGCCCGACGGCTCTCGCATGCCCGCCCATTAGGTACGCTTTTCTTGAAGGATACTAAGTTGAATTTCTTTGAAAATACCTAAAAGATAATGTAATTCCCTGAATTTTACTACGAGTAGGTACTTTGTTTATTTCAATGTATACTTCGTATAAATAAATGTTGGTACTATAACAAAATAAACGTTGTTTTGGCTCTTAGGCTACCCGCGGTGAACCCACGATTAAAACGGGAAAGAGCATCCCTCGAAATCAGTGGAAATCAATAGCCTGGTCACAGTTGCGGAAAATCAAAGCGACACTGTTGCGCGTTTACATTACGCTGTGATATTAGCACAGACAGAGACATGGTCTTTAAAATGAACTCTATGGTGTGTTTCTTTGAACGTGTTACAAATAGAATGGTAAGTTACCAATAAATTATATTTATCAAAGTAAGTAAAACATGACATCAAGTGCATAGAACGAACAAGCTTTTATTTATTTCATCTATATATACTCTGAGCCTCGCCAATCCCATACAGCGGGAAATCTATAACAATAACATCTTAAAAACAAGAGAAAAGCAAAATCCAAAGCACAATTCGGAAAACCTTAATATTTCGTAAGCATTACAGATAAGCGGTGGAAAACTTGCAAAATTCTATTTACGGAGACATTATACTAAATAACAAGTGCTTTTGAAGATAAGTTCAATGTTATGTCAACTTCCTTTAACTTATCGCTTGTTATTATATTATTTAATTTTAGGGTTAGGGACGTACCCCTTGTCAAAAATATATTATTAATTTTTAAGTTTATACGTTTAATCTAATTAAAAGCTTTTTGCATTAAAGGACGTTTAGGTGATTATAATTTAATTATTGTTTTTAAAGCTACATAATTTATACAGTTTAAAAATAATTGTCGTCAGCGTACGTAACCCAGTTATTCTCACGACAATATATTTATTTAAATATGTACAACTTTTAACTTTGTCCCCTTTTCCGAGCATTAACATTAATGAAACATTAACCGGCCGCAATATTCTAAACATCGCTTACAATTTCAAAAGTGTGTTAAAAAGCCTTTTTTGATATCGCAAACATTTGGACATTTATACGGGTGTTCATTATTTGCGGACGTCACCCGTATTTGGGACCGGATGTTGTTAATGGTGGAAAATGCGGAAAATTGGACTATTCATTGGGCGGGCGGCCACAGTGGATCCGTGCAAATAAGCGCCCAGGCACAGTGTACCATGTTGCGGTGCTACACTTTAATACATGCACTTACGTATTTAAATTATTCGAAAATAACTAAAACCTCCGCTAGTATACGAGGTGGAACATTTGTATTTCTACGGTCGTTTTATGGTGCAGTATATATTACATATTATAAAAAATCAGCTACTCTAATAGCAAGCATAAAATGTTTCATAAAACTGGTATCTTTTAGAATTAAATATGAGCCAATATAAACGTAATCGAGATTGTACCGCATCACAATCGGTGTCATTACATCAACAAATTCCTTCAGACCCCCGCGAGAATACTTCTGTTTTACAGCGCACCTCATTTTCGCATTTATGATCCTACTCGATTTGATTTCCAATACTTTACGAGATACGCTCTGATTTCTGGAACATGAAGTATTTTACCGTCATTTTTCTTTAAATTTTCGTGACTTGAGGGCCTGTAATTTAACAAAATAAACTAAAATGTTTTTATATAGAACGGGGGGGCGAACGGGCAGAGGCTTACCTGGTATTTTAGCTAACGGACACTCCGAAGATCCGACCTGGCGTGGCTTTGCCAACTTATTTGTTTTATTCACAAAAATTATATACTTGGATTTTATTTTATCTATATCAAGAAGATTAATGTCCATCTATAATGACGAAACAGTGTTGTCAGTATAACAAAAAGGTAACATAGCACTGCTGCGAACTCCAATCCAACCAAAAGACTCACGAGTATGATAATATCCAAAATACAATTCAAACTTTCCAATTCCTTTATGCGTATGTATTATATTACAGAAATTAATGAGAGGGCCTAACACATGAAAACAGTGCTATGGAGCCACTAGCTAGTTGTGTATACAAAATGTATGAGAAAAAGTGTATGTATGTTGAAAGTGGTGTGAGCTGATCGTTATGTAAATAGTAGGTAATAATAGTAAGCTGGCAAACAAGAATACAGAAGTAAAATTGTTGCTGAACAAACACGTAATTGCCTTAGGAAACAAGCAATAAAATAGAAATACTTATGCATTTACAACGTAAATCAATCATCAAAATAATTTCGCGGCGCATGACAAGTTCTATTGTATGTATATCCTTCTAGATGTGTATCATTAATCTTAGTAATAAATATCTGAGCTCCCCTATTCTCACTTCTCAGAGACTTTGTTATGATCCCCTTTGATGGCCACCACGTAGAGAGCACTTAATAAAATGTATTTTTTCAATATTTATTTACGATGTACACTAACATGGCTACAAATCTTAGGAAATAAATGTAAGTATCGATGTTTGACGACAGGTTTTGGCGACACAATGTATATTCTAAGAATTGAAACAACTGAATATCAGCCTACTTCGCTAATCAATATTTATATTGATTATTATTATCAAGATACGGTTTGATCTATCGCCAATTATTGTTTACAGCGTAAGCAAGGTATGTCTGCCTTGGTGAACTTAATAATTCCTTTATTCTCTTGTATAGTAATTTGTATTCTGAAAACAAAGACGTATTACGACTATATGAACATTGCTGACATTTCCTTGAAATTAAGGCGGCAAACAAGGCAAATTAAGGGCTTTTTAAGTTCAACAAAATGCATCACATTAAATTACATTTTTGTATTATATTTCCAATTTTACTTCTCTAAGATAGTGTTTTATTCGCTTTATTTCAAGACGTTGCCGACAGCTTTGCAATATCCCAAAGGAAATACTGCTGTAGAATTTCACAAGTCTTATTTTAAAGCTGAATTAGATTTTGTTTAAAGGATAATGGCCTCGCTATGTATTTGTTATGAAAATTTAAACAGTTTCAAATAGGAATCATCATTAATTATTCGCATGTATTAAGGCATTGTGGAATGGCATAATAAATTGTGTAACTTCAAACAAGTTTTAGTCATTAATAATTAAATAAAATTATAATTATGCGTTTACCATGCATGTATTATTGTAGATTTTCTTCTGTCAAATATTCCTCAAAATAACTTTGACGACCGCGACGGTTTGATGAAATTGTCTTTGAAAAAACTTTAGAATGTGTACAATCAAATACACTCAAAGTTTAGTAATCTATAGGTTCAGTATTATATTTGTTCAACTTACAACTTTTGACAGTTCTAAACAACACGATGGTTTATTTAGGCAGGCTAACAGCTCAGTGGTTTTCGACGAGTTTCGACCGCGAATGAAATTTTGATGCAGTTTGCTTTGTTTTACGTTTAAGCTTTTTGCAAAGTCCTTTTAAATCTACCTTTATTCTCAAACTGTTGTGAGACTCGTGGTTAATTTTCTGATAATCTAAATAGACATGATTATTTTCACATTATGTTTCGCATTTTTCAATTTCGCAAGCAACATTTGCTCTCAATATCATGATTATATAATCTTAAAGTTGCAGAGTATCAAAGTAAACCAAGTTATTCCTTCAATTCGAAACTGCTATATAGTGCAGTAGGTACATAAATTGGGACCACTTTTGACAGACGATCCGATAAGAACGGACCATGTTGAGGGGAGCATTCTGTCGTTCTATCACGATTATAATCGGCTTATACGACATGGGGAAATGTCCAAACAGTGCCTATGATAGCGTGTAGTTTTGTGATACCGAGATACAGGCATTTTTATCGTAAAGTAGTTAAGGATTTGCGGTGTCATTAGTTTTCTTTATATACAAAAACAAAATATACATATATGTATATAGCTTTTATTATTTGTTTTATGGTGTTTTTGAATACTTTCGAGTTCACATGTTAATTCAGTATGATTTGAAGACAATGTTTAATTAAAAACAACTGTTTCTGTTGTTTTTAATGAGTAATTCCGAGAAAAATTATTCGCGTTAACATTCGTTGAACAAGTTTTTTTTACTATTTAGTAAACTACCATGCTTAAATTGAATTAAAAGCCGTTGATTTTGCAAGAAATCAAAGGCTTAAACTTAATCCCAATATTTTTTTGAAAGAAAATAAATGTACTACACTACTTTTTATCTGTACTAATTAATATCTATTTTCTAAAGGCCTCCGAGGATCTCCAGGTATCTCCATCATGGACCAGCGGCATACAGCTCAAGCCAACCGTTTTGATAATGTCATCCGCCCATCTCCTGGCTTAATATAATGAAAGATATATTTTGTTCTTTATTCGATTTATTTGATAAGTGACACGGATAGAATAACAGGTGTAGCTCCCACGTAAATCTGTCAATTATATTAATTATAAAGTTTTATTTTATTTGTAATTTACCGGCGCACTGAAATACTTTACTACAAACGATTACAAGACAATCGCTATTTTAACAGATATTCATCGTCCATAAACCAGGATGTCTTTTAAAAGTTAAGTCAGCAAGGGTAGAAACGAACAAAGGCGGGCAAACATTGTCCAAAATAGATGAGAGACAGATCTTTTGTCATGCGAAATCCAGCGTCGTCTAAAGGAAATTATTATTATTAATTTCATGGGGGAGTTTTTGATACGGTTTTGTCATATTCTGCTACGTAATCTATATAAGTTCAAATTAAACTTCTCGTAGCATACGCGCGAACCGTAGCACATATTGACACCGCTAAGTGGTCGATTAGGTAAAATCTCCTCGAGCGAAATCCTATTTCCAATAAATAATTTGGCTGTTTATTTGGTACTTACTCAGAAAGCACTCGGAATAACAAAGCAATAAGTAAGAAATCGCTTAGTAACGATTCACGCATCAATTACTAAACGAGACTCCATCGTCCGCACTCCGCAGACGCCTATTGGCGTCTACAATATCGTCAGATTATTTTGCAAATTGATTCAATTTGCCGAACACGGCTACGCTTTTAGTGTGAGCCGGTTAATGTGTAGGCTCTTTCGACTTTGTTTGCAAAACACGCTTAAAGATGTTTGACGCACTATATTAAACTATTACGTCATTATTATAATCTGTATTGCATGCCTACAACCACATGAATAGTCCTGTGTATATTATTATCAGACGTATCTTTAAATGTTGCACCATGAAAGTTAAGAAACACAATACGATATTGTGTTGCTACCATATAAACGTCTCAAAGCTTGAACACAATACAAACAGTGCCAAATTGAGGTCACCAAATATGACAAATACTTTACACGTGTACGACCAATTATGGCAAATATGAAAAATGAATTTTATTCATACAGAGATGCTTCATGAATAAAAAGGACAGATATAGGAATTTCTAATGAAAGTAACCCGGGTGCTGGGTTAGAGGTCAACGGCCGCTACTTTAGGGTGGAACCCCATGAGTTCGGAAAATGGTAGGCGGTTTATTTTGATGTATTTTCTAATTGAATTCGTTGAATTTTTACTATCTATAATTATGTCACTTTAATTATAGGCAAGTAAAGCTAATTTTTGAATCTTATCTGATAGAGTTTCAGGTACACCAGGTGTTTATTACTATCACTAATATAAAATCAATTACTTTATTATTCAAATTATTTTATCATTTGTATAGTTTATTAAATAACATAGGAAGTCAAGAACGAGTCCTAAATGTTAATAATAAAAAAAAGCATTTTTTTACATTAAACAAATTTATTCAGTTATTTTGAAGAAGATTTCCCACATAACATACAAAAATAACTTTGAAAAGAGTTTATTAACTACAATCGGTGCAACCTCATTTATAGTAAACATCTCAATGTAAAAGCAACGAAGAAAAATAACAAAATAATCTAAAATCGTCTTAAGCCGCTTTACGAATTCCGATATTTCCCACGCCGAAACAGGTATATCAATGTTTCGGAAATTGCGTTTATAAACTTCGCGATATTTTATTGTCCCGCTTGTTTCAAACGAGTGCGAGTTAGCGGGACAAACATTGCTTGTTTATCCAATCGTAGCGTCCCTTTTAACAGGCTTGAAAGCGGTTGAAACTGGTTGAAGCTGGTTTCAAAACCGAGTTCTATTGGTGTGGAAAAAGACAACGCGAGCTGGTTAAAATGACACAATATTTGAGTTTGCGTTGTAACGAACCTACCAATGGACTAGACATAAATGGGTGACTTACACAGAGTTAATTCTAAGGGAACGGAATGTGACTTCGTTTTTGCTAATCAGGAGTTGGCATTCTTAGTAGTTTCGCTTTGTTTGGTGGTATGGAATATTATCATTCATAAATTCATATATCTAAGTTGATCGTGCTAGCAACTCCAAATTGATTTACTTTTAATGTAATATCTAACAATTTCGAAACACTACCTATAGGTAACAGTTTTTAGTTAACACCAAATTAAAAAACTATTTTAGTTATAATAATAATAAAATACAAATCTGTTTATTCATTTTAAGTACATATGCATTACAATGTGTAAGATTTGCGAACTCTTTTAAGTAACAAATCCCTGTGTCAGGGTTCCCAGTTAAAAATAATATTTGGCTGTTTGCTGTCCGAACGCAAAACGCGTAAAAAGAATGTGATGGTGTTGGTTTTAATTAAAGTATGGTTTCAGTTACATCTTGACAGAAGTAGAAGTAGCCAAGCAGGTGTATCTCGTATAGTCAAGTAAGTTCCTGCGTTTACTCACTTTTATAGATTACTCTTATTAATATCTTTTGATACGAAAACGTTAAACTCTTCACAACTCACGTGCTTTGATTAATTTACATCTTCGATAACTGTCTTCAACTTTCCGTAGTAATTTACATTATTCAATTTGAAGCTACGAGGGCAATCTACATACATTATTGCTTCAGGCAAGTTTTACTTTGAGAATTAAAAAGGTGCCGGTCAAAATTAAAACGTGTACTCATTTCTTTTAATTTTCCCGTAACGGGCTTTTAGCGGAAATTCGCTCCATATTGAGAGTTTATGCGCAAAGATTGGCCTAATTTGTTTCAGGATACTTCCATAAAGGGCATTTCTTGTTTTTTTCACATATACGATACGATACGAAAAAAACATATTTACACATATTATTTTATTATATTATATTATACATATTTTTTTAATTCTAAAAATATTTGTATTTTATTTAAAAAATGTCTTTTGCTTGAAAATAATAACTAAAAGTAGTAGGTCTTTCATTTTTATCCAACTCCTAGCTCCGTTTTTAACAAATATTGTATTATAATACGATATTAAAGAAATGTTAAAAGACGAATATGATTGATTGGACTTATGAGTTAACAGAAATAATGAAATTCGTCAAGTAAAATTAAAAAAACGGTTGACAAATTACTTCCCAAATGCGTGTTCAATACAGTCTCGAAATAATTAATTATATCTAAAATCATGCAATAAAAGCATTAAGCCTGAACTTGTCAGAAGCTTTGTAACTGAAGCGAACCACACAAAAAATATCCTTTTACAAAAAGACACTTGAAAATAAAACGTTTATTCTAGATATTCGTTTAATTCAAAATAAAAATGCACCATGCAGGTTCTAGATTCAAGAAGTCTGAAGGCTGGACCGATGTTAGTTATCTCTTTTTTGGTGGATTCTTCTCCGCTCCGAATAGCAGAATAAGTGATAAAATATCGGATAAGTTATCGAATAAAAATAAATAAATTGATTACGCAAGTAAGTTGACAATATTACGCATATAAATAACGCGAAATATTGGCGCTAGAGAGAAGAGGCCTAATATGTAAAACTGCCATTCTTTTTACGCAATGGCAAGCCGTAAAACATTTTTGTATTTGCAAAAAAAATTGTATTAATGTTATTACCTTAATGTAATCCTAAATTAAGTTTAACTAAAGGTAACACGATATTATTAGACTGTTAGGCGGAACGAAGTTCGCCGGGTCCGCTAGTATTTATATACATATATATATATATATATATATAAATATATATATATAAATATACGTATAAGTTTAGGCATAATAATTTCTACTATTAACGACTATACCCATTAAATTAATATACCTTTGCAATTTTATGCAATTTCATAATATTCTAAAATTCAGGGATTCTATAATTTCGCTAAGTAGACATTCTTAAAATATTTCAGATGCTGAATTAGATTAAGTCTAGGTTGGAGTGTAATACAGAATTAGCCATAAATAATGTCAAGTGTTAGTTCTGCTGAAATCGTTGACTTTGTAGGTGAAGCAAATTACTGGTTGGATGAAGACTAATTATTATGGTCTTTGGCTAAATGTTCTTTGATTCATTTGATACCAATACTATGAATATTATTGAACTAAATACATTATGTTAACTATATACCCTTACAGTTTGTGGAGGAGTGACTTGACATGTGTTTGCTTACCTGAAAAGAAAAGAAAATATTAATAATTGTGCATTTGTAGATTTTAGTCGACGGTCTATAAAAAGAAAGGGATTCCGATATGAGGCGACACTATTTTCTCGGCCGACGCCAGCCAAAGAAAAACATCGAAAAAGAAATCCCACAGCCATATGAATCCGTACGAATGAATAAAAAATACCACCCTCGGAATGCGCAGGTCAAAATAGTCCCCCGGCACAAAGCAATAAGGTCGCTTTTTCCACACACTCTCGTTCAAATTAAAGAGTAATGCGGTTTTCATCAATTGTAAAGGAGTCGCGAATGTTCGCTTTCTTTATTAACAGCTGAAAGGCAATTATTAACTTTTATTGTATTGGGATATGTTTTTGGGTTTCATTATCTAAGTAACAAAGGGATGGGATCTTAAAAGACATTTGTACCTTAATAACAAAAGATTTCGCCGAATCACTCCAAGGTTTCTCTTGTTCCTGAAATTCTTATTTTCTTCTATTTTTGTTAGCTTTAATATTTTTTTTTTTTTTCTAATACTGTCTTTGGGTTACCCGAATAATAAAATGTCTTTAAATAAATTAAAGCTCTTTGCCTTGTAATTTTATTATCATAATGAAGTTAATAATTATAAAAATACGATTGTTAGTGGCTTACAGAATCCATTTTAAACCCTCTCAAGATACTGAAGCGTATTTTTCTTCAACGCTCTAAAAACTAACAAACCGTTATATTCCTTGAAATAGCGTAGAACTTAAACAGTTAAACAGTTTTTACACTAGATATTACTTTTATAGTTCTTAATGAGAGCTTATAAACGAAGAACTGGTAATAAAACCAAACATTTGTTTACATATTAACGACTCTCTTTCTTTTTTCGCTTTTACAATACACCGATTTTCTAACTAATATGTATGTATGAAATACACAGGCTTGTTACCCTTAAACTGGTTTAAATTAATGATGGAGATATACTAATCCCCAAACATATAATTAGGTTAATATTTTAGACACAAATCTAAACGCAACTAAAACACAGGACCAACACAAGCAATGCAACTTGAAGAATACCTTATTCTTGGTCTTGGCAAATGAGATCGCGTATTCTATATTTCTAAAACCTCAACGTCAATGTTCGCAATAAAGATCCTCACAGCCTCCTTCAAACTGAAATAATGGGCAGAGATAACAGAGCTCACCCATTACCCAATTGGGTAAGCGAGAATTCCTTTCTTTTGTCCGAGTTTATCTTCCCAGCTGAAATATGATCTGCGGACAGTCTGCGACTCATTCAATTTGGGAGAACCTTCCTTCATTATAAATCGATACGCCAATGCCGTCCCTAGACGTGTAAACATATATATCGTAAGGACTCTCGATTGAAGCGAAACAAATTGGGGGACCCGTGACCATGCTTGTCAAGTATGCAGTTAACTTATATAAAAACTTATTTATTTTTCATTCATATTATTATAGTCTATTTTAAACAACTTGTAATCGTACCGATGTGATGTTTGGTAACATCGGTTGTGATGTGCAGAGAAATTTGAAAGTTTAATTGAGATAGAATTGTGTACGAGCCGTATCAAGCAAATGCATTTGGTAGAATAAAAATCCTATCTAGTATATTGTCAATTTATTTTGCATCAATTGCCCGTTGCACATATTCTACTATGGGTTATACATTGTGAAAAACACATTGTTTCGTGAACTATTTATACAAACACTTTTCAATTGTTGTAAACACAATTTTACTTTTATATCGCAATAATATACTTAAATTTTATTGCAATGTTTATTCCTATTCTTTTAAATACATTTTAATAAGTTTTAATTCATTTGATATGCTACTCTTTAATTTGTGTACAGCAGTATTTGTATTTCTTGCAGAGTTTATTTAGTGAAAGGCGAAAAGAGGTTTAAGAAAAAGTCTTTAAGTGGTTAAGAAGAAGGGTAGTTGAAATAGGCATAGAAATATCTATTTCAATCCGTGAGTGAAAAATTTGATAAATAATAATTATTTCAGAGGAAATGAGCAAGTATTGCGCCACAGTATAAGTATTGATCTTTCTATCTATATAAATAAAATAAAAAATATATAGAAGTAAAGTACAAAAATTATCTCAGTGAGTTTCGCCTGATATGATTTCATTATCCATCTCGAAATTGGTGATTTCCGAAGTGTAGGAATGTTCAGGGATAGAGCTGAGACCGGGATCTCGTTATGAATGAAATTCCAACAAAACTATGCCTAGATTGAGGCCTAATTGCAATCCGTAGGTACTGCAGGTCTTATTGCATCATTTCTGGAGCCTTGAAACGATACTGGTGGCAAAAATAACCGATAGATAATTTCTGATATTCGCCATGTTTTTTATTCAAGTGTCTTTAGTTCTTGTTATCTGTCATTCGTCACGGAAGTTTTGAGTTATTTTAATAATGTGATATAACCGTTAAAGAACATATTATTTTACGGTTAAACATTAATCGACTAGGAAATTAGGTGATTAATAATCGTATTACATACTAAACACGATAAATTAAATTTCTCATTCGGAAACAAGTGATATAAATTTCCCAGTATCCGACGAAACCTACATTAAACTTAGGCATATTAATAAATTTCAAACGAAAGGGCTCCGCTTCAACATTAAATATAAAGGGGAATGATGCTCTCAGGTATTATTGTATTTATCACCTCGTTAAAATAAAGTACGGCATTTTAGATAATAGTTTAGAAAGGAAAATTTAAACGAAACCCTCTTTTTGATATAAAAAACGTTAAACCAAAAATTGTTATAAATCCGAAAGTGGAACTTTGTTTTATTGTTCATGATATGTTTAATGTGCCCCAATGGAGGCTAGTAGAGATATCCAAGTATGGAAACCTAAAGCCCTCCTATTGTAATCAAATTTTGTTGGTAAAGTTGACCTTGGCTATTTGAATTTAGAAAATAAACATGAATATTAATTGAGATTATTATTGCTAACGGCTCAACAAACAAGTAGATCAAGCAAAATGGGAACTATCGTTAATGTGTAATTAAAGTGAATTACAGTTAAATAGTAATCAGACATCGCGTGTTGGGATTAAAGCGAAGCCTTTCGTGTAACTGTGCCGTTCGATTTAATGAAACGTCGTTAAATACTTGATCAATACAAAAGACTACCATAAATATAATATGAAAACTTGTAATATTCGTTAGTATAGTATTAAAAACTATGACTTTTACTATAAAAATACGTAACGAGTTCCCTGTTTAACGCGCTGAAGTTAAATGTATGCTTCTCTGATGTTTACACAGCTAAAGTCACAACACCTTAGACCATACATAGTAGTGCTTTAGTGTTAGGATATACTCGAAAAGGTTAGTTAAATTCATATCTCTCCAAGGCTTGGACTTGTTGGTAACGGGAATCCATCAAGATCCACGACATGTTAGGCTAAGATTTGCTGATTGATCATTCTGAACCTACCCATGGGCCTAAAGCAATTTTGCAAACTATGATAAGAACTAACATGCTAAGCTTAGAAATAACTTAAATATTATGTATATACTGGAATACAAAACGAAACATATTTACATCGAATAAACAAAGAATGTTTTTGATTGAAATTTTCAATAGAAAGTAAACATAAGACTCGCGTAGTGTTTTTGAATCCGTGTTAGTCACGGTTGTGTATTCTGAAATACAAAAATGGCCGAACTTTTTTCTATTCATGCGTGTACCGCCGTTTCAATTTGAGCGTTTCTTTGCTGCACAAAAATTTAGGTAAAATTTTTACATAGAACATTTCATGCGAAAAATACAAGTTTTGAATTTAGAATAGGAATATATAGATTCGAATAAAGGAGGAGTTGTAACGGAGCTGTTTCAAGAGCAACGCGCAGAAAAATCGATGTCAACCGTTGATACCTACTCTATCTACATAAAACTTTCCTTTGATTACCAGTGCTCAAAATCTCAAAGGATATCAGATACATTGCACAATCGGGCACATCGGTTGAAAAGGGGTCAATTAACTACGTAATGGCCAATAAAACGATTGGTCTCGACTTTCTTCATTTCAAATTGGTACTTGCGTGTGAAACTCCGTCTCCCTTATGCGGGCGGAAGCGTATCTAACTTATCGTTTAGGATTTAAATTAAATTCTAAATAAATTCTTAATCCTGTAAGCATAAAATTATTTGCTGATTTATAAAGCATTCTTACCCTTAATAAAATATTACGAACAATATTGTAGCCCACGTTGCATTTCACTACCGTCTGAACCGATGAATAATTAAGACGAAACAGTCGCGAACGAGCAAACAGAATCAAAAATTAAATCTAATTCTCCTCTGAGTCTCGTTAACTATGCAGGCCCTACTTTTGTAGGATCAACCAGTCAGCCGATAAAAAATCATATTTCATTATGTATCCGCTTTTAGTTTTCAAAAAATCTTCTTAACAAAGGTCTTAATCAATGAGACCTGCCATTCGATAACAAAATTATAAGATACATCAAACAAAACTAGCGAACTAAAAAACTCTTATTCCCAATTTTAGGCGTTACAAGACAAGCGGTCCTAATCTGCTCTGTTAATTCTAAGCAAAAGAAGTGGTCTAATAAGCATAAAATCGACCTATTTCGAAAACATGAACGAATTTAAATTAAACATTTGGCAACGAGTTGAAGGAAATATTCTTCAAAAATGTATTAATTAAACATCTCGCGAAGACGTCTCGCAATTAATCGTATCATACGCAATGTTGTTTGAAGGTGCCGAGTGAACATAAAGCATTAATTTGGGGTGAAAAACACTGTTTACACATACTTACACGGTTTGGTGAGCTCATAAAGGACGAAAGACTCGAAACCGTCTAAAATAAACGACAACTGACTCGCGACGTGAATGTTTTTCAAAGTGATAATTAGCTGCTTGATATTCAAGTAAAAGTTCAATGTTTTCATTACCAACTTTGATATTTCAAAGATACTCGAATATGTATCCCCAAAACCCAGGACGATATCGAAGTTCCATCCGACAACTAATCCACTAAAGAACAATAACCGTAAAACTACAAATTTAAGCTTTGCACTAAGCCACTAACATCGTTACAAACGATAATAACATTTACATAATAACACGGAATTATCAAAACGACTAAATCCTATATCCGCTAATTACTGTAGTGCGTAGACCCTAAGTTGAAACATTGGGCGAAACGTCACAAGTTCATGATATATCGGCGGTCGCTTGGCGTGACTCAAGATTGCTTTGTTGAAATTCGCGAGCCGACTGTGGGCGGTCTGTTACATACTAGTTTGGGCCAGGGCCGGACTGTAACTTTTTGAAGTCCCTTAAATATATACCATGCCAATTACGGTAAAAACGTTGGGCAAGTAACGGAGCTGGCATATAATATATATGGCTTCTTCTTCTCTTCTTTCAGTGCCTCTCCACTACTGGAGGTTGACCATCAGTATCTTGAAGCGTGTCTTGTCCTGTGCCAGATGCAGCAACTCTTCCGCAGTTGAGTCCCGTCAATACCTGTCCATTCTCTAACGTTGCGAAGCCATGATTTCTTCCTCCTACCAACACGTCGTTTACCCTGGATTTTACCCATTATAATTAATTGAAGGAGGTGGTAGCGGTCATGGCGCAACACGTGGCCCAGCTACGAAACTTTCCGTGGTTTGATGTTCTGCAAAAGTTTTTTCGAACCTTCTCGTTAGATACCTTCTGGATCCAGCTTATATATGGCACGAACGCATAAATTATAAAATAATTATATTGGTTTGTTTACAAAATTAAGTGCCGTAAGTTCCGATGTTCCAAGAAAAGATTCCTACTTAGAATGGCGGAAATAGAAGAGTACGGCCACCAGATCCTAGGAAGATGAATAGTGTGAAAAGATTGGAAAAGAGCGGCATTACTCCTTCGGGGGGTCCTGTTATGGCTTTTTTTTAATTGTTTAATCAATAGTTGGTTTTTATTAATCTATGTAAGGTCCAATGACGCAAAATTCAAATGTGTGTAAACGTATGTTCCAAGTATTATAATATTAAGGTTATCATACTTGTATTTGTATAAGTTCCTTCGAAGCCTTCTGTGTCTAATAAATTGAATTAAGTAAGTAATTTTCTTCGAAACTCACGGACCTCTCCATCGGCATACAACTATGCTATTTTAACAATACATATAAGTTTTAATAAAATGTATTTTCATTGTGAGCTGATTTAAAACTATTACACGAAAAACAATAATACATTTAACATTTAAGGCCTCACGTGCAAAAACAAAATACATATCTGGATTTTTCCCTATGGCCCCAGAAACTTTGTCTACCCCAAACCGCTTGCCGTCCAATATTTTAGCTATTAATGTCGTTCGTGTTTCTCATATAAACACAAAATAGCGTTATTTTTGGACCTTACAAAGTTATGACTTTTTGCACTCAACAATAATGAAATGTGAAATTATATTATACTTTGCAACGCAGAATTATCAAAAGAAATCAAATTGACTGATAGATAACGGCCGTATTCTTTAATTTATCTTGCTTTATATATATGATACACATTTTCCATAATATATAGGTTTAAAAGTCAGTTTAACTATTGTTAAACAGTACATATTTCCATGCACAATGTATGCACATGATTATAATGCCACATACGCATTACACGCAGACAACGCATTAAATCCCCAGCGAAGAGACGTGCAAGCGACAACCCGTAGATGTTCATTTCTTTCACAACCGCACGTTTTTCATCGTTCCTTCCCCTCGCATTCCGCATTCTTAGAACTCTTAAGAACCGGGATTTCAGGATTATACACATCGAGTGCATTTCAGTTTCCAGATGCATATTTTCAGGTTTATCTCGCTTTGAACCACGGCAATTGTTTTAGTAACTATGTAAAATATATAACATCAAGCTAAGAAGATTATAAATAATTCCCTTAGGGACAGCAGGAGTTTATATTATGACCTTCCATTACATACCGAAACCTGTGATTTCTGCTTGAACTAAACAATTATATATAATTATAGGATAAGATAATATAAGAATTGAAGGAAAACAGGAGTTATTTAAAATGTATGATAAATACAGAATGTTTTGTATGTTATAAACGGATTTTTTTGACAATAGGTGCGGAACGCTTCTCACAAAATCATATGACCGAAATAAATTAATTTTCGTATTCAATTCTCTTGTTTCATTTTACTATAACAAAAATTTCCTATGAAAAGCCTCATTATTTTGAAGCACGCAGATTAGGTGGACCTCACTTATCCGCAGCCTTAATGTATAATTTATAAGCCTCAACAAAAAAATATTACATCACAATTCGCAAGGGGCGAAAACTTTCTGAATTACTTTCATATCTTTCGTGCATTGAATATACTGGGTCAAATTTCTCCTCTAATCCAACAAAAAAACTATCATGATATTAGTAAGGTTTTATTAAAACTTAAAAAAATAAACACGAATTTATACAGCTTTATAGCGGGGTCATGTCAGTGAGACCAATTACTTTGGTAAGTTTAGTCGAATCCTTATTTTCCACATTTTACAAAGCTATCTCTTCATAAACATAAACTATTTTTTCTTCTATTATACCTATATATGCAGTCGAAGATTCGGTACGGGATATTTTATACAATTGATTTTAGTAAAGATTAGGATGTTGAACATTTAAATTAAAAGTTCCGACTTTCAGTTCCGTTTTATCAAACAAAGTTTAGAGTATTTTATCTAGTTGAAATTCAAATGCACCTCTCGTTTAAGCTAATGCTCAAATCCTTCATTTGTTGCAGTTAATTCAAAGGCAACGACCTACATCGAGCAAGTTTACCGGAGTCAAATGGCTCTTGATAAGCGACGCTCATATTTGAATGAGATCTATTTAAGAACGAACACTAGACAGCGAACGATATAACGAAATAGGAGAATGTTATTCTATAAAAGTGGATTCTCAATCAATATGACTAGACCTAAAAGGTCTGCCTGCGCTCACTGGTTTTTTGTACTCAAATTGATCGGCGTGTTTCGTGATTATTTATTGTTTTCTAATAGAACACTGTTCTCTTATTCCGACCTATCATGACGCCGTACTGTTATAATTTTTTTAAATCCTCAATTAATTTGTCATCAGTACAGGCTTTTAAAGGCTCTCCAGTCTTCATAATGAACCCAGTACTTTCTTACAATTAAATAAGTTTAGTTAAGAAATATAAAAGACACGACAATCTCATCTCAGATATTATTAATTAAATTTATAAAAAATAGTATAAAGCCAATTGAGTTATGAATGTAGTTGTTACTAATACTTAATGATTACCCAATGCGTTGCGAAATATTCATCGCGATGCTCGAACGTCAAAATTCAAACTACGAACAATGGCACCAAGCGTAAAAGCAACCACGACTCGTGAAAGGATCCAGCCAACCATGCCAACCTACGGGAAACTCCGGGACAAAACCAGCCACGTCCTGGAGACAAAGTCCCGCTTACATGCCAAATAATAACTGCCGACGACAATTCATGAAATTGCAGGGAATTTTATTCCGTTATGGTTACAGAATAGCTAACATGAGTCTAAGTTAAATGTTCACTTTTTATAGAGGCATTTTTTATTTCGAATATTATTCTGGCTTATTAAATTTCCTTTTTCAAGTCAAAATTATCTAATGAAGAATATTAGATAAGCAAGCATAAGTAATTGTCATGTCTAGTAACAACATTTCTCCAAGTAAATCTAACGTAAAAGTTTGAATTTCGTTACATCAAACCCTTAAAACTGAACAACGCCAACGCTTGTTTGAACGAGGTATTTTAATCTGCGTTGCGGCATATTACCTTCTGTTTTGTTAGGCGACATCGTAACACTGATAGTAGTGTCCCGCATTAAAATTAAATTTGTGCAGCTCATAAAGACGGGTCAGCGTTCTCCCTTATTGCGGGAAACTGAAAGCTGGCATTTTGTACGGTGCCTGAGAGTACGTTACACGTTTTGATAAAAATTGTCCCATAAAACCCTTACCAGGCGTTTGCTTTTAAGTCGCTGCAAAATATATTTTTAAATTAAGCATTATATTTTCTAATATGTGCAGAAATCTAAATTATAGACTTTAAAACTAAATACACGTAGAATGGCCAAATTACACGCCAACATTTTTCGAATGATCACTTCGTTCGTTTTAAAACATCCAGGAGATGTTTAAGTAAAAAGTTCCGCATTATGCCGTATGTAGATGCCTTTGTCTCGGTAGAACGAGTCCATAAGTGCAGGCTCACTCTTATCGCTTTTAATTTGAAACGATGCCAAAAAATAAGAAGCTAGGAAGGAATGTTGGCACGGCAGCACGATTACTTAACTTTAGTGTGGCTACGGCACGAAAAGGCCAACCTGCCTTGAAATAAGCAAATTGGGAGTACAAATCTTCTAGTAACGGAAGTTTAAAACCAATATTTAGGGTATATCGTATAATTTTTGTACAAACTCTATACATAAAATTATTTATTCAGAATGATTTTTTTACCAATATCTCCACAATAGGTCCGTCGATTAATTGAAAACAATATCATAATTATAGATAACAATTTGATAATTTATTAAATACTAAATAAACTTACGAAAATGCTTCAAGTTTTAAAGCTCCGGTTTACGCGTCGATGGCATCGCAACAAGGCATTTCAATATCTCAATTTTCGCAACAAATGATTCGCCTATAATTTTAGCGAATCCTCCCAAAGTACTTCTGTGACAATCCGGTCCGTGATTACCGACCGAAAAACGGTAAGAGCCTCCCTTCCACGACGTTAATGTAGCCACAATATACATAATGGCAAGATATTTAGACCACGAGTGCTTCTGACTGCTATACATCAAACGAAGACATTACCACAAAACGCCTGTTTGATACCGACAGCATAAAATATTCCGAACATTTTGATATATTTGAAGGATATGGAAATCGCTGCTCGCGGAGAGCGAATATGTATGCTGTATGCGTCGCGGAAAAAAATATTGAGATAACAATCTAGGGTCGCGATCAAAAATGTCAAAGAAGACGTTACAGCGGCGTAACATGTAAAATATGTGAACGAAAATGAGAATGTATGTGATATGGGCAATATATTCGTTAGAAGTTTATTAAGAATTATTTTGCAGACGTTACTCGGCTTCGTGATTTCGATAATGTTCTCTATCTGTAATTTAGATAACGACACGAGTGGAGACAATTTACTGGGAGTCAGTTTATTTATATTTGCCGAACATTGCAATCTTCATAGATTTGACTTAACCATAATGCGATTCTAAGATCTTGTCAAGACGCTAGTCAAACAAAGAGAAAACTGCGTTAAAGCAATTTCAATACCAATCTTTACATTCTGAAATATTGAAATATAGACGAAATTGAACTCAGCGGCTATTCGGTCATCAAAAGGAGACAACGTTATATCATCGTACAACCAATGACGACATAGGTATTGTGTATACGGCAAACAAGCAACTCATTACGGCCATTTTCCTATACAGCTGTATTTAATAGCTAGTTGCGAAGGAAAAATCCGTTGCAAAACGTAAGTCCTCTGCACATAAAGCTTGAAGGGCGTGTCAGAAACACTCCAGGCCCTCCTAATGAAGGGCTCAAGGATCCTGAGAAGACACTTTGTCTCCGGGTTTTTGCTATATGCAGTGAATAATTTAGATCTCTGCCTTTGTAGCAGACATCAGCTGAGCTAATGGAGTGAGTGGTTTGTTTTCTTTTCTTGCTTTTGGATATGGATATTTTTTATTTTAGGATAAATAAATATGCCATGAAGTGATGTAGTTCGCACGATGGTATTGTTCAATTGCTAAATAGATAAGATAAAATACTATATTTAATCAGAAAACTCAAAGTTATATCAAGCCACGAGAATTCTTTGATGAAATTATTTGATCCATTAATTTAAACTTTGCAAACACGATGCAAACGCGTTGGCATTTTATTACATATAAATTTACATAAGGGATATATTTCAATTTTCCTTCGTCATATTTGACATAGGTTACTTGTAGATACAACCTTCATAAAATTCGGAAATTAAGAACCTTTTGCTGCTGTGAAAATGACAACACCTGACAAGTGATCGACATATTATATGGAGATATAGATAAAAACTACATCACTGGACTGTATCATGTAAAATAAGGTTTACAAGCCTTGGTTAAGTTACTTATTTGTCAAGTATTATAAAAAGTTAACTGTTTTGTCAATTACTCAGGGGCCAATTTTAAAATATGTAATAGACTGACACCTGATACTGTCCAAGTTTGTGTGTGGATGCAGCCTTTAGATTAGTGAATAGCTTTTTGAAAAATATATCGTATTGAAGAAGCAACTCAAACTCAAAATATCTTTATTCATATAGGTAAACAAGTACACTTATGAACGTCAAAAAAAAGTTAAATTAATTGTAAATTTACATTTACTCGATGTGATATAGAGAAAGTATCGGATTCGATTCATGTGAAGTAATAATTACGGTGTATTTGACATATTAAGCGAAACAGAAATACAATAAAGACATCACATTACATCTGTTTATTATTTACCTATAGTGCTAGTTAAGTTGAACTTATCAGAAAGTCCGTCTTTGTCTTAGCACATTAAGTTTTCACGTAAATGCGCAGGTATGTTAAATTGCTCGCTTAATATAATTCATGTAGTAACTAGCAACTGCAATTACTCTACAACTACTGAAGTTAGATAAGCCCGATGCAATTTCCTCGAGTTAACGATTAAGGATTAAACATATCCCCTAGTATCAGCTATAGCGGAAACAGCTATCTGCTGCTCATTTTGTCATATGACTTTTATTATAGCTGCTGCAATAATTATTCGGTTCGTGCTAACGGGCAGGCTAAAATGCAGTAACAAATGATTTATTGAGAGTGGTCCCGGTTATTGTAGACGATGTATTATTGTCAGAGTTGAGTGACGTAATTATAATAGATTTCGTTCTGAAAGATTAAATGTTTAATTATTAATTATTTAGATTTATGAGAGAATCCAGATATTTCGCCCTGTTGTTTAAATGTGTAACGCGTGCTAAAAGGCAACTAGGAACTTACATATTCCAAACTGTATCGCGCTTATTGAATAAATCGGGACACAAACAATGGACTTGAATAGACACGTGACGAGTCAATCCTTTCAGCTGTCGATGCACCACAATACTGGTTTATCCCATAGCAGATAAGCGAGCAGATTGGATTTAATCTCGTGAAGGAACACCGAGTGATTTGAGAGGAAACCCAACAGATTGCAATAAAATGTATTGGACGTGAGTGCAAATAGAGATAGGGAAAGCGTGATAAGGAAATGCAACGAAACGTAGTTTTAACCTAAATTTTATAATATATAAATATTTATAAATAATTTGGGTTTATATCTTTATATCTTTACATTTTTTTATATTTTATGTGGACTTTAAAATATTATCCACGAGCATAGCTATTGCATAATAATATGTAATTGCGACTGGCCGTTAAGAAATGAGGATCAAAGTGTTTCGATTGTTTTGTATAATATACAATAGTAGAATTTAATCGGTTACGCAATTAGAATAATAAAAGTAAATGAATCTTCTAATCTAATAATCTAATCTAACGTTCTAGCGATTCAATACTTTCAAAGCGCTTTTTAGGAAATCTCGACTGAAAAATGTAGCGCATAAAATTCAATCTCTTCAAACACTTACAGGTTCAGGAAAATATGAGCAGTACGCGCTAAGACCTGGATAAAATTGTCGGAAATCTTCGGGATACATTTTTGATTTGCATTCTAGTAATGTTTAGGTTTCTCTTGCTTCTAACCGTTTTACAATGTAAAATTACGTATTATGTATGTTTCAAATGTTGATGGAACAATACGGAATAATTCTGAACTAGTACTCAAAGGATTCCTTTAGCTAACTTCTTATGTGTAATATCGATAATTTATATCAATGAGATGCTCTTACATCGAAGCAACAAGAGCCTTTCCGCTGAAAGTATGATTTTCATTGGAGGCTTATATCGTACATGCTCGGCCAAGTGCAGAATGGTGAACAAATTGTTGCTGTCCTCGTGATTCATCAATTCACAGTAAAAAGTAAGAAACCTTTTAACAAAATAAGGGTTAAGAAGACTACTATAATAAATGTACTTATGGTTAAGTAATTCGGCCATTAAAATACAGCTTTAGATTATTCATAGAAAAATTATGGTAGGTATGCGTGAAGTCTAGATTTCGAGCCGGTTCTAGGCTGGCTTAATCTGAATTGTTGCCTACGCCCGAATAGTTTTACCAGCAAATCTTTATTGCACCCGCTTAATTTCGCTCAACTATGCGCAGAGTGTACGGCTAAATGAATTTATTACGTGAAATTCACCTCTGAAACTATTCACCTTTTATTTTTACACTGAGCAATTAATTTATTGAGATTTTTTAACTTTCAAAATAGAAATGGAATGCGTCGATTTACCTTAGTGGTATTTAGCACTGAAATATTTGTTGTATTTTCAGTTATAAATTAAAAAGGCTTTTATTGTGAGCTAAACTGTAACGCATACCATTTTCATTGGTGTTTTGTTATCTTATAAAGCACATTTATCAAATGTCGAATCCTATAGATTGGCCCGTTTGCATGTCAAGTTAGCGCTGAGTCTAAATGTTTAAGTATTTAGTATAAAATAGACTAGATAACCAAAAATAATATTTTATCTTGATAATTTTGTCATCACCGTTAAAGCACGATGCATCGCCATGAAGCAACACCTCCCCTCGCCGGCAAATAACAACCCAAAAGAAAAATATTCACTTTAACTGTGTACGAGTCCATAAATCCTATATCACAGCCTGTTGCACCCTACCTTGTGAGTAAAAACTAAATAATCGAATATTGGAATACGAAATCGGCAGGATATCAACGCTTTGCAGCAGCTAATGGGGCGGAATTATACTCAAATCGCTTTTACTATGAAAATCGTTCGCATCAGGGGCGCGTATGATATATTGCTGTGAACATCTACAATGGTTTTCCATTTAATACGCTACTAGAACTTATTTGCAATCATTTTATTTAATTAATCGACAATCATTTGATTAAAATGTTGAATCAAGAAAGACGCCTCCGAAAAGATGGTTTTAATGTTGTCTCTTTGTTATGATATAGTTGAGGTTGAGTAAAGTATCTCTTTTTATTTATTTTCGCTCAAGCATTCGTTATTACATACTCTCCGGGAGGCAAGAAACAAATATTAAATTTGCAAACGGGACGTTTCTCACTTATTGAGAGGAAATGAGTAATCTCGGTGCTTGCGATGACTCACCTTTCTCTACAAAATGTAAGATATTGCTATGAAATCAATTCGAAATATCTCCCATATACAACAAGACGATTATTATTTCAGTCTCAAAATACTATCACTGCTTTCATTACGATATTATCCTTCACCAAGCGAGCTAGTGCTAATTGTACACATAGAAAAGTCCATTAGTATTTGCCGGAGTTAGAACACAAGCTCAGGGTTGAACTCGCATGCATATTAAGCTCACGATGTTCATAATTAATGATACCCTTGTTTAAAATTGAAATCGGTCGAAACCCGTGCATAAGTCAATAGATTTTAGAACTGAATGTAAATTATAGTCGGTTAACTAAATCAATAAATAATCAACGCAATTTCTCGCCTCTAAAAGTTTAATTGAAACGGCACTGAAGTTTCATATTCTTATGTAAAACTTGCTCGGCCTGAGTGAAATTTTAATGCCCTATCTTTGGAGGCGTAGGCTAAATAATTCACAGAGGCCAGCCGTTCCTCGAATGACTTTCAAAGGACTACAGTTTTAGGACTTTCAGTGAGGACTTAACTGCATTAATCAGTGGAGAAGCATTAATTAGCAACACTGAAGATTTTTTTTTAATAGAAAATTAAATTTTGGTTTTGTATCCGCACGTGCTATCGCTATAGCCAAACTATTAGGATAGACGTCTGATTAACAATCAGAACTGCTACTCATTTACATACGCAAACAATAAACAGAGTAGTAGATTAGACTTAACATGCGCAGTTCAAGTGAGTGGATTTCCATATCGTTGGCTGAGCACTGGACCGCACTAACTACACAAAGATGCTGCATGTCGCCGGGAGAATAAATCCTATTCAAAAATATTTGGCCCTGCTGCTGTAAATTAGAGTTACAATAATAATAAAGTTATACTTCGTGACATGAGTTTTTCTTCAACAAACGCGGAAGTGGCGATTGATTAGGCGTGGCATTTTAATTTCTAGATTAAAATTTAAAACCATAGAGTCTTTTGTAGCATACATAATTAGTGAAATAAAGGAATAATGTTTATCCATAGATTATTATTTTTGACAATATAAGCAATGGCAATAACAATTAATATTTGATTGACAAGGAATTTGATATGTATGAAGCAAAACTGACTTGATCTAGATTCTAAATCGCTTCAACATCTATTAGGTCAAAAGTAGTGAATTTAAGAGCTTATCTTACTTCGCCGAAACTCTTTCTGTCTCCATATTTCAGCCATTTAATATTTGATACCCCATCGACAATTTACATTATATGTAAATGTAAGCGTTATCAAATTTTATGAGTTTGGGGGAAGGCCGTAAACACGGGCCGATTCCACTTCAGCAAATCCACGCTAATCATATTATGCAAAGCCAGAACATCCCTCTCGGTCATTAAACTCCCTATGATGATATCATCGAAAGATGCGCTTAAAGATATATACTTATACATACATATTAAAACATTTCCTTATACTGATGAGTCTGTTGAATTAAAGGACTTAAGTACGTGCTTAAGGTCAAAACAAGCGCGCAGTACAAGATGTACGCTCATCGAACCACCTTGCACCCTTACGAGGCCACGAGGCTTACAAATATGCAGCTTATATGTGAAATGAATATCCCTAATGTAAACATGCTGCATAAAAGGTATCGCATTTTCCGAGCTCTCCTCGAAATTTAACGAAATCCTGTTGGAATTTTATGCTTTAATGTGCGCTCATTACTATCGCTTAAATAAACAGAAACTAGAAGCTTTGTTCCATTATCATTTCGTTTTATTTCAAATTACAGATATTATGAATGTAACTGAATGGTGTAATAGAAAAACAAATGTTAATGTTATGAAAAGAGTTTCTAAATATAGAATATTCTTAAAAACTATGTATAAGAGAAGTTGAAATATATTGAATTTATTTTCAAATAAATTGGATTATTTAATTTCGATATAAAACTCACTTCACTTTCAAGAGACGTTAAAGTAACACTTACCAAATACACCAATAGCTATTTGGAATTCGACAAAGTTATAGTTAGGTATTCGTATTAGGTTGAGCAGGTAGCAGGTCTCAAAGGAGTTGGCAACTCGTGCGAGTTGGGCACGTCAATGGACCAAATTGCAGCATAATGTAGGCACGGCACGTCCAAGACAGGACAAACTCATTAAACTTGCGTCTACCCAAGTACATAACGTTTTGTTTTCTATGGTATCAACTAATGTGAACTGAAGCTTGTGGACAACTAGCCGTTGTTCATTTGACATACATTATCAAATTTATACTTTTGTCATAAAGTCTTTCTTACGATATCGCGACGTTCTGCCGAGCTACACTAAGATAATTTTAGTATAGCAGCTTTAAATAAAATTAAATATCAGAATAATAAAAAGCTCTTTTGTGTTAAATACCTCGTATCAAGAAAGACAAATTCACGAATATATTGCTCAATTATACGCACACAACCCATTAGAGCATTAGCTTTTACATGCTAATGTGTTATTGATAGGGGGCAGTGTTAATTACAGCCCTTAGATATACTCTATGAATTATTACGGGCATTTGTTAAATGAGCGTAGAAATATTATTGTTTTTAATTTTGCTTTATTATTATTTATTATGCCTATGATTAGGATTCATTAGACACAAACTATATTCATATATATGAGGTACGATGGGACAAATTGAAAATATACCAAATTAAAGAACAAAATAACTTTATCTAAAAATCAATTAACCAGACAGTCGACAATCGTTTTAATGACAATAATGCAAAATAGATAAATCAATAGCGCTAAAAACCTTTTAGGCCTGGGCCTCAGATTTCTGTATCTGTTTCATGATCTTTTGTCAATCTAATAAGCAAGTAGGTGACCAGCCTCCTGCACCTGACCCACGTCGTCGACTCTTTGGGTCTAAGGCACGCCGGTGTCTTCAGGATGTTTTCCTTCACCGTTCGAGCGAATGAAAAATGCGCACATAGAAAGAAATTCCATTGGTACATAGCCGGGGATCGAATCTACGACCTTTGGGATGTTAGTCGCACGCGGAACCACTAGGAAAATACGGCTTTCTTCTCATGATAATAATATACTTCTCTCTATAAAAGATTATATAAATTTCGATCAAACTCTATGAAATCACAATCAGGAACTTTAATCACGACATTATGCAGTCAAGATTCATCTTACTTCCTTTAAAAACTTATCTAGTTTGCTAGTTTCCACCTTGAGTGGTGAATAGAGAAATAGATTGATCACTTGACGTGCAGGACTCATCTTCACCTATGCCATTAAACTTTCTTTAATCAGGGCTTGCCCACAGGCATCGAGCTTTTGAATGATTGTTGACACGTTTATTTAGTGGTTGGTTTATTTATAAACACAAGAATAAATGAATTTCTTCACACAACCATCTCTCCAGATCAGGTTTTGTTCATTTTTTTTAAGTATCGTCTACATCAAAGTATTTAAATATATCCAATATTCTTTTTGAGTACTGTCTAGAAGACAGTTCTCTCATCTGTGCGTAAAATTATTAATGTAAATATCAGGTCTTTTCTTTTACTTTTACTTTAGGGTACCTACTAGGTATACATAAATATATATACGAGGTGATATTTGGTGAAAAAAACACCTCAATAAAACCCTGTTAGGATCCAGAAAACCCTACTATTAACTTCATGCGAAGCTAAGCAATTTTAGGTTTAAATGACAGTTAGATAAATGCACCCCAGTTAATTTTACAAACACATTTTGGTCGCTCGTATTATCTTTATTAGTCCGGCATGTGTGGTTTAAGATAAACGGTCAGGAAAGGCATTTGTGCTCATTGTATTTTATAATGTAAATATTTTTTTTATCAAATTTTTACAAAGTGCATCTAAAGCTCTATTAGAGATTTATAATAAATACCAAAATTAAATCATAGATTATACTAGTAGAATAATTTTGTATGACTGAGCAAAGTTACATAATTTATATATGAAAGAGGCTGCGTTCTATGAGTCTCAATTTAGGCAATTGAAAAATAATTAAATAAGTACATAAGCGTACACGCTATTTAAACAGTCATAGTTAAAAACACACAATCTATCTCAAATCTTTTAATCGCTTACCGTCCGACATAATCCAACAATAATTTTCAAGTACTTACGTCCAGCCCTGACCGGCTAATTTACTCTAATGCTACCCTTGTCTGCATTAACCATTAACTTGTGACATACCTAATTCGCTAAGTGCCTGGTCAGTCCTTTGCTTAGGTCTGACAGAATGGCTGCTTTTACTAACTTATGAGAATAATTGAGAAATGCGTTCATCTCCCGTAATTTATTACTAAATCATTATGTTAATTGTGACTTGGTAACACAAAATCTAAATATGTCTTTTATTATATAAAAACGCATTATATTTTTCGTTTAAGATACAAGTTGTTCATTGTACTTGTAAGGATAGAATATTGGCTATTGGATTGTCATACCAAAAATCTTCTCAATACGAAGATTTACACAAAGCAAGACGGGCTCGCACGACGTTTAGGACACGAAGGGTTAAATTAAGCCCTATTAGTTCCGTAGACACGACACTCGCATTAGACTTAGTCCTGGGACAACAGCGACATCTATCCGGTGGGGATTTATTGTGTCTCCCAGACCTACAACAGCTACAAAATTGCTATATGGAAATTGTGTTTCAATTTATGGGAGGTCTGCGTATTCCCATGTTTGAGGTTTCGGAGGAATTGTATATCTGTAAACGGTTGATGTTCGTATATAAGATATTTCATTCAATAAATTATTATTTGCGTGAGACACTGTAATTAATATAAATTTAATAAAGTATGATATGTACAATACAGATAATATAAGAATTGACTTTGACTAATAATGTAAAATTCCTTAAGACAAATTTGCGCGCCATTGTGTGTGGCAGAATATGCGAACGATTTACAACTGCTTAACTTTACTTAACATTTTTGTACCATATTCTTGGAATAAATAAATTATTATTATTAAAATTATATAGCTCAGCGCCGCTCTTCAGGAAGATTAAAGCGGCCTTTGCTATGTTGTAGGTACGTGAGTTGTTAACTTGATTGTCGTTTATAATATTCGAGGTAAAAAATGCGGTCGTACGACTTATTGTAGATATATTATAAGTACATATACTGGGAGTGTTCAATCAACATTGATAATGCGATACATTTTCCTCGGAAAAAATATAAATATATATGAAATATTCACTTTTGAAATATTTTTTTAAGTTATAACAAACATCACACCAATTATTATTAAATGACCTTTTATCTTGTAAGGAATTCATTAAAAAATAAATTGCGGATTTTTCTAAGGATTCACAAAAGCTATTTTTAGAAAATTAAGCTAAACCAAAAGTTGTTGCTTATTTATTGTTTTATACAAAAATTTCCTCTTTGGGACTGTTTCCAACATAAATTCCAAATAAAAACAAATTACAAAAGACTAATTTTCAACCCAAATGTGCGCAGACGAAGTCACAGGCTCCACCTAAATAAATTAATAAACGTGTGTACTGTTTTAATTAAAATTCTTCCCACGAACGCCCGAGAATCTAGAGCAATAATCATAATCGCAAATGAATAAAAATAGCACGATAAAACCATTACTCTATTCATTATTAATTCAATTATTTATTGATAAATTTTGTATTTTTCAATTGCCTTTTCAATTTGATTAAAAACGGAATTTCTAAGTAAGAAATTATTGATTGAGTTTATTTTTTCCATACTTTATTGAACTTTCATTCAGTTCTATTAAGGTAAATCAAACAATAGAACAACCTAGATAGATATCTAAGAACAATTTCTCTTAATAGGCAAGTAGGTAATCACCTTCTGTGATTTGTAATAATTGGAATAGTAAGCTTTTCTTTAGATGATCAATCTTTATATTAGTGGAAAATCGAAACAACAATTCAAAAGAGTAATAGACGTTCGAAAAATAAAATAGTGGAAACCTTCAATTCTTTCTTTTAGAATTTTTTTGCCTCCACTTCGTACACCCATGACTTACCACCTCCTCAACCTGCATCAGTCATAAGCAACTTGAAAATATCATTTAACTATTTAAATAAATCTCTTAAACGCTAGAACCTCAAAACTGCGTACTACTGGGCCAGGTTAGCTGTAAGAAATATAAATGTATGTCTTTACAGGACAGACGCACTTTTCTGGACCAACTACACGATCTTAATCGTGGACGCGTTAAGTGTCCAGAACTGCAAGGTCACAATAAACTTCTTGTCCCTAAACGAAGAACCAGTCACGTAACACGTAACGCCAATTTAAATAGAAATGGTGCCTTATACAATGATAAAATGTCTCATATTGATGTTTTTTATAAAACAATGGCCGCATACAGAAATAAAATATTCAGGACATACCCATACACACCCATATATACATATTCTACTAGGGCTTCGATTATATATTTATATTTTTTACCTGAAGAAATAAATAAGAAACCCAGAACTTTCTCATTAAAGTGTACACATGCTTAGTAAATGCTTTAATCACAGTATCAAGCCAGTCATACTGGCGACCGACGTTCATAAATCACACAAAAGTACACCTAACTGTAAGATTAAGTGATCATAAGAAAGTTTGCGAAGAGGGAAATCTATTAAAATAAGTCCGTCAAAGGAAACTCCGCATAATCTGTTTTCGTAAAACTCTAAATGTATCCAAAAGAAAATATATTAGGTCACTCAGCCCTTACTCAGAGGTTTAGACACGTGTAAGGTTTTTCTATGTATCTATGTAATTCCTAACTTAAATTTATTAATACTTCAGCAACACAATATGGAAACATCTATCACGATAATTCTGCAATGAAACAAGTCAAGAAAAATCAAACTGGACACAACAAAGTGGAGACAGATCATTTACATCATATTTAATTGATTATGCACGATTCAAAGTTTGAATTACAAGGAATTGAATTGAAAAGGAAGGTCTGATCCCAAACACTTATATAAAAAACTGGATACTCGTATATAACATTCGTATTACTAACCAAATACATATCATTGTAACGCGAGTACAGTTTACATAATAAACTTGCTAGAAAGTTATGTACTTTGAAATTTATACAATCAGCAACAAACAAAATCAATAATAGATCCATCCCATTTGTATAAACAAAGTTTTGTCTGTCTCAAGGGTAATCAGGGTATAACTGGGTAAGTCTTCAGTAACTTTGCACGTATGGATCAAATTTGTAGTTTAGATGTCTGATACAATTTATAAGTAAAAACTATCTTTGAACCCATCGATTCCCTGCAATTACGGTTCAATTAAGAACATATTCTGAAGTTGAACTTTAATCAAACTTATGTTATTAAAAGTGTCAACTACATCCACCAATAATAGTAACAAAATCACACACAACCTTCATCATTTTGTATTTTTTGTATATCTTAATATATATAAATTACGCGTCACGTTGTTTGTCCGCTATGGACTCCTAAACTACTTAACTGATTTCAATCAAATTTGCACACCGTGTGCAGTTTGATCTAACTTAAAAGATATGATAGCTTAAATCTCAATTTATACCCGCAATATTATTTTATTGCAAAGTATTTGTTTATTCTTTAACAGTCTCAATTCTAACAGATGGTGCTGTGATGAAAGTTCCAACGTTTCACATAAGCTACAATTTAACAGCGTAAGCATTAAGCACCAAAATGCATGGTGGTCCTTAAGACTGGTTCCCCTACCGTTTCCCTTGAATAGTACTACTATGTAATATAAGAAAAACCTTAGCCACAGCAACGCTTGGCCGAGTCTGCTAGTATATATACATATACTGGGATTATCAAAGAAAGAGTGTGTGTTTGAGCTCCGATTTTTTAACTGCTTTTCATAATTAAAGTGATTATAACTTCAAATAAAAACGGTGATCCTTGCACTATCCTTTACTTGAAGCAGTTCAAGCCCCTATTACTTCATTGTGGATAAAGTTAGAAGCCAATAATAAGAATATAGATATGGTCACTATAAGATGTCGTTAGGTTAGCTAATTACGTAATAACTTAAGACAGAAGGTCTGAAGTAGGGACTGAATACATTAACCGACTTGGTATTACATGGATCTCACAACTTTTGACGGTAGAAGAACTGCGTAGCGAGACTTGGTTTCTTTACAAATCACGTTTTTGAAATTCATAATATTTACAGATTGAGTCCGGTAGTCAAATCTATATTTACACCTTCAACACCAGACCAAACTTTTCATATTGTAATTCACTTTATAAAGCACGGGCACATAATAGCGAATGTAACGGTAAAAAAATCAAATTACATTAATTTATATTCTGTTTTGTAATGTGCTTCTCAAGGGAGGTTTTGGAAACGTTGTGTCAGCGTAATAAAGCCAATAAGCTGAGCTCACTTGATGTCTCATTTGTAAAATCAAGTTTAAGTGATACTTCTAGCGTTGAATTTGTGTGAAAGCACGTTCTGTTAATTACATCTTTATTAATTAGTTATTCGAAGGTTACATTGTTTTAATGAGGTATTGAATGACATCAGATTAATGACAATAAAAATTCAACAGTGTTTTAAAGACAGAATTTCGTCGATGCGTCTAAATATAGATTTAACGTGAGAATAAGATTTAATTAGCCTTAAATTTTGCGTTTATAAATCATCACAACCACCTGAAATAAAAGTATTCACGTAGCAATAACTTAAGCTCCATTTGCTTAATTCGTCCCTTTTCGTGATAAGGCCAGCAACTACTATGTGTAATTACCTAACTGCCCCAGATAGCGAGTAATTTGACTTCAAGAAGGTTTATTATTACTTAACTAACACTTACTTACACCCGGGAGTTTATTTAAACATAGATTAAGCTGGGTTTGTGTGCGGTGAAATTATTTTTGCTCGAGTACGGAAAATGTTCTATTTAACTGAAGTTTTACAACTAAATGTAACATAATACTACCGAACTGATGCATAACTTAACAATTTATATTAAAATATCAACTAGCAAGTACTTGGAACTCAAATGGAGACGGGCAGGTCACGTTGCCCGTTATACAGATGGAAGATGGCCTGCAAAGACAGTAAGCGAATGGACTGGCCCAAAGGGATAAAGAAACAAGGACAGACCAAAAGCGCGATGGGCTCACGAGATTGAAAGGATAGCTGGCAAAAATTGGATGATGAAGGCAAAAAATAAAATAGGGTGGGAAAAGTTGGAGGAAGCCTTTTCCTAGGCGGGGCCGCATCTTAGCTTAATAGAATTGTATAGATATAGATTCCTTTGTATATTATATGTAAATAAGATGAAGATAAAAAGAGGCTTTTTATGATTAACAAGTACTTTTCCGGCATTGTACCAGTTTAAAGTCAATTCACAATAGTTTTTCATTTTGTTTGAACGCTGCAAATCTTCTTTAATACCTTACCTGCAACAAGAGATACTAAATGTTAAAAATATAAAGATTCATATGCAAAATATATTTCGCAGATTCGAAGCGATTAATGTTAGTCGGTTCACTATCATCGTCCGATGTTTTAACATTATTTTAAAATAATTCATAGCGCACGTGGGGCGCAAGCGCCGATCAGAGAGCAAAATACAACGATCGATCCAAGTTCCAACATATAACTGACAAATGAACACTGACATATTAATAATTTACAACCTGTAAGATGTCTATGATTTTGCGTGGAGTTGCCATTTTCATAAATCCGAGGGTATCTAATAATATTTATTTAACACTATTTTTTTCATGCCCAATTTTAGAAATGTTTGTGATTATGCATACTTTTAATAGATCCCCACTGAAATCACGAAAATTATGAAGCAATATTTTAGACATACTATATTTCTCAGTCCAATACCAGTTTTACAAATACCAATAAGTAAAATTTATGTAATGTAAAAGTTGAAAAGAGGTTTTTTCATAAAACTGAACGCTGATATAGTTGCAGGTGGTACTGTAAATCGCGCAGTCGCAATAAGCGGGGCTATTAATTTAGTACAAATCGGATTCAATTAGTTTCAAAATATTGTTTTTTACCACGACCTGCTTTCTGCATTAATGTAGAATCATTGTACAATCCATTATAAACCTTCTCGTTATACTTAAGTCCAATCCTCTATGATTCTCGTCATCAAATAGACTCGTATAATAGTCAATATCATCAAAAATGTCCATTTTTCGCCTTTAATATGTTAAGAAGTTGTGAGAAAATAGTAACAATATCTTCAATCTAGAAAATACCCGAAAAATTAAACAAACACATCGATTTAACAAATATAAGAAAAATATGCAGCCAACCAACCAAGAATCTTCTCTCAAGCAACCTATCCACGAGAATCATCTGATTGTTGATTAAATCTGTTCTTGAGCTAAATCTCGAGTTAAATGACGTTTTGGAATAAGGCAGAGCTAAAATTTGACGATCAATCACCTCAAATATCGTATTAAATCCACAATCAATGCTTAAAATACAACTTAGTGTAGGGACTGACTTTGTCTTTGCGCCCGATTTATTAACACCCACTTACTGGTTCATGTGATGTGATGTGACCCTTGAAACAAACTTGATATTCGTATTCGTCAAGTGTGTCTATACGATAGTGTCAATTACTGTCATCTCGAACGCATATTTTCTATACATGTATAGTTTAGAACATGTATGATTCTGGAATCATTCCGCTAAGTGCCAAATACACCCAAGAAGGCCGCCTTATATGAAAACTCATTATGGTTTTTATTATATAATAAGTATCTTCATACTCTTCGGAGTATTGTTCGGAAAACATATAAAGGACCTATTTAATTTAACTTTAATATCATACATTTTCTCTGGGTGATACAATGAAGCTGGCATAATATAATTTATAGAGCCCTGTGTGACTTATAATTCTTCATAACCCGAGAGAGCGTAGACCACGAACAATGAGGCCACTAATTACAACAGTATAATGGCTTGATTCCGAGCTCAGAGAATTTGACATATTTTCTCTGGCCAAAAATTATATTATTTTATTTACTTATTTACGGAAATAAATACATAATGTATTTATTTCCGTAAATACACACCTTACAGACTTAACCCAATACGATAATATCGAGAGAAAATAAAATATAATAAAGTATATATCTAATGTTAAACTCATAATATACACAATATCACTGTTGTGAATTCACTCTGCGAACATAATATAAATATGTCGATAGTGTCGGAGACAGCAGTCAGTAGGCGCAACGTCTTGGTAACGGGGATCTGTGCAACGGACTGGTTTGGTGCACAGTTTGGTTTGGTGGATTAATGAAATATAATTGAGCTGGATTAATGAGAAGATTTATGTATTTAATATCAAGAAAGGACAAAATGTACAACGCGTTTAACCTAGAGATCCCGAGAGCGAATCTAGGCGAAACAATAATTGTTTAGGGTGGAGTCGTAGAAATAAAATAATCATGGAATAATATATATACTATTAAAATGAGGAACAACAAATATTAATCTAACAATCAATCAATAAAAACAACAAAAACATAATAGACGCCATCACGGTTTCATCTTTATTTAAAGGAGTTTCGGGGCGTCACTCGTTCATTTGCTAAAAAGGACTTGAATATTTCTTCGCCATCTTAATTTGTACGTGACTCAGAGAGTTAATTAGCAAAATTACGAGATCCACTCGAGCGGGTTTTTTCTTTTCCTCCATTCAGGCATCAGCGAAGGAAATAAAATTAACATTTAAAATAGTAAAGGGTCTAAAGAACTCGCTAGATATGAAAGCTTACGATGTCAGTACAATATTGTTCAAACGTATATATATCTCATTCTCCACGAGAATTAACTTGATGACTTTTTCGGCCATTTATAAAATATACGCAAGCATTGTTACCAAAAGTAATATATCTAAAATCAGAGCTTATTTTAAGATCCATCTCCTGTATAATAAACGTGCAATTCAGTGACGTCACTTGTCAGGTGTCAGGCGCATGTTTAATATCAAATTACTGAGCTGCAACCAAATTATAATATGATAATGATGTGCTCTTAGTAACTATGTGATGTGATGTCACCGCGTTAAGAATACGCTATTTCCCGGTAGACTTGATTAAAATACCTCAAATGCAAGAAGATTTCCTTGATTTTCCAGTAATCTATAATATAAAAAATAATTAATAATAAAATGAAGTGGAACGAATATCCGGATAGGTAGAGTGCCTCTCAAGGAACTAGCTGAGATTTGCAACCGACATACGATACTTTATACCTTTTATGAACACTTCGTAAACATAATCTTTACGAATCTCATAATCTTTAAGATATCCATCCATGCATGTTGACTTTGTCTTATTTTTAAACATGATACAGGACTTATGGTAGCTATTGTACGGGGCTATATTTCTAAAATAAACTCTCTTCTCTTAATTTTATCTTGATTTGTTTATCAAAAACAAGTAAGGTTACTTAAAAGTGGTCAATTAGATAAGATGTGGTTAAAGAAAGAGAGTAGAAGGTAAAACGTTTTAATGGCTACTAAGGCATGCCCTATATCTGTCTACCATCGTTTTATGTACGTAATCCCCCCCCCCCCCAGTCTAAAGCCTCTTTTTATAAGCCTTGAAACAGACATTTTATTATACGCTAATCGGCCACAGCTATCTTATTTACGCCTTGGAGCGGCCCTCGGAAATAAAAGAAGGGAGAAGTGCCACGGGCCGACACGCATTACATTTTGGATGGAAACTTTTTCTTACGAAGCATTTCGGTTTTATGTTGTTTCGGCTGAATTATTAATTTTAAGTTGGCATTACTAACGCAAGTTTAAAACCTGTAATTTGTGAGCTGAAGAAATGAGTGAGCTGCGTACAAAGTTCTAACTTTAAAGGTACAGTTTATTTATGACTCTTTAAGTCAAAATAGTTGTTGATAATTTATGACACTAGATTCATAAGGTGCACTACGACTACAAAATGTGGATTGTGTAAGCAAGGAGCATTTGTAATTTCAATCAATTCTTTCGCCAATTTCACCGGCTGGCTCATGTAACTGTAGTACATCTGCTAATGTTACTAGAATATGATGAGTGGCCTATGAGAAATATTTTGTTTTCTTCTAAGCCGAATAAAGCAGACTAAAGCTTTTGTTTCGCTTTAATCGTCGACGTTTCCAATCCACAACGCAAGCGTAGAATAATTTTAAGAATTACTTCTGTCACTATATGTTTTCTTCATATTATATTGAATAATCATAACAGCTATAAAATCTTAGTTGAGCCATTCCAAGTTCATAGATGCCAACAGACCGTAGTTTTGGACCATTAGCCTCGGTTATTGGTATAGACAGGGATCGGCAATAACGGTGACTTAACGAGCGACTCAACTATATTCAGAACTCTGGGAATTAATGTCGGGTGACATTGAACTGAAATCATGTGCTATGTATGCAATCAAAGTCAGATAGATCTGACTCTAAGCCATGTCTCTGTCGCGGTTTCCTTTACTCGAGTGATTATTGGATGAGAGGTATCCAATATTCACATTTTAGATTATTTATAGTATAAATAACAGATGATCAACACGGTTTTGATGAGGGAACTGTATTTATTATATCTCGAAAGCTTTATTTTCGAAGAACTAGTTTAAAAATACTAGAACAAAAACCGAACTGACACCACTTCAGCATAAGAACTTTTGTCATTGTAAATAATATTCAAAGTGAGTTTTCTAATATATTTGAATATACAAATTATAAAAACCTGTAAAAATAACACGTATGTATTCAGTATTCATAATAAAATAGGGCACAGGTGACGTTCTTTGAGTGACCTGAAGCGGATTAGAGATGTAAGCTGCTGTGGACCTGTCTCAAAGTGAACGTCTTACGCGGTTTTATAAGCCCGATCTATTATGACATCAGACAAGGCCAGTTTGTAGATCTAAAAACCATCTCAGGGACAATGTTATTATGGTATATGATGAGTAAATACAATCAATTAACAGTAGGTACTCGTGAAGATAACAATTATAAATTTGTCACATATTTAGTTGAAATGAGACCGTATTTATGCTACGCCAATAATCAATTAGTACCAATTAGCATGAATTATAATTCTAAATACAACATTGTTAGGCTTAAGTACAAGTTACTGAGGCGTATTTAATGCGATTAATACATTTTCAGAAAGTAAATACGTTCAAATACGTTCTTAGGGACACTCGAGATTTATCGTAGGTTGAAGCAACTTTCGATGAAAGTAAATGTTAATTTAATTATTTTTTACCTTTTATATTTTTCATTACTTTATAACTGCTCTCAACGATTTCAAAATTAGGTTTTCTTTGACTAATAATAGCGTGAGATTCTCCTGATTTCGAGAAACTCCAGGCCGAGACCCATACGGCTGTAGCGCCACGAATTTTATTGACTGTATCAAATCGAGAATGATTTATCAGCTTGACCTGTGTCTCAGAGTGTAAGTATTTAGCATTCTGTCGATAGTTGTGTGCAAAATAACCAAAATACATTCACATTTAAAATTAAGTATCGTTCAATTTCTTCATAATACGCAAGCGCTGTATCCAACTAAGTACACAGTCCCCTAATGTTATGTGTCAAGAAAAGTGACTAACATACATATTTATGTCTTTTGGCGGAGTTTGTATGTTTATAAAAGGAGCAAGGACTTTCTCGTTGGGATATATGGATGGAGTTTATTTACCCTCAACAATGTAACAGGAAAACGGCTATTTATTTGAGATACATTTATGATAAGAGCCTCTCTCGTGTAACCTACATTTTGTGCTGTTCCTATCAAAGCTAAAATTATAAATTAGTAAATTTCCGTTTATTATTTTGTAGAATTTGCTCTCAATATTTTAATGGTTTTCTTAAGTAAGACTTGTAGTAGAATTTTTCTTAAATAGTATAAGTGTTGTATGTAGATACATAGCTATAAAAATAAATAAATAATAAAAATGTATTTGTCCATTATAAGTAGACATGCATGTGTGTGTAAGATTTGGGAACCCTTTAAAGTAAAAAATATCTATATCAGGGTTCTCAGTTCTTTAATAAAAGAGTTCTAATATACAAAATTCTCCTGTCACAATGTTCGTTCCCCTACTCCTCCGAAACGGCTCGACCGATTCTTGTGAAGTTTTTTATGCATATTCAGTAAGACAGAGAATCGGCTACTATCTATCTTTCAAACCCCTAAATTATGTCTACGCCAAAAAAAATTTTTTTATTTTTTGGATAATTTTTTATTTTTTATTATGTGGCATTAAAAATACATACAACCCTTTATTTTCACCCCTTTACGATTAACTCCTATTTTTCATTATAGTAGATAGTTATTTTTATTGAATAAAAAAAATGTTTCTTAGAAATAATATACGTGGTAAAACAATTTTTGCCGGATCAGCTAGTATATATACAATAATATATAGTATATTAATTATATATATTTTTAAATAATATTTTGAAAATATCTTGCTACTATTTCATTAATTTTAATAAAATAAAAAACTCGACGTCCAATTCAACGGTCAAGGGATTGTTATGAATTCCTTTCTAATTGAAAAAAAATAACAAATGTTTAGCACCGTAACGCCTTAATCTAGAACGCATTGTGTTTTCCAAATGTGGATTGCTATGTTATATATTCGTACTAAAAGGGTAGTGTATACAATTACACATATACGGCTGTCATTGAAGCGTAGATATAATGAAATATTGATTGAGCGAGTAACATACGTGGATAATTAAACAATGAGTTAACCGGTCTTAATGTAATATGAACTAGTTAGCTTATTCGGTCATCAATTCTATTGATGTAAATAGTGCTGTTTAATTATTTAGAGAGTACGAATAAAAGAATTCTAAAGCAAGACATATTCTGAGTATAATCAAGATACTACGATTTATGTATGTTTAAGAAAAGTGAACAGTTATGGAGCGATTATAACACGCCTTTTTTCACAAGCGATCGTCAATGTCTATCAAAAGCGTAATTAAACTCGCCTTACTAGTTTATTATACATGAATATCTAATCTGGACAACGTAACAGTATTGCTAGTTTTTTCTAGAAAAATCGCTATCACACGTTATTTTATTAAGAAGTGCACCAAAGGCAACATTTATGTGGCCTTCTTTCTTTACTGTCTGGATACTAGATAACCTTGTCCACCTAATCGTATTTTCAATTTTGATCGAAAAATAATCCAGGAACAGCTTTCGATTCGGTCTCGTGGATTTTGAAGTAAGTGAACTCACGTCTGTTTTGACATTCCTATTTTTTATAATATTTTTTTTTATCTATTAATCTACATAGCCTGATGTCGCCGTCGTAAATCTCTATCCTTAGCGTAATATTTTAATGAATAAATTAACATAACACGACCTTCATTCGCATGACTGGACTGAATCTCGCAAAACTTTCTAAACTTTAAATTATAAGTTGACCCCCGGATTGCCTTCTGGTGCTATTCGGGCTAAAACCCCAATAATGCAAGGGGCAGGAACCGTGACGACGACTTGCACAACTATCGTAAATATTAGCCGATGCGCGTACGCATCGTCACACACGCAAGTTAACAGTTGCCGAAATGTACCGTTATATCGCTGTGAGTTGTTCTTTATTATCTTTATTGATACTCAATAGTTCATCGGTTAAGAAGATACCTTAATAGAGGCTTAAATTTACCAAAACCACAACGGTTGGACATAGGCGAAGATGCCTTTATGGCTGCGTCACTTATGAGCGCGTCTCTACCTTCGTAACAGATACTTTAATTAAAAGATTGTGTCAAAAATTAAAAGAAAGTTCATAGCATTGCAGATGTTTTATCAAGTTGAACATCATTAACATTAAATATATTCGTTAATATATTTAACAATAAATTATAGTAATGAATAGACACTGAAATAGCGTCGCTTTTGGCAAATTTTCGTATTAACACAACCGTTTCTAACAAAATATTTTACCCAAGTAACGATTGTTGCATTTCCAGAACGAGCATTCAAACCTAAAAAAAATTGGGACTTGGTTTTGGGAAATCAAGAAAATTCTTCAAATGTTTAAAACTATAAATGAAGATATCCCTTATTAGTTGGTTATATCTTGATTAAAAGATGAGCTAAATTTTATTCATACTTTTATCATTATAGTTAATTTTGACCGTCCTGGCCACCCTTCAGTCGAGCTCCGCCAACCCCGTACCGGACCCTTTTTACCACAAAACTAAGTAAGTACATTCTTAATTTAGCAGTTTTATTTCTAGCTTGATAGTATTAAGGAAATTCATAAAAATCAAAAAGTATTTGAAAACTTACTTTGACTAATCTATACTAATATTATAAAGAGGAAAGATTTGATTTTTTGTTTGTTTGAAATGAATAGGCTCCGAAACTACTGGACCGATTTCAAAAATTCTTTCACCGTTGGCAAGCTACACAATAGGGATGCTTACTTAAACTTGAATAATCTAACCCAAGTATCTACGGTATCCACTCACGTACTTTACGTAACTATCAAAATCTTTGAATAGCTATACAAACAAAAATAATAGTTTAAAATATTTATATTAACAAACAATTAGACTATACAGACAATTCTAATTATTCTATAAAACCTTAAAGGAATGTTTTATAAATCTCCATTCAAATATTGTGAGATGTATTGTACAATTTCCCTACGAGTAATTCAATCGTAATAGAACAAAACAACTTCAATCTTTATTGACATTATACGAACTAAATATTGATTTTCTGTTGTTATTTGAGAATTACTAACATTGCGCAATAGGAGAAAGGAATTTTTGCCTTTTTTGTAATTCTACCTTTATAAAAATACAAACGTGTAATACAAAATATACCCGTTTAACTTGTTTTACAGTCTACATCAGACATACGAGTAATTTTGTGTAAAAGTATCTAACAAAATGTGTACGTCACCCATTAGCGAAAGAATATTGTTGTTAAATTCAGTAACTTTATATGATATGTACACTTCGCATACTGTGTCGAGATGTTAATTTTAATATTTATTTTGTCCAGCATCAAAATCCACGTGCCCTACGACGTACATACAGTCCACCATCACCATGTTCAAACGGTACCGATTGTCAAAGAAGTGCCCGTCTTCCATGAGGTTCCAGTGATCAAGCACGTGCCTGTTATCAAAACTGTCGCTATCGAGAAACCTGTGTTTTTGCCTATTAAGGAACATTACGGCTTCTTACATTAATGTTAAGCAAAGGTAACAGCGTATCTAGCATGAGTCCCAAGAACTGTAAATAGTTACTTATAGGTCCTTCAAAGTCGCAAGTCATTCATGGAGTCGAGTACTCGTGCTAGGTCCGTTATCACGCTGCATAAATAGCTATAAGCCTCAAGAGCGAAAAGCGATAATGATTATGTTGATTAGGAGTAATCGTCATGATCTCACGATTCCGTTTTTTCACAAATGTTTCAGTAAAATTGTTTCTTAATTATTGTTTTATTTCCAACGATAGTACTTTTTGAAGTTTATATATATTTTTATAAATAGGAATAGGCATTATATAATTGGATATGTTTCCTGTTCTTATTTGTTGTAAGATATGTAAGTCCTTTAGTAACAACATCCAACAATTATTACCATACTTTATTACCACCTGAACTAATTATGAAATAACTATTTTTATAATATAAACTATTGAGTCTAATAAATACTGCTACATCAACGCAAACCGCCTAGAAAAACTCGTTAAATACAAAATACACTTTACAATTATACAATGTAGAAATATATATTTCAATTAAGTTTAGCAGCTAACAATTTGAATACAAAATCTATTTTGCAAAACTTAAAGAAATTATTAAATCGAATGCGATAGTATGACTATAAAACCAGTACAATTTGCTTTGTATAACATTCATTGCGTAGGACTAAAGTTTTAGGTCAAGCCTGTCATTGGTGACAAATTACTGGGAAACATCTGTTCGTGCGAACATCGAATATGAAATATTAATCCATACTAACAAAAAGATTTTATTGAAAACAAATAATTGTAAAATTATCTGATACCACATGAAATATTGGATATTTAATTACACGTCTAGTTATGAATGGAATACATATATGCAGTCCATAACTATAAGTAATGTTTCACCAAGGTTTTGGGCAAACAAAATGGTAGTACAGCATGGCAAGAGTACAATAGAGGACATGATAGCCGCCCGTTGCAATTCGTGATAACGCGTATGAACAGGGAGGCTGTATCGACAATTTTCGCTGCAAGGCCGAAGTAATTTTAGCGAAATAGCCGGCGGCTGCTAATGGGTTGTTTCTCCGAAACTGTATTTTGCTGGACGTATGGTAATCATTTTCATTAAGATGCATAGGGGACTGAAAAAGCAGATTAACCATGTGCTTGGAAAATTATCAAAAGCCACATCGTAGTTAGACCGACCGTGATTTTCGTTATAAAAATTGAACATTCTCATTTATATAATACGTATGTTGAGTTTAGAAATTGATGTAATTTGAAAAAATATGTATGTGTATAGTATTTCTGTATGTAAATAGAACAGTTAATCACGCTCTCATTTTCATGTGCGCGTACGCGTATAAATTCAATCAACACGCTACAAATGTATACATAATTTGCACATTTATAACACTGTATGCACTTGTAACACATAAGAGACATAATACGTTTTTTTGTTCAAGTGTTTAGGCAAGTCGCCTAAAAACAATTATTCTTATTAATCAGCCCGTATTAAGATAAGTTTTCAATCCATTGTCGATGGCTTGTTTTAACGGATTATGCTAATAACTAAAGTTCCGAGTCGATTCCCGGCGAAACCGTCTTTGCAATGAACGCAGAAAACGGGCAACACATGCCCTTGCCCGTCACGAGCGCTTTTAATCTTATTAATTCGACATAGTTAAGCCAACCTTAAAAATAAGCCAATGTTTTATTTATACCCTAATCTGATTGTGTCACGTATTTCTTTGACTTTTCATAGGACATGACAACCTTTGTTTCGTCCCCGCACGCTTTGTATAGGTATGTCACGCAGTATATAGGGAACGTGATGTGTGTCAAGTGTAGTATTAGTTGCTGAATAAATAATCGCGAGGGCGACGTGACATCCCTGGGGGTTGGACCAATACCAATTGTTTCAGTACAGCGATGTTTACTCTTATTGACGGCGGATCACTCGAAATTAATCTTGAATGAACCAGATCTTATGTATCCAGAAGAGTCTTTTTATAAACGCTCGGTAAACATGTGTTTACTTTTCACAGTTCATATAAATATATATTTAAAGAATCTCAATTAATCTTTATTTACCTTATTTATTAAAAGGCAATTTTTTTAATTTATTAAAATTAATGAAACATGTCAATCTAAGATTGATATACGACCGGCTGGTTTTCAACCAATTAACTCTTTTGACTGTACAGATACATATATATCACATTGATCATCAATACATACATCATAAATTATATTTAAACAAATTGGAATTTAATTATGAGTAACGACGCAGGTCAGTTACTTATCGAATTTCAATACCTGTAAACTACGCCCATTCTATAAGATAAAGTAATAACATTAATGGCATTACTATCCGTCTAAATGACCCAACCTCGTTTATATGGTAACCATAACAAATGAACTCTATAAAGAACATTGACAGGCATAATCCAGCCATTTTTTAATATGTGAAATGGAGATCCATTTTTATCCCTGCTGGACTAAAAGCAAAAACTTTCATAATTAATGAAGTGAAATCATGCGATACTGCGGAGCACCGCGTGATTTCCGGTAAATTATTGTCCGAATAAGTTTTTAAATTATTCAGCGCTATTCCAATTAATAAATATTAATTTCGATAGTCTTTTCGATGTGCCAATAATGTGATTATGGCGTTAATAAGGTGGTTTTACACCGGCACATACAGTGGATCTCATTAACTCGGAGGGAAGGATTAAATTTTTGTGCCATTTCGTTTGAATACATAATTGTTTTCTCCATATATTTAACTGTTTGTTTAATAGGTCATATGCCAAGTAGAATCTAGATCAACCTAGATGTCTGTAATTATTAATATTCTGCAGTTTGAAAGCATCAACAAAAAAATATCAATTTGAACCTATAAAATAAAGGCACCAAGATTAATTAATACTGCAATTTCTTCAATGCGTATACATAGCAAAATGATGCCTCTATTACTATAAGAAAATTGGCATATTTCAATTTATAAAAGCGGCGAACATTAGCCTTAAGCGCTGGATATATTCATAATAGTATGATAAGCTCTTCTTAAATCTATCCTCACAGTAAAGTGCGTCTGGGAGCGTAGGTACCGTCTAAGGGCTCTTAAAGTGCAAAAAGTTGGTACATTTTTTGCTAGATAACAGATTTTTCTTTTTAGTTTGACGATGTTTTAAATATCGTAAATCGAACCGGATAAGAGCAGATTTATTTGTTTCATCCTAAATGGCATCGGAACCGAGTTTGTCTTGCAAGTTGCATCTAGCCTTGTATCGGACGTCTTGCCGATAATCCAATACTAGTTGTGTCTTTGCTCAACAATAACCAGAAATCCTGACCAAGATTGCGGTTGAAAGTTAGCCATAAGTTAACTAACTTTAGAAGATCTCAAAGCCACAAATTATTCGGCAAACTTACCCTCTCGCATCTATAAGTATATTGATCTGTACCAGTACTGTCTTCTCGATTTAAAACATCGACCTATGCCCCAACATTTACATGTTTTAATCGTATTTAAATAAATCAACGTTTTGTCATCTACTAGATAACTCAATTCAATTAAAATTGTGATAAAAATAAATATTAATTAAACCCGTATTAACTCGTCAAAAAAGGATCTTCTGCTGGATTAAAGTCTAAAGATTAATGTCGTAGCCCACGTAGAGGGTGGAGGGGCGGAGGGGTGGAAGGGGAGGTGTAGTCGAAAACGCACAATCCCTCATTGTTGGTTTATGCCCGCGAGCTGAAGGGGGACCTCCCAGGAATTAAAACCCCGCCATATGGAGCAAAACAAAATTCAAGGATAGGAAACACATTTAGCGTTTTAGTGCTGATTTTAGTGCGATTTGAAAGTCTCTCCATATACATATTGAGTACTTTAGAGCTTTTCTAATGAAGAGTATTTAGATATGTTATGTTATGTAGCTAGTTAATAACGTTATAAAGAGAAAGAAAGTCCACAAACTACGCAATCATTATAGACGCTAGTCCACTGCTATTTCTCATTTAAAACTGATAACAAATCGATGTTATCAGCTTCGGAAGTAGGCTTAGAAGATATAAGCTGCTATAAAAGTGGTCTCAGGACCGAGATGGGCCAATTTGCCGTATTTAACTGTTATCGTGCCGAGATAGCGCGCTCCGAATTATTAGCCTAACAAAATTGCTGGTGATTTTTCTCATCTGAAGTTATTTATGCGATTGTATCACAAAAACGTCTCGAATTCAGAGCGACTCTAAAATGGAGATTTGTATTCGCAATGAGCGGGCCTAAAAGCGATATGTTCCAGCCAACTTCATTCTTTAATATAAGTATTAAGGTTTAGGGCTGAAATGTTTTGAAACTAATTTATTTCAAATATAAAGTTTTAAATTATATACCTACAAAGGCACATAAAATGTGGGATAAAGTAAAAACAGAGCAGATGAGCAGTAGCTATTACTACTGGGTTCTGTACCAATGAAACCACCTATTCCATTTATCCTGTAGGGCAGCTGAATGTCAAAAAAACCATTTATTTGTATTAATAATTGTATTAAAATTTGTAATAATAACAAGCAATTATGAGTCTACGATTTATAAAAACACTATATTTTTTCAAGCGACAAATGAAATTGGTATTTTGGATACACTTCTATGAAACTCTTCACGGGAGAGTTCGACTCGCAATTTTAGTATAAGTTTCTATAATACGGCCAATTACATTAAGAGAAAGACAACTACAAAGTTCTATGCAATTTAATACATTAAAATTGAAACAAAACAAGTACACTGAACAAAGTGAACAATAAAGGAGTGGCGTATGGGTGTGGGCCAGTCAATGACCCCTAATCACTAGTGCACTTACCGACAGTTATGAAATTCATTACACAACAACAATTGTTTGGATTTCGTCAATTGTTTTAGGTTACCAAAATCAATTTTGTTTATTTAAGTCTTTAACTTTACCGGATTAAACCTTTATCAAAGAAAATTTAGATAGTTCTAGTATAAACTAAAATTATATACTTACAATAATCGCCACAGCAACTTGTATAGATTAATATTTGTCTCTGAACTAGAACAAACGGTGTCCTGTGGAAACCGGAAGTTCCAGTTTGATCCAGAAATTTAATTTGCTTGCTGCAATAGATCTGTGTTTATCTCGTATTCCCATTAACCAAATAATTTATTTTGAAAGGTCCACGTTGGAATAAATATTACTGTTAAAGGAGGTAAAAAAAAGGAACATGATTTTGCACAAATATTTATTTTACAAAATTAAATTTATTTAGCATTAATGCAACTTCTTAATATTAATTGGAATTTGTTTATACAATCATTATTACTAATTGAGATAAAAATGAATCACTGTTATTATATCTAACTGTGGTCAGCTGCTGTTTACTAAGTTCTAATTAAAAAATTATCAAGAGCCGTGCAGTGGCTTTGTGGCTCAAACGGTCATTTAATGAAAACGCCTTTAACTAAATGAATGCGAAAGAATTACTCTAAAATTAATTGAATTAAATCATTAAAGAGAACTGCTTAAGGCTTTTAGGAGGATAGCAACAGCAAGGCAGAAGACGTCACTGCGTCTTCCATAAACGTAATGAAACCCTATGACGTACATAAAAAACTTTTAAACCATTTAAACTGCTATAAAACTATAATGACAAATATTTGCGGCACAATGCGTTGTATAGAGCGCGCAGCCTGTTCGTGACTCGCTCTTTCCGTTCTCTAATGAAGCACTTCCGACGCTAGAGGGCGCCACTGTGAACTTTATTGTTACTCTTTCTTTATTTCTTTATAGGACACCTTTGCTTATTATGCAGGAGAAATAGGTCGTGAAAATTAGTTTTCACTTAAAAGAAGTAAATCAAATACGTCGACAAAATTAAGGTGAAATTGAAACAAGAACGCGTTAAACTTATCAGTCATTACGAATTTTTGAATAGATCTAATGAAGCTTTATCTTGGATACACTCGTTCCTAGTCATGTACAGATTAGGAATGGCTTGTTCAATTATATTTCAATTATATTAAATAACGTTAACAAGCATGTCCTATATTTAATATTATTTTATTTATTAACACTTCGTTGCATTACAATATAAAAATTGAACATAATTAAATGAAAAGGAGGGTTTTCGGAAGAGCGTAAGCTATAGTTATGGGCTTCCAAAAATTTGAAATCATTTTTGAGATAGGAATGATAATAGTAATTGCAAATTTTGAGGTCTCAATAAAGCCATCGTCATTTGGTACAAAATTCGAAAGCTGCCACGATTTAACTTGTTGACATTGCGTGACGAACAGGCAGTAAAGTTAAAATGTCTCGGTAGTAATATTAATTAGAGGTGTATTGTTAAACAAGATTTTCAACAATAACCAAGTAATTAACTGGCGACGGATTAGAGTTGTAATCTCCGCCAACAGCGTTTCACACTTAGAGGAGTTGACGATATGCTAATTGCCAGAAGTTGATTTACAACTAATATTAGTTTACATACGAGACATTTTTTATGCTTTTTAAATGGATATTTGTGCTGTAAGTCAAACGAAACTTGAGTCATTAGTTTTCAGTTAACAAAGTGTTTTACTGACAGTTATGAAGAAACTATGTACTCCTGGACACATATATGTGTATATACTATTACTACATAATTAGTAAATGTAAAATTAGAAGCATTTCATATATATATATATATACATATATACATTTTGACGTTTATAAGTGTACACTTACACTAACGTTGCGTTACCTATATGAATAAATAATTTTGACTTTTGGCTATAGTTTAACAAAATTCCAATACACTTAATGGTAGGAAATGGGATATTATAGCTCAAGAAAATGTGATTTGAAAGTGATTTTCATTGACATGTAGGATGTATGCGCATCTCAGCGAGGTAAGTGTTTCAATGAATTATATTATGTCCAGCTTAGATTGAATTCGTATTTACAACTTGAAAATGATTTCTTACAGAAAAAAAGCTACCTTATTTGTGGTATATATGTATATAATTATAAGAACCTACTTCTATAATAATAACCAAGACTTCGTTCCAATGAAAACACCTTAAAAATCAATTCTACAATAATACAATAATAAGTAAAAGTCCACGTCAAATGAAGTGGTTCAGTTTACTGAAAGACACTTACATCGACTGCGAAGTGTGGTCCCACGAGCAAAAACTATCGGCATTATGCTGAAGCCAAACTTGCAGTCAACTCGAATATATAATACTGTTTCATCACGAGGGAAATTCTAGATTTTGAAACGAGTTAAGAGTCACTTTGTTTGGAATACTTTTAGAATACGAATCATGCGGTTTTTGCTTCTCCGCCCGGCTTGGAACTTTTCTGTAAAATTAAATTTACGTATATAGACAAAACAGTATTTTTGATTTATTGATCCTGGATTACACACTTCTGCGATTTTAATCTGCATATCTCCGCGGAATTCAAACTTAGTAAGCGTAACCACCATGTCAAACCCGTAAACTAACCCCAACATAACTTTGAAGACGATATAAAGTGGTTATATCGTAAGTATCTGAAGTTACTGACAATTAAGTTTAACTAGCTTAACTAACAAACGAGCACGCTAACTACGTATCAATAAATCACTTTGTATTACATTAGATAGCTTCAGAACTTCAATTCATATTGTAATTTAATTAGCGAACTATACTTAGTTATTAAAGTGTCAAATAATGAAACATACAGTTATTTCCAGCACTCTGTTTGTAATTAGCGGTTGTATACTGAAGGCTAAGGGATTAGGACTTTTTTGTAACGATAATGAAAAACAAAATACTTTGTAATAAACGTAATAATTAAGTAGTATTTTCGTAATGTCAGCAGAAGCGGGCAATCAACCCAGAGCCAGAAATCATATATGTTTTTCTACATTCAAGCCATCATTTAAAGGGATATAATTACGTTGTATTGTTTCAAAATATTCTAGAGAATAACTAAAATTCCGACATCGTGTTTTCCATATTCAACAACATTGTCCAAACGAAACTTACAATGTTTTGGACAAAAGAACTCATAAATAATGTATAAAACGTTGTACTTTCGTATAATTTAAATCCGAAATAATAATTATACTACCTACATATCATTCCTAGTTGGTGAATAATCAGAACTTACCGGAAGAAAAATGTTAAGTAATTCAAGAATAAATTTAAATAGAATATTAAAAGCTAAAGTTTTGTGGTAAATAAAGCAAAATTTTCATTTCATAAAACACTTCGCTAATAATTTCATATTTCTATTGTCTATGCGCTATTGGGAAACGACACAGAGGAAGACCATTGACCTCCTCCATAAAAATATATAACAAATTACCAGACAAATTGAAAAATGTTACAAATAATCTGAGGTTTACCAAATTTCTAAAGGAATTATTATATAGGAAGTTATTACACTATAACAGAGTATCTGACAGATAGATTTTAATTTCTTTATAAAAGTTAAGTTTATAAATTAAGTTAAGTACCCTTTCGCAACGTGAAACCAAAATAAATATACCAAATAAATAATGTATCTTATAAGAATAGGAATGTATTAATGAACTAATTAAAGCATGCCCTTTCATAACATTGCTGTGCCTAGCCAAGGTCCTTATTCATTATTGTAATAAATTATGTACATAAGGAATGCAATATAGATTTGAGTTTGAGTTTGAGACCGCTCGCGAGATGGACGGATGACATTATCGATGCAGCTTGCCTATGACAGAGATCCTTGGGGGAAGCCTTAACATGCGGAGTGGTTCTGTCAAACTAATTAGAAAATATTTATAATTATTATTGTCTATATATCTAACGCTAATGATTGATCTTACTCTGCCAGTTGAGATAGAGTTAGATGAGAAAAGACGTACAAGCCAATAGAACATGGGAAATCAATTTAAAAAAGAATGAACAAACAACAAATCTTCTTAACTACAGTTTTTAATTAAAGGTTTAGAAAAGGTTTCCTATGACCGGGAAAGAAAAATATGAGAAGGGATATCGAAGTGGGGGCTGTTTGATTTGGTCGGCGACGGCGATCTGTCACTGTCAACTGTCACTGATAGCAAGACAAGTCGCTATTGCAGATTCTATCTTAAATCGATTCGATAGACGCCTACAATATTTTTTATTTACGATTCTGGCGCTACGAGTCAGGGATAATTCATTTGTTCATTTTGTTGTCTTTCACGAGAAAATACTAAGATTTCACGTACCATTTCCTTTTGAAACACATTCAATTCGCCGTTTTCCATATTTTAATAAAATCCAAGGAAATGGTTCAGTTCGGTAATGTATCACGGCTTAACTGCCATTTTTGCTAAGCTTATTCAAATTTATCAATGCGCCTTACAATTTGTCCGATCAGAAAGATCCGGATCAAAAACCGGTTGAATTTATTACATCAGCAAATCTTTCAATTGCCCTCTACCAAGATAGAATAGAATTTCGATAGGGATTTAGTTCGCAGTTCAACTGCGGCTTTGTGACTAAGAACGATTGGGAACACTCCTTTCGATTAGACTAAGATTCGAATAAGAAGTTGAACAGATCACAGGCGCAAAGACAGCTTGTATGTCACGCTTTTTCGGCGTCGGGGCGTGACGACCCCATCGCCCACTGGTGTAATAACCTGTAACAGAGTAACCTCTGTCATATAACTACCACCAGTGGAATCAGTCAACCCCCTTCTTAGTGGAAATGCCATGCTGTTGCTTTTGAGCTTTAGCCAAATGGGCTGGCACGACAGGGGCCAGTACCACTGCATCACAGAAAACCGGCGTGATTCAATAGGTTCATCTCATTGTACTCGCGTTTCTTGCGGTGAGTGAGACTTCCGGAGCCAATCAGAAAATTAGTATGAAAGTGCAGTTCGAACAGAAATGCGTACCAATTCTTAAAAGGCCGGCCAGGCACTCGCGAGCCCTCTGGCAATGAGAGAGTCCATGGGCGGCGATATCACTTAACAATTCTGTTCTATAAAAAAAAGTTTGACGAACTTGAATTTGGTTATAGGTAGAATCTATCTATAGGCTATCTAGGATAACTATATATATGTAGTTTCCTTAAAGTACGCGAACAAAGTCTCCGTCATCACGGGTATTGATGTTTTCTGTCATAAATAAAGTCTCCATTTTGTTTTTTTTTAGGTTTTAGTAGTTAGAAAAATCAATTTAAATATCTCTCCAGTATCAAGAACTTATAAGAGACATAATCTATTTAAAATGCGAGGATCGTTACATCCGTCTGGACTTAAACGGATTACGAGAATATCATGAGAAAGTTAAGAAAAACAAATAGAACACAATGACAAGTGTACCGATGCAACCACAAAGTGCATTTCTGCAAGCGATGCGGGCAACTTCTTACTTTTTAACTACTCTAGTTTTTTTACTTGTGGACAATGGGATTTACATTGCCGCATGCAAGGAAATAATGTAAGCGATTCAGTCTTTTGCTTGTATCAAATTTTATCTTAGTGTCGGTTGATAAATGCTATTATTTTAATATTTAAAAAAATAATGAGACTGTTGCCTGAAGACTGTAGACTGAGTTCGTATCACGGCTGTTCGCCTTTTATATTTTTTTTGATACGATATAATCTGAGGCATAGAGGCACCTAGAATTGAAGCTTTTGTTAATGTTGTTACACAGTAGACTTAATAAACTTAATAAACCACGGAGTTGTTGGGATACTGGAAACTGCAGTTCAGTTTCATCATCGGACATCGAGGCAGAATACGAAATTCCACATATACCCACCCACGCGGTATTTCCGAACTAATTCGACTTAAGGTCCTTCAAGAAAGTCCTCTCTGTCATTTTAAGTGTCTATGTATGACTTAACATTAGGTGAGCGTCCTGCCCGTTTTCCCCCTGTTAAATAAAATAAAAAAATAAATTATTTCGCCAAATTTTTTTCAGTAGCTCAGGATATCTAGCCTTATATTCATTGTCTTTTTCATCAATAAATTCGTATGGACCTAAAAAAAACACGACATGAACCCGATCCACACAAAACAAAAAAAGGTTAATCTTATTTACGTCATCGCGCATACATAAAACATTGGTCGTATTATTTATAAAGTCATAACCGTATATCAAAAGAACAATGCTATCTTCCCGGGGCAAACAATACGCCACACAGATTATCGAAAATGACTTATACTCTCCGTTAACCACGTAAAACGGATAAACGCAGAATATGCTACCATACTCTAAACGCCCAACTTTCGCTCTTTTAGAATATGACTTCAATGTTTGCCATTTGTTAATACAACTTTTGGAAAGAATTGAAGAAATACTTTGAAAATTAAAAAGAGCTTTTAATATTAGGTTTACTACTTTTTACAATTTCCTTGACACCTTTATATATATCAAGATGGTGAAAAACAATCCTATTATTTCCTGAGACCTATATAATATGTTTCATCTACAATAAAAGAAGGAAGAAGGCACATAACGCGACGAATAACAGAAAATACTATGCACCCTTTGAATTATTCCGGAATGTATATCTCTCTTTAATCGGCAGCTCATGTCCGAGTGTCGTGGTAAGCAACGAAGCACCTGGAGCAGACTATCTGTTTCCACCGGTTTCTGTCCATGTGGTCGGTGAACGGCCACGTGATCTTTTGCCTGCTGTGCTACCAACCACGATCAGTTTCTCCAAGTTCTCATCGCCTCTGCTCTTTGTATTGCCGAAATATGATACGATTCGCTGTAGGCATATGGTAGACAGGCGAGTCCGTATGCGGAGTTGCGTCAGGATCGATGTATTGGTGCGCTTCGCAGTGCACGGTATTCTGAGCATTCGCCACCAGCACTACAAATAAAATAAAATAAGTAAAATACGTTTATTATGGAATATAAGATACAGGTATCACTTATTCCACGTCATTAAATTTGACTCGATAGAAACAGATCTCAAAGGCTTGTCTTACTCGAGCCAAGATAGTTCACGTTTCTACTCCATATAGGAAGATAGGCAGCAGTAGAGTCCGTATCAGTCTTATTTTGGTCTTGATACCAATTCCTCTTTTCTTCCAGATGTTGCCTAAACGTGTCATGGCATCTTTAGCCATGCCGATTCACCTAATTATCTCGGGGCCAGAGCTGCCATCGTCAGAGATTTGGGATCCGAGATATAAAAGCTGTCTACGATATTGATGCCAGGATTGTTACAAGTGACACATGGAAGCTTTCTGGCTTGATCTACTAACATCAGTTTAGTTTTTGCTCTGTTCACTGCGAGGCCTATGGCCTACTTTTTAGCTCGAGTCTTTGGAGCTGTTCTTTCATATCATCCATGCATATCGCCAGAAGAACTGTGTCGTCGCCGTACCGTTAGTTTGGTATTCTGTTTCCTCCCACTGGGAAACCCGGAATGTATATTTCACAGTAAATACTTTAAGACAGTAAACAAAACAAAATTGCACGGCACGGCAGAAATCACCAGACTATGACGCTAAAGACGTGACCACGACCATAAATACTAAGAGTCTAAATAATACATCAAATGTTTTAATCCTAAACGCCAGATCGCGCATATAAACTATGACGTCGCCCACAGATACCATACGATGGGAATGCTAGGTGTATTTCCCGCCTTTCCCTGTAGACACGATCTTTTCGTTGTAGTGAACTTATAAATTTGTAAACAGTAGATCCAGATGACAAGAAAAATGGGATCAGGCTCAAAGTGAAACATCGTAAGGGTTAAATTTAGCAGGATTGTTACGTTTTTCTAAGGTTTCAATTTAATTAAAAAGTTTCCAAAGTCGGGAAATGTTCTTGAAGGAATTTATGATCGCTGCCATTTTAGTGGGCTTCAAACACATCAACGGTCGAACAATTGATGGGTCTGGTAGACATTCGTTGAAGCATTGTGAAGACAGGTTCGGGAAAAGGTTCGTGAAGGAGCTCTTTTGTGTATCCGATCAATTTGCCGAACGATATCGGCCATGGTAAAGCGAAAGTTGTATTGTCAATCGTTCTATTCTAACATTTCTTTTCAGATTAATAGTACATTTATAGTGGTGAGATATGTTATTTATAAATCGGAGTGGAACGTGCCAACAGTAAACATATAACTAAGTTAGCAAACATGACAATATTATACAGTAATATGTACCTTGACTGTATCGAAGATACATACTTATTGAGGAGAAGCTGAAGAGAAACTCTTAACGACTTAAGATGATAAACCTTTCATTTCCTTCGCCAAATCCCCATAAGCCGATTACTTTATGTATTTTCCAGGATTCCAGCAAAAATTTAAAAAGCAAAGCCGTCAGACTGTAGACGGATATTTGCAAAAACGGTATGAAAATGAAAACATACGAAATTTATCGACACAGATTTTGCTTATTTCATTTATCTAATAAATTTAAGTTGTAAAAACTAAAAACAGCATCAAGCAATAGTCTTAAAATTAAAAACGCAATAATTTTATAAAGAATTTTTACTGAGGATTAAGATTTAAATACGTATTTTTTTAAGCAAAATAATACTTTTAGTAAACAATATTCTCTAATGATACAAAGATCCTCAAAGGGCGCTGATATAAAAGAATCGTCACCCTTGTAATTCACACCAACGCGCCTGGTTATGTTTAATCAAGGGACAAAAATAAGAAAAAGTCGCGACCGCTCATATTGTATCCCAGTATGTCTCGACAGGAGGAGGGGTAACCACCGAACCGTGCATACCCGTCTGCCAGCAGCCCTCTGTTTACCCGATCCACAATAACTTCATTGTTTGACTAACTTTTAGCTTAGGCTATTCATATTAGCACGAGCGGCTCTGCCAATTACTCATCACCATACCGAAATCACCTATCTAACCAAAATCTCCCGAAGTGCACTGGAAAGACAGCCCCTATTAGGCTCAATGCTGCACAATCGAAGCTATCAACGCGATCCATTAGACATTCCAAATAAGGCAAACGAAGCTGAATTATAACTGTATGCTTAGATCAGACCACACCCTGTTTGTAACAATACGACTGGCGGTCATAGTGTTTAGGCACTTAGAGGGCGGAGATAGGGCTCATTTCGGCATACCGATGCCGGTTTGTCAAACGCATTGTGTGTAAACATTGCTTTGCATTCCCGTTTAGCTATGGAATATTTTACTCGTGTAAATATTAAGGTAGAATTTAGACTGGGCGGTCTGTTAACTGGGGCAGCTTTATGTCACTCACTCTATGCCAATAATTACTGTGCCAGAGCTCTCCGTCAGTCTTTATTAGCTCCAACACAATCGATTGGATAGAATGAGTGGCCAAGATTAATGATATCTCTTAGTTTCAACGGGTTTAATGATTTACGTTAATCGATCCCTTGATTGAGTCTAGATTACCTGATAGTGAAACTGTAACGTACAGTTTCAATAAGAAGGTTGAAGAAGACGTCAAAAATTAATTTGTTGGCATCAGCCGTTTAGTTTAGACATAAAAGTCTACTTTTTATAGGCTTCTGCTTGATACGATCGCTCAACCGAACCGAGGCCTGTAACAACCAGTGACTGAATTTATAACAACCCGAACACAGTATGATAAACAAGTTTCGTGACATTTCGTTACATCATTCCGCGACCGAACCCGAATCGACTACAGAGTCAAAAGGCAGACGGGGAAAAGAGTGTCAAATAAAAACTTGTAATATTGATTGTTGCTACGTTTCAAAGGTTTAAAGTTATGATAATTAAGCTATTGCATAGATTTTATCGCGGGCATATGTTTATAGCGTTAGATAGGCCCCGACACCAAAAACTGTGGTATTGTTTTTGAATGAGTGCGTTAACAAAATGCCGACAACACCTGTGCAATCTATACACAACAAGTGTACTGAGAAAATAGTGTCATCTCTTTTTCTCGTACATTAGTTGCAAACACTACTTTCTCTTTCGACAACATCTGTGCAATCTATACGCAACAAGTGTACTGAGAAAATAGTGTCATCTCTTTTTCTCCTACATTAGTTGCAAACTCTACTTTCTCTTTCGTGCACTCACCATTTAAATTTGTTATTTTAGACAGTGCGGAAGGAAAACTAAAGTTTTTAAATCAAATCGCAATACTTACGAGTGAAATGTTACACCTCTGGCTTTATTTGAGTTTCTAGAATTGTTGTTGCACTTTAGAAAGGCACACGAAGGCATTTTGTGACACTAAACTGCTCGCAAACGTCCTTTACAACACGTCCGGCTAACACTGTGTTTAGGGGTGCACTGATCCCAGGTTAGTGAGCTCACTCACTTCGACTGTGCGACAACACGGCGCGGTCTCACTGCAGTAAGGGCCTATCTAACGATATAAATCTATGATCGCGGGCTTTGAGCGCGGCGACCGAATCAAGAAATTCCGTAACGAAATAAACCGAACACACGATGACGTAATATAGGTGCGGCCAATACGCGTTAGAGCGGGACAGAACGCATACTGCGTCTAAAATTGGTTTAGCGTGATCAGATAGGCGTGTTAGCCTGAGTCTGGTAGAGTGGTAGATTGAATTAATATCAAAGGAACAAAAAATACTGCAAAAAAGAAATAAATAATTATATTGCATAAGTTTATAAAAAATGCTATGCAATAGCTTTACCGCGGTATTGCCCGAGTGCCACACATATTTTTTTTACTTTTAATAATAATGAGGACTGTGGATCACTATTATTATCGACCATTTAATAGTCGTTAATTAGATCAAGCAACATTGACAAATCAAATAAACCACTGTTAACGGTTGTGAACCAATTTTACTTTGATATTATGAAATTATAATGAAAATGGCAGTGACACTAACGCCGTTGCTCCGACACAACAAATGACTTTTAATAATAATGTCAACGTGATAACTTACTATAAGACTATCAAATAGTCGTTATTTTGTAGATAAAGTAATATTGGCAAATCGAATAGACCACAGTTGTTAACGTTTATAAGACTTTGACGTTCTTCATTTATGAGCTCTGTGACATGTAATGACAATGACCAGCGCCCTTGCTCCGACATATATTAAATAAATTTGTCGAAGCTGGTGGAAGATAAAACCTTGTTTATGAAGGTTTCCGAATGAAATAATTTTTGTTAGGGATTACGGTAAATACCCCTACTTACAATTTCTCAAGGTTTAGTTTAACATCATGGTTTTGCTTCAACGTGAAAATCAAACTTTAGTCTTAAGCGCCTCTTGTGAAACAGTGTTCGCCTCTCTGAACTCTTTGATGAGAACTTTGCCGAAAGGGAATGATTGATAAGTTCATCGAGCGATCGAATGAATAAGAGATCTACTAATAATAACATTGTCAAAGTCCATTGTCCGTCAGTCGACCCAATTACGGTCGAACACCACAGTGGAGCGAAATTGTTCGATCTGTCTACGGAAATTAAATTTTCTGAATACCTACCCGTTCGAAACTATAGAAAGGAAAAGTGTACTGCGACTATTCAAATTAGATCCTTTACGTTATTCAGTGTCATTTCTTAGCAAGGATTAGGATACGATGTGTTACTATCTTAGGTATATTTCAGTTCAGGAAAAAGATTAGACTTCGCGAACATACAGCTTTATATTGCAAACTTTTTGACCCTTGAGTAATAAGTATAAAGAAAAACATTAAAAAGTTTAAACAAAGGATTCCGTTTAAATCTTACAAAATATTTCCACGCATTCATACAGAAATCATTTGTTATTTTAAGAATGATCAGCGCACAATCGCAAGGGTATATTACGGGTCTCACCATTGTAACTTTCCCTACGCTGACGAGGCACTTTTTCAGGGAAACGCTGAAAGTCTTTGTGATCCCGATATCCAAAGTAGGAGGAGGAGGAGATAGGAGGTAAACCGCTAGAAAGAATTTTTCATCGTTATACAATTTTCTATTTGAACATGGAATCTGATAATTTTTCTTAACAACTGGCAACTGCGAATTAACCAAGGCAGTAAGGCACATTTATACGCCTGCTCGAAAAGTATATTGGTCAGTTTTAAGTTTTGTATACAATACAAAAAAGGGATTAAAACGATAGGAATGACTATCGCGGACGCTAGACAGTCACAATACCCGAAGATCAACGGGAACGAAATACAAAAGCTAGTGCGTTAAGCTAGTAAGTTATGACATAGATCAGAACTAATTTTAAGTTGTCTCGAGCTCAACGACCCCTCGCGATATATTATTAGCTAAGTGCATGTGCAATTGTCCTGTTAGAACACAAACAATGCGGGGGCAATCAAACAGGCGGATGCCGTAATTAAGATGTTCACAAGTAATTTGCAAATATAGTGCCGCTTGGTGTCTGCTGTTAATGTAATGATATTCCCTAAGTGCTGTTATTGGAAGTATTGGATTAATAATGTAACAATTTTAGATAAAAGTCCCTATTTATTGTTTCTAATTTCGAAATAATATTATATTACTACATAGCAATGACTAAATGCTTATAAATAACTAGCTGGCCTGGCGAACATCGTACCGCCTAACAGTCGATTCTTTATTTTTTTTTAATACTTATTCTGCTATTCGGGACACCGGTCTAGCTAGTAAGATAAAAAAAAGAAAGTTGATAAGACAACAAATACATTATGTCAAAAAATAAAAATTTACCTTCCCGGAACCCCTCCACTAACATTTGAACTTTATGATATGGTATTAAAGTTCAAATTGACTTTTAAGTATTATTAAGAATATTTTGTATGGGAATATAGAAAAGTGTTGTTTTTAGACTTTTTCATTCAATTTTTTTTAATTTTTCTCTCCGTAAGAACCATCCTCGTACTTCAAGGAATATTATATAAAAACATCAGATAAATCGGTCAAGCGGTTTTCATGTAATGTCGTGACAACGGAAAACGGGTTTCATTTTTATATATATAGGTAGATTAACTTTGAAAAGGCCATTTTTGAGGTTCAACTTTAACCAGCACCACGTACAGAAAACAACTTATTAACATAATATACAACTTTTGGCCTCATCGTGGTTCACGTGATGTCTGTTGTCTCCTGAACATGTACATAATGTAGCATGTGGTAGTAAAACTGAAATAGGTACACTAACTTTGGATTTTTAGGAATTTATTTATTGAAACACGTTGGTGTTTATTTTTTTCATTTTATTTCATGATTTAAACAAACCGTGTGTAACTTGAGATAAAGATATGCGAACATGTCAAAGAAATGAATTCGATTTATGTCAGTATAAAATAAATTGCAAAAATAATGTCTGCGTTTTATAATAAAGATCAACATTCAATATAAGTCGTATTTTGCTATTTTGTAGGTGAAAATTACAGCTTCAGAGTGACGTTTATTGGATAAACTGCTATCTGCTGCTCTTCATGGAATTAAACCTTATTAACCTATTTAATTTCTAGATCCCTAATATATAGTACATATAAAAATAAGTCGGGTTTTCCTTCCTGACGCTATAACTCCAGAACGCACGAACCGATTTCCACGGTTTTGCATTTGTTGGAAAGGTCTCGGGCTCCGTGAGGTTTATAGTAAAGAAAATTTCAACAGAAAAGCGGGATCACCAAACGAAATGTTACATAAAACGAAGCCATCTGGTGGCGAAACAAAATGATAAAATGAATTTAAACAGTTCTGGTACAAAATATGCAAAACTGAGTTAAGTTCAACATCAACGTTAGTATTTTAGCAGACACATTTAATTCCATCGAGCCGGCTCGGTGCGAGCCTTCGAGCTGTGAGTTTTGCGGTCCACACGTTGATTTTTACTCGACTTCGAGTAAAACTATCGAGTAATACCGTATGTGAGTACTGACCTTTAGAGGAAGTCAATCCAAATAATTGCTAATAAAAGTGTTCCAAACGCAAAACTTTTCTAATACTTCCTTCGACCGATGCCCGTCAAAAAATATCGAAGGAAAACGAGCGCGTCGCTCCTAGTTTTATTGAACGTTTTTTTCATCGCTAACCATCATGTGCCAAACAGCTGCCGCATACGATTTTTTACCAACTTGAACTTTTGACCCCTCCACGATCATTCATGTGGGAATTATTTTTCTCCTAGCATTTTAACACTTATCACAAGGACACACGTACTCGATTCGCGCGCGAGCTTTAAGTTATTTCAAGTGGGTGCTACGCTTGTAGTTATAAATTAATTGGTTGGAGTTTTTTGGGGAATTAAACTATATTGGTGTGCAACGGAAATAACAGTTTTGACGCGATGCCAAAATAATAATTTAAAAAATCTACTCTCCAATTCCATTGTGCGAAAGCTCGATAGAGCTTTCATTTAGTACGTACTCTGTGTTAAGTTTTACGAATTTAAATTAATTTACTTTAGAACGTAACATTTTAGGTAAATTGACATTATTATACAATATTATACATTATAAAAATATAATAAAGTATATAATACTAAAAACATAATATGATATACTTTATTATACTTTTTTTCTCTGGGATCTGTGCAACAGACTGGTTCTGGCCCTTGGTATCGCAAACAACCTTGGCCTTCGCCGTCGCACTTATTCCATATCTTGCGCTATAGACGGACAATCGCATCTCTTACTTGCGCTGATGTCAGTTCACGTACGTGCACGTACGCTCCCGGTACCCGCTGCCATCGCCTCCTCCACATTCAGCCACGCGGTCTTCCTACTGTAGACTGCATAAAAATACGCCGCAAATTCAGCCGCACAATCTGTATCTGATAGTACCTCACCATTTTTTAAACTACAATTTTGATGATCGATTATAAAAAAATCTAATACTAAAACTGCTCAAAAAGTCTAAGCCACTTTTGTTTTTTTAAATAATGACACCAACCCAATTCTGTGTTAAACTAACACCAACAAATACAAACTGGATTACTACAGCATTACGTAACATTCAAGTGTCTAGAAATAAGTAATAAAACAGTGTGACGTCATTAAGGATAAATATGGTTATGGCCATAAAGGCCATTATCGCGCAGCCAAGGAGTTCTACCCCCCAGGGGTCCAAACTCGCTCCTAGACAATTACGACTGACGTGTCATAAAAAGCAACATTTCATATAATATAATCACGTAGCATTAATAGGAACATTTCATCGTTTACTTTTATTACGAATTTTAAATGATGAGCTCTAGAATCGCGCTGTATTTCATCTTTTAGAAATAATTTGTTAAGGCGTTTTTATAATAACCGTATTATAGACTACAAAACCCTTAAATACATCACAAATAAAAAAAACCTATTTAATAATACGAAGGAAAGTGACACGGAGCAGTCATCTCTGTTTCATTATTATTCATTAAAGATGCAATTATTCGTTCGTCGGGAATCGGAGCCTGAATTTCCGGCTTAAAATTACATCAAAAACATAAATTATAGATATTAAAGACCTTGGAACTAACAACTCGAGACACGAGGAAGTTTTAATAATACGAATGCCATTAACCTATCGCTATCTAAGACACGGTATAACATCGCAAACTTATCTCAACTCTCAAGTAATCCAATGTCACTAAGGAAGTAAGTAAGCGTAAGTCGAGTTTCCAACAGGAACTCGCTAAACCAATGAACCCGAAGGCTTAATTATAATTATACTGGCTCAATATTTTTTACAAATATCGAATATTGTTTAGGTGAGCTATTAGTAGTATCCGTAAAATAAAAAATAAATTTAATAGAGCAAGTTCACTTTTTAAAGACTTTTTAATACAAACTTAAGAATTTTATAATGACATTTTTATTTAATTTAATTAGTAGCGAAGACACGTCGTGGACCCTTGATTGACATTTTGTAATTTTAGTCTAATTCTATTAGAAATAGTCTAAAACGTTTTATGCAAAAACTAATCCTCATATAAAATGTTAAGTCCTACTTTACTTTTAAAATCGCGTAAAATCGTTTTAATTACTATTTAAGCGTAATTAATTAAGTAAGAAAACACAATCCGCGATGAAAAGAAACAAAGCAGCAATTTAATTAAAGTGATGAAAATCAGATTTTGAATGAGTGAAACCCTATTTTCAGTAATATTTCATTAAAGGTGTTCCGAAATGTAAAGGAAAAATCAAAATTGTATTTTGATGAAATGTTAATCTCGTCAGAGAAGCGTCTAATGTGATTCTTGTGACTAATAATTTGGTGATTCGGATCCTCATTTCATAGCAAACCTCACGATATTTCCTAAAATATTTTGGCTTATTATTATATTAAATTATTTTATTCGTGAATGCTCCGAGTGACTCCATGGTCGCGAATACTGAAAACTTTACTATACTTGTATATTCGGGTAATGCCTTCCGGTCGCGACAGCACTACAGTGGTACTGTATTTTTTTGGAATGCAACAGGAGCCAAATGGGCAGGATGCTCACATTGCCAGGAGGCTCGCAAGTGAGTTGTCGGCCATGTGAGTCGAATAAGTCGAATTGGTTCGGAAATACTTCAGTGGGCAGCCGGTTTCACATAGTGGTGAGTCTGTGTGTGTCAGTGATGCGCAGGAAAAATTGCCTTAAGAAATTCTCAGTTGTGGAACGACGGACGTCGAGGTGATACGGATGGTATTTTGTATTCTGCCTTGACGTCCGATGATGAAACTCAGCTGCAGCCACGACTCCAGACAATAATATTTTTCTCATAAGTAATCACGGATTTGTAATTTTCACGCAACTTAATCATAATTAATTAAGGATGTCTGGATCTAGTTTATTGTTGTGTTATATAATTGTTCAACTGGTAATTTAAAAACCATAAAATATCTTTATCAATATGGCAGCAGTCATTGATCTCAAATAGGGCTGCTAAATGTATTCAAAGTCATGGTTTTAATACTTTTGCTAGAGTTGTGCCAATGACTATTTATTATAGTAATAAAAATCCCATAACCGCCGATAGGGTGTAGGGCATATTTACTTTTTTAATTACAATATATTAGCCTTCTGTGTCTAACACACCACAGAGTCGTCTGCGGGTCTAGTTGTTTCGACTACACGAAAGAAAAGAAGCAAAAGTGAAGTTAAAAATGACAAGTTTCTAAGTGACAATACAAACATTATTCCATAAAGTGATACTCATGAATCAGTATTTGTTTGACTTGTGTAGTATGCACAATAATGATGAATGATGTCTAGTCTATGTCGGAACTAATTAAAGTTTAGGAGAATTTTTAATGCGATTCTCGTTTGTACAAAGATTTTTCGTATCATGCATTATGTGGTACACAGCACAGTCGGTAGCCCTAACAGGAGATCAAGTTCAAGAGTAGCCTGGAGATGCGGTTGCGCGGCCGCACGGCTTGTTTATTTTTAAATCACTAAATATACATCACTCCGAGCGGAATATGCTTTGCTTTTATTGACTCTCTCGCTGATGGATATTTATACAAGTAACGTTTCCATTAACTGCTGGTTAAATTAGCACATCATTGATTAATTTAAAAAAAAAGACTTGATATGAAACAGTGCCGGGAGTATTGTTGGAGGAGGCCTATGTCCAGAAATGGACCAGCAAAAGAGGTTGTTGATCTTGGTGAAATTTTGCTGCTTCAGACTATTTGTGTTTCAGAATAATGCATTTGTCTCTTGTATGCTGTATTTACAGTTACACCTCTTCTGTGTCCTAACGATTAATATACATCGAGTATTGATAGAGGGTATAGTTTTGGTCTCACGGAGAAAACACAACGCTCATTAATAGACAAAATTCAATTAAAATACAGAAAACATTTCCATATGAGCGCCTATAATTAAAACATGGGAAAACTTCCTTCAATCGCAATAGAAAGCACGCGATGGTGAGCTTCCCTACGCACTATTGTTAATTTCACATTGTACAAGCCACCTGGCTCATTACGATCGCCAAGCTCCCGCGGCTTCCCCTACTTCACTCGATGTTAGCTTAGTTGGTAAGCAAACATAAAAATTATTGCATAAATTAAAACTCTCTTATCACGCATTATTACGGCATCCTTATTCATTTCTTCAGCAGCAACACGTGTATACGCAACTGCTTAAGAACCTAAGTTACGGCATTTTTACTCGATAGTACTGAGATACATACAATAAAAGTAATAGTTTATTTAGATTTTTTATTTCTTTTAAAAAAAGAAAATGCTAAACCCGCGTTTATATTGAAGTCTGCGGTATGTATGTAACCTACAAACCAATCACTGCAATAGCAGCCTTTCATGCCCTTAAAGCACCAGCAAACATATAAAGATCTCGATAAACTGGTCTAGAAGTGCGTTTCACTTGCCTACTAGCCTGCGTCACTGACTGGCCCATTTCTTTCGCCCCATTGACTCCTACCCATTCATTGGAGCCTTTACAAATGTAAAAGGCTTTAATGCGACTCGCTGCACGAGGCCGTCTGCATATTCCAATAGCAATTAAAAACAAACTTTCTTTTATCTAAGAATCGAACCTTACGTTTCCAATAAATCAAGCGTGTGTGTCAACAGGAGCAGCTTATCAATTACGTTACGGCAGCAATTGATTCGTACAATGGAAACAAAAGTAGAGCCTGCCTAGTTTGTGGATGTAAACTATTTTTGCGTTGCACAATGGCGGAGCGTTACAACGAAGTTGCAACAAAACGAGAGCCTGAATGTAGATCCCCTCATAGGACTTATTATGAGCTTCCTTTTTAATCCGGATTTAAAACTGCATGACAATGGACTAGGCACACTTACCTAGCGTTTTGCAAGTCTTACTTGCATTATGCGTACCGAATTCGGCAAATATTTTCATTTCTAAACCAATGTTTGCCCTTTACTTTTAGGGATCGCAATAAAAACATCGTTTCCTTTTATTTCATCTCTATTCTTCCGCGTTTCAGATTTGAATGGAACGGCCGATATCGTATTCCATTATGTTCCTGTTTGGTAGAAAAGCAATATCGTCAAAAAATGTTATAGCACATTGAAGTTATGGCCAATCTTCATAACGTATTCGAGAAAGTTATGAGAGTTCCCGCGAGCTCTCGCAAAGGAAATGCATAGTGGAACAAATGTCATGCACATGCGGTTAACGGTCTTATTTATGGAATGCAATATCTATTTTGCAGACGCTTTCCGAACTCTACAGATCTCCCAGACGTTATTAAACATGTTCACACACGCTCCGGACGTACGCCATTAAATAAGGTCACAAGAATCCATATGAGCATAAACTCAAAGAATAGATTTACCATAAATCCCATACTGGGCGTAGACAACATAGTCTTGTCATAAAATTGTCTTTCTCTCGCCAGGCGGCGCCACAGCTCCTCCCCTTACACCCCGGACCTCATGCCGACGCGTTTTTGACGCCACACGCACGTGCGTATCCGCGCCGCAAGTCACTCAAGGCGGAGCATTGTCAGTTGAGACAAAACTGTATTACTTTAAATTAAGGTTCACATTAAAATACCAATCAATATTTACAACGAAACAAACCATAAACAACTCTATAACGGCACACTAGAGCGCATTATATTTCGTTCATCCCGCACATTCCATTCGCCTAATAGCGATCGCATTGTCGATGGACGCTTGAACTTTTGTCCTTTTTGATTAGCGGTTATCGTTGCGGGTACGATATGATTTTTATTAATCAGAATTGCGACCCACTTTCTCAAATGTAACGGACTCCCCTCAAAGGTCACATTCAGAGCGTCGAACATCTTTTCTTGTATTGTATTCAAAGATTGGACCGTGTCATAATATTCTCTCGAATTGTGTGCCGTTATTAGACCGAGTTTATTCCCCTATCGATCGAGGTTGAAATTAAATAAATTGTAGTGGAGAGCCCAATCATAAACAACATCGCGTCACATCGATATTATGCACCCCAACCACATAACAGTTCCCCTGGGTATTGGATCCTGACGAATGACCCAATAAATACCCATAAGGCAAAACGCGACACGTTCTAAACATTCCAGGGTATAAAAGCATTATCCTGTTAAGTAATTTATTTCTTCGTCAGGTGCACAGTTATTTTATGGGTTTAAACGTTTACAAACTAAACCAGGGGCGGTCGAAACCATAACGCAATATTAAATTGATGTTAAGCTAAAGAACCCTATTGTGAAGAGTCTATAAATCTGTGTCTTTCTTAAAATGGTTTTGTACATTATTTTATACTTCAACGTGATATACTATGCATCATTTTTGTAATATTTAGATAAAGGAAATACACCTATAGAGTAAGAAAACTTTTATATATGTACTAACGTTTTAATTGAAATGATCTGACTACGATTGAAGATCTCTAACCGGCGTTCTGTTCTTATACATAAACAGTACAGTAACAACTTACACAATATTATCATTTCCGTTCCTTATTGATTCCCAAGGTTCAAAATCAACAGAATCAACTGTCAGTAGAACCGACCTAGGAGTTCAGGCGCCTCTCATTCACGAATTCTTCGCGAATGCAACGGAATTATTCAGAGCTCGATATATTCGGTAATGGGCTGGCCAATTTCAAAAACAGTGTTGTTACGCACCTATCATATACCTAATCCGCTTTTGGCGAATAAGTATCTTTAAAAGTCGTGCTGCTGATGTCGAAACTATTTTCATCCTGCAGAAGAGGGCTATTCGTGCAATCTATAATTTAAAATGTAGGGAATCTCTGAGAGATACATTCAACGAAATTAATATACTTACTTTTCCCTCGCAATATATTTATGAAAATATTAAAAATAGTGATAAGTTTTCTAGAATAGAACAAACGCACAATGTTAATACTCAGAACAAACGCAGGCTGCAATTTCCCCGTAGTAGACTCTCTAAAGTTAGTAATTATTTTTTGGGATAAAGGGATACTTTTCTTTTAAGTTCACCGTAATTGTCATATATTTTGGAATAGATTGATGTTAACTTATACTGTAGACAATGATGTGTGATGTGTAATTATATATGATGTGGTGTACTTTGATAAAGCAATTATGTATGGAGAATTCTTGTTATCTTTTCATTTAAACATTTAATTAAAAAAGTAAACAGCAAACTTAATATAAATTAAATATATCACGATGATTTTAATGTATAGCCCTTTTTGAAGTTATACTTCTTTAGGCGCGTTATGAAAAATTTATGAGAGTGAAATTTTGCGATGCGCGCGCACCGTGACACTAAATTCAGTATGGGCGCCGGGCGTGCGCGAGCGAGATGGGAATAAGACAATCTACAAGAAAAAAGAAATAGAATATGCGTGACGTATGACCATAATGACATTTGTAGTACCTTTTAAACAAATAAAGCAGCTTAAATTATTTTTAAAAGAAATTTAGCAATGCTTTGTCACAAAGACCTATTGTTACTTAGTTAAAAGGTTATGAAACATACCTAGTTATTAAATTAAATTAATAAAATAATAAATAATAATTGTTATTAATATTAATTAATAATTCAATAATATACTAAATTATTAACGCTAAATATCGATTATTAATTATTTAATAATTAAAAAAAATAAAGAAAGCCAAAGAAGTATAACTTCTTACGCGCGTACATAAGTACACGCACCAATTTTTTTTATACACAGTTCAAACTTTCGAATAAGTTGGTGCGACACCACTGACCTTTCTCAACAGTTAATGAATCATAGCAAGGTGAAACTAACAAGTTCAGCGATCAGACAGAAAATCACGTAGCCCAAGAACCGGTCTGGATATAAAATCTTACCGTAATAAGTCACTTGCGACACTTATCATCGATAAAACTTTCTAGACTTAAATGTGGGTGTATAATGCCCCGTTCTCCATGAATACAACAAGGAACAAAACGTTTTGTTACATTATGTTAGGTTTCTCTAATGGTGAAACAGGAAACTGTAGTGGTTTTAAATTCAAACGGGATTAAACAATTTTTTGCGAAGTGGTTTTCAATCCCTTTAACCTAACGGCATCTTCTTACCTTGAAGTTGTGTAAGCTTTATTCCTATTTAGAAAGAAAAGATATCATAATGTGTACTCATTACGCAACTTATTGTTATCAAATTATTTAATTTATTTCATAAGTTAATGGGACCAATGCAATGGTCCCAATAACTTTTCATCGGCTCTAACAACAAATTATATAATATTTCTTAATTTTTTTTGTATCTCTAATATGAGTTTTATGTAATTTATTTCACGTTTATAAAGGTTGTACGATTTTTTATGTAAAAACTAGGAAACAAAGTAGTATATCGCTAAAGAAATACAAAAAAAAATCATAGAGCAGCATGCTCTCAATTCACAAGCTGAAAATAGTTTTTCTTTTGTTAAGAGAAATAAATCCGTTTCTTTATTATCTCGAACGAAAGAGAACGGCTATATTTATATTAATACAGAAATATCTCCGATTTCCATACGTACAAAAGCACATAATGTAGTTAAACCCTGGCTTTTACAGTGATAAAATTGTTGGGTATGGTTCGCTTCTGGTAATGAATTACTAATAAGGAAGGACAGAAATATGAATAATAATAGATAAAACTGAACATGGTTGTGACAACATTTTTAAGACGCTACCTAGTCCCCACGGTAAGAAGTAATATTATTTAAATACAAATGCCGCTTTAAACACAAGCAAAGCAACCTCACTTTACTTTAGCTCTACTTTTTGGCATCGTGGTTTTGGATTTTTGACATGATATTTTTCAAAATAATTAATATTCTTACAACATAAAATTCATAAAATATTTTAAAAGGAACAATGAACGGATATGCGTTGGACCTGTAAATGTCTAGACTGTCGTTTGTTCATTCCCTTACTCTAATTGGCCTCATTGCGGACGTAATGGGACCATAAATTATATTATACTCATTATATTAAGTAAACAAAACAATGTAAGTATCTTAATTCTCGTCCTTTTGTCCTAAGCAAAAGTAACCAAAATCGGAACCAAATACAACTGTTATATATAAAGTTTTAATAAACTTGTACTTCCTCCAAAACTTGTCCTTTCAGTCCTCCATACATATTATAGTTCTATTGCATTTTGAAATCTACCAAAATTGTCCAAACCGAAACATTTAAATGGAAACAATCGCAACATTTAAGCATTCGGCTGAGTTAGACAAAGTTTAGTACGCTACGTTAAACATGGTATGGATCGCTATTCTAAGCGTAACATTGCAAAACGCAGAACAAACTGCCTCGCTTTGTGATGCACTAATGAGAGGCACGTGGCTGTCCCCTGCAATGCAGGCAGCACAATAAAACAATAGAGGCACAGTCCTCCTCTTTATCATACACGAAGCATCGCGTGTCTACTCCGTACGGATTGTTAGAACACTATGTCAAGAAATCGCAAAGCTTTTTGATTTCTCTAAAACAATGGCGATGAAAATGATACGGAGCCTCTTTCAAATTCATGGTTTTATATAAGTACATATGTCATTTTATTTAAAGAATTATGTCATGTCGGTCACGTTTGCCCACAACTTTTCTTACACGAATGTTCATATCTTTTCCATTATTACGGTCTATGTCACAAAATTCCTTATGTTGATCATTAAATAAGATTTAAATACGAAAAAAGTGATTAACTATTAATAATTATTTAGCAGCAAATAACAATTCCATCGATTTTCATTGTTCAAATGTATATAAAAAGACATTCATTGTAACCATATTCAACGTAGAGAAAGCTCACAACTGGCAATGACAATGCGATAAAAACGCGACTCTATATAACCTCCTATAACCGAATCGACAAAACCTAACCTCACAATTTTGTGATTTTAAGCTCCCATCTCACGAAACATGGCTCAAGTTGTGGTTTCAAATACTTCTTTAACAACGTTAAATCAATGAGAGTTTTAGTAATAAAAGTGATAAAATTGTATCGATTATGCAGTCGCGTAGGTTTCTGTTTTGATTGTGTTGACCCAAAAGAGATAAACATGAGCTTTCGACGCGTGTTTTGATGCGCGTGTGCCGAGTCGACGTAAACACGAATTCTGTTAAGCATTACACCGAGACATAGCGACTAGCGAGTATTGGTTTCCGGTCAACATCAAAGTCCATGCACTAACCTAGCTGTGCGAAGACCTTCGGGCGGACGTTTTCCTGCCAAGCGGCCGCGGCTGAGGCGAGCAGCGCCGCCAGGAGGGCACAGTGAACGATCATGGCACTAGTCACAAGTCGACATCACTCGATAAGCACTCGCGACGCGTTCGGGCGCCAGTAAAGCGTTCGGGACGGCCGCCGGTGGCTGACTGAGGGCCGGGTCGGGGACAGGGGGGCGCGCCTGCGCCGCCGGCGCCCCGCGGTCTCGCATGCGTCGGGCTAGAGTGCGGACCTCGCACGTGACGCAACCCTCCTCACCCCAACGCACCCTACTCCAATGTTGCCAACCCTAAACCGAAAGCTGTATAGCAGTCGCAGCGAACTGGCAGTCATGGAAAAAGTCATAACTCTTCTGTCATTGGAAGTGTATGTCATGGTAAATCTCCTTCGTTTGGGGTGGGGGGGAGAAGTCCGCTAAATGAGTACATGCAGTGGTCGTTCGCCTGGTGATTACCATAGATTATCTTAGATGAGAGAGATGAGATGATTGCTTCTGAGATCTCATGTGATCTGAGTTTAGTGGAGGTTGACGGCAGTCGCTGGGGATTGGTTGGGATATAACTTGACTGTGGTCAACAAACATTCAATTTAGAATTGTGATTAGAATTGCCGCACCGGGTTGACCCACTTGCATTGCGTAGGAATGTCGGGTCTTTTACCGCATTTTTAGATGAGGAGCTTTTCTGATGTACCTGTAGCTTACCGCGTAAGTTTTTGATGATCGGCGACCAACACCAATGGCTTAAGGTTCGACTTCATTGTTATTTAAAAGATTATGGATAATGATAATGCTTTTAACGTGTTTTAAATATCGCATCATACCCGTGTATAAACACTATATCGTCATGAAGACTAAACCTGCAATTAAATTTAAACACCCCCCGCGACGCCATTGTTTACGGCGGTATTAAAAATTCGTTAGCGAGTCAAGGGCGGAACAACAGTGCAACGCAATTACAATTTTGACTAACGGGATGGAATTCGATGCATTAAGAAAGCTCTTAATTCCCCTTCCGGAAAAATCCGAGCCGAAGCTTTTGTCGCTAATTGACGCACATCACGTAATGATGGAGTCGGGTGGCTTCACCTCTTTTATGTTTACTTAGTAGTATTCCTGACTAATACCCACGCAGTTGTGCAAACTTTTCTCCTACAGTTACAGAAAAAGCTCTCTTATACCAAAAAAACTTTGGTTACCACGTGCCATGTAAAATATACATTGAAAGGCACAGACATTTTAATTACACACACTATAAAATAAATCAAGCGTAACAAAATCAGTTTGTTGTGGAACGGGTGCAGGGAAAAAAAACGGAGGCGAAGTCCTAACTCGCATTTCACAAAATAAATTTCATACATGGGGTTCTCTAAGCATCAGAATTAAAACAGCAGCCCGTCGATTTAGGCAACAAGATGGAACTGTGTCAAACTAATTCTATTGTAGCCATATCGGAGTGCAGACTCGTGTGAAAATCAATAAAATAAACATTTAGATAGTTTGACTCCCCAATAACATGTTGAGTAACGAAGTTCTTTATTAAGTAAGTAAAATATTTGTTGTATACCTTAATCATTAAAACATCATCATTCATATAGAAAAGTACTAACTTTTATTGATTGATTTAGAACAAAATGAAAACTATAGACCCTGTAATTTGTAAGTGTCATGTATATTATAAGCACGAGAGAGTGAAATCCAGCAGGTACATAGGATCCCAGGCGTGTTGTACAGTTATTTGTATTCTTAACATGCTTTTGTAAGTGAATATATCCGGCGAACAGCGAACAAAAGTGATCAGCCACTTGAGACACTTAGATAATATTTTGAACAATATATCGGTCGAATCGGTGAATTTTACTCGCAATTTCATTCTCTAGTATGTGTATAAAATTTAAATCCCACAGCCCTCATTAGACACACACATTATTAATTTAATCAAACACATCACTTTTTAGCTTCATTTAATCCCAAGGCAGGTGCGCAAGAAGCTGCACCTTAATACTGGAACCGAGTAATTGGCTACCTTTGGGGATTTAATAAAGAAAAACTTAAATAAATATCGTATGTGTTTCAATGCGATAAATTCCGCTTCCTGTCGTATAAAGCAAACACATAGCTGCATCTATTTAACTGATATTTTTGTTAGGCTAGTAGGAGATCGGCCTTACGTGCTTTCCTATATTCCATCGGCAATTAGAATCGGCAAGTGGCCAACAAAGAAATGGAAGCGACGCCACAGAAAAAAGAAAGATTATGCTAGTACAACACTCTAAAAGGTAATTAATTCCCAAATGCTTCAGACAAAAATCTGGAAATGGAATCTGAAGCACGTTTCGCCCAATGTCTTAAAGCAAAGGATTGAATTAGCTGAAAGTTAAGAAGCGAGAATCAGCTTTCCTTTACCAGAACTACATTAATAGACCAGTAAAAACTTGTTAAGTTGACTGTTTCACGGAAATTTAATAAAATATTTAACTAAAACTTCGCATTCACGATTCTCGAGGAACAGCCGTGGAACTTAGACGTCCGATACCATTTTTACTGTTTTAAATAGTTCTTGTTAATTGAGTTTTAAAAATAAATTAATTAATTTTAGAATACGGATGTCCATCATAAACATAACAATCTTAGACAAGTTGTCTAAAACATAACTACAGAGCGAACTTAGAATGAATATTCATTCGATCAAAAATTCACTGTTAATTGGTGTCAGAGTTTGAAGGGAAAAGGAAATTAATAGAATTTTTAGTAGATACGCTTTATAACTCCAAACCCTTGAGACCTACTGAAAAATGTACAATTACGAAATGGAAAGATGTCAAAGAAAAACGACAGAATAAATTATAACTATCTTTGAGTTACTTGGAATAGAGACCGAAAATTGCCGTTCATCTTTTCTACCATCTGATATTATTTGGTTTATTAAAGTAACCGATATCTAAGTCAGTTAGAAGTGGTATCCTACTTAGATTTAATTAATCCTAACTTACTTAAAATATGATACACATATTTATCGAGTAAATATGATTTTTTTAACAGCAAACTTTGCGCCACAAAACGCAATCTAAATTAGTGGATGGCGAGCACAAAAAGACGCACTTTTATAGCTCAGACCGAAATGTAAATAGAGCCTGGCCGGACACCACCAACTTTTGATCTAGGATTAATTTCAACACCGACGGGCGGCGAGCGCTTATTGCATACTTTTTGATATTTAATGAGTTTGTTCCGTTTTTAAATATTTGCAATAGTTAGGTTAAAGTATTCCCATGTTTAAGTTACGCGATTTATTTTCAGCTAGACATTTAGTTTTTTCTTGCCTTAATAATATTACGTTTAGACGAACCAATTTTGGAAAATAAATGTTTGCTGTTAATTTCGATCTAACTGGATCTTTTTAGTACATTTAGTGGCTAGACAAAATGAAATAAAGTTTTCTAAATAGTCTAATATCAGACTGGTATTTTAAAATACACATATTTTCGTCTGCAGTGAAACGTATATTTTAAATCAACGCTGCATGTTTAAGACAGATAAAAGTTCATGACCCTCTAATTAAGTTCAAAATCTCACAATATTTCTTATTCTTTTTTTCAGGAATCCCTATAGCTTAATATATGTTTATATATGTACACTGTATTTTGTTTATAGTATTGATTTATCATTTATTCAATAGCTGATAGTATATGTAAAATAGTAAATAAGCAAAATGTATATATGTAAATAGATCTCATAGATTTTCTTTTTTTTTCAATTGTTCAGTAGTATTACGAAATATTTAGATCGTGAGACCTCAGAATATATTGTTCTTAAGCAGTCTTAGATTGTCATATATATTTACTTATTATTATTTATAGACATTTTTGTATATTTACTTATGTGAAGGCATTATGAAAAACCTGTGAAAAGTAACCTTCAATTTTTCTTAAACTTTCTATGCTTCTTCCTGGCAAAATAAACGTGCTAATAAAATTTAGCGACTCCTATTCAGCTACAAATGTAAATAAAATCTGCCAATGAGTGCCTCATTCGCAGAATAGCAGCCTAATGGAGAGACTGCACTAGATGTGAAAAAAGACGCGGGCCAATCAATCTACATTTACAATCATGTATATCGATCCTGGCTAATGCTTGGATGGAGTACACTTGATCCTTGGTGAATACTTCCAGACCATTCTATGAATGATCAAAAAGTAAATAAAAATAGGTGTTTAGGCTCTTAGCGAAATAAGCTTTTTTGTCATGTTAATACATTCATACATTCGCAAGTCGTGTTTGATTCAACTCACATAAATTTATTACATTTTTGCTAGCCTACCTTAGTTTAGTCCAAACAATGTAATTAAAACATATTAAGGAAGATTGAGGAAGTCATGATTACATTTTTGGTAAGTGAAAGAGAACATTGTCATTCATAATCATAATCATTTATTATCACGTTTTAATTAGTAAAATAACCCAATATTCAATATTCCAGAATTTTATATCAAATATCTTAATAATATAATGTTTAATGTAACTTTTATAAGATATTTCTTGAATATATATGTAACCGAAAATATCTATTAAATCATCGTTATAAATAACTTTCAACACAATTTAAACCTACTTTCCGTTCCTATTATCTATTCTGTTAAAAGCCTGTAAGGTGTCAAGTTTTATAGAGAAATTAAATTTACGTGTATGTTTATATTCATATAACAAATCTTAAATAAAAATAAACAAATTGTTTGGAAAAACGGCACCTTACAGAGAATAACAATCCTTTATAACCTTTACTTAAATTAATCAAGATCACTCGGTCACAGTGTCGAGATCGTCAATCGAATCCTTGCTCCGAATAGTTTAGAAAGACTTCATTTGATATACGCGGAGGGTAACTCTAATATCCGATGGTACAATTTTCTTTTGCCCCCTGCCTCGTTCATATAGAGCTTGAATGCATTTTATTATTGAACAAATCAATTATTTAGGCAAAGATATAAACTCGTTATAGATAATGTTATTGACAAGATTAAATATATCGGAATGTTGGGCGTTGACATATCGAACAACGATTAGTGTCGCGGTCTTTTGGGAAAGGCTAAATTAGCCTCTAAGAAGCTTGGTGTGTTCAGCCAGGCGAGACTTATACTTCACTCCGGGCTATCGCTTGCAACTCTATAAAGCGCAAATTCGTCCCCACATAGTACTATTCTCACATCTGGGCGGTAGCCCCTTGTAGAATAGCGGTTCCAATCGTCGACGAATTGCGTAGAGATGTTGGATGGATGTCTCTCTGCATCTTCTACCGCATTTACCATGGAGAATGTTCAGAGTAGTTTTTCAGATTAATACCTCCAGCTGAGTTTCATCATCGCACGTCGAGACTGAATATGAAATTCCACTCGTACACGACAAAATATGTATTTATTTATTTATATTTTGTTGCACAATATATATATACAATCAGATAACATAAATTATTAAGGAGGGAACGGGCGGTCATCGCTAACAACTTGTAACTTAGTAACAAGCGATCTCTTAGAGGCAACCCTAGTAAGGAAAACGAAAAAAAGAAATACTAAGGATAGTTTGCAAAAATAACTAAACTACATAAGTGCACTAAATAACTATATTAACAAAATAAAATTACAAGTGTAGACTTCTACAATTATCAAACTAACATCTAATAAATATTTACAAAAAATATAAAAAAATTAGAAACGCTATGACTTTATTCCGTTTACATTCACAGTGTTTTAAAGATTGAGATTTAATTTAAAAGATTAAATTAGATTAATTACTTGTTTAATATTTATGTTTTGATATTTTTTAAGATCATAGTTTTGTATCAACAACCATCTTTAAATAGATCTAACTCTGAGCTTGTTAAAATTGAATTAAGGATTTCGATGATTTATCACTTTATATTATTTTATATAGTTGTTTAAAGCTTAAGCTTAATCAATAAAAAAAGGCAGTTATATTATTCGATCAACCTGTAACTACTCACAAATTGAGGGTAGAATTAAATTGATATCTGCATACCGAAGTCGACGTCGTGGCGTGAAATTATGTCGGCAAGCGCTACAGCAGATTAAACGATACTTACTTGAGTTGCTTCTCAACCTCACCTAGATCGATTCTGCCCCACTTACTAGAAAATAAACGAGGAACTCGAGAATGTGAACGTGTGAATATTTAAACTTTGTACTGGCAGTTTGTAAGACTTGCTCTACTTTTTAAGTGGCTAACCAAAAAGTAACTTTTAAAAGGAAGTGACGTCGATGTCCTATATTCTACACTGTACACACGTACATACATCGGCGAGTGGAAAAACAACTTCTCTAAAGGATAAATCCAAAGAACTATAACCTTCAAGGTTCACGATGTGAGAAAATGTAGACGAAAATTTCGTTTCCCCGGAATACCACGTTTTGGTAAGGTTCAAACTCAAACTCAAACTCAAAATTTCTTTATTCAAATGGGTAACCAAGTACACTTTTGAATCGTCAAGTTAAATAAATCGTAAATTTACATTTACTACCAGTTCGCAAGTCAAGGGCGTAGAGCGGGTAAGAAGAACTGGCAAGAAACTTTCCGCCACTCTTTTTAATCGCCAAGTATTGTCATACAAATTGTTTGAACTGGAGCAATTCAATCCCAAGGATTAGGATCATTTAAGTAGTCCTCAAATTTATAAAAAGCTTTGTTGATTAATTTTCGTTTAACGAGGGCTTTGAATTTATTTAGTGATAATTCTCTAATTTCGCTTGGGAGTTTGTTGTAAAAACGAATACAATTTCCATATAAGGAGTGGTTTATCTTTTGGAGCCTGGTTGGTCGTACACTCTTTTCTATTTCGCGTATTATACTGGTGAAAGTCACCATTTGTTTTAAAATAGTTTATATTTTTTTGGACATATAACAAGGCTTCAAGAATATATTGACCAGATAAGTGTCATAATATTTAATTCCTTAAACTTATTCCGTACCGACTCCCTCGGAGAAACACAACAAATACCCCGAACAGCTCGCTTCTGCAGCACAAATATGGATTGAACCTCTGCAGCAGCACCCCACAGTAAAATACCGTACGACATATCGCTATGAAAGTAGCTATGATACACAATTTTAGAACAAACTGTCGGATTTTCTTCACTGCATATACTGCAGAGCTCAGCCTATTCGAAAGAGTCTCTATGTGTGGGCCCCATTGGAGTTTACTATCTATTGTTATGCCTAGAAAAACAGTCAGATTTTATTAATTTCCCTTTAACTTTTAACATATAATCGGTTCGTTTATCAGACGTTTTACCTGATTCTTCATTTATTATTTTCCAGGTAGCTTTTACTTTATCCATGTTTTTTTTTATTTTTGAACTTAAATATTGTGACTGCAATTTTGTAATCTTTTTTGAAATTATTTGAATACAACCTAACATATTCCCTAAATTCCACACTAGTGTTTATATTAGTTTTATATTAGTAGTAGTAGGTTATATATTAGTTTAGGTGATGATATTGCTAAGTATAATCAATGATTTACTATATCGAAGTATGTATTCTTGTGGAAATTATTGAAAATAATCCAATTTATCTATGAGTCATTGGCTGCCATCTTTATGTTCGACAAAGGGTCGAAAAGAAGGGTGACGTGTGCTTGTTCTGTAGAAAAACCTACTTATATAATGTACTTATTAAAATTATTCAATCATTAATATAGGTATGTATGTCGTCATTGTATGTTTATTATGGTGTTAAAATACAAAATAAAAGGTCTTAATTATACGAGGCAAGAGAGAGAGAGAGAGAGACACTTACCCTTTAGTAGGTATTTGTTGTAATGACTAAAGAGGATTTATCTGTCACAAGCAAATATCATATTAATTGTGTATATGTTTTTTAATGACAATTTTTTTATTGCTTAAACCTAATAGGCCAGCATAATGTATAGCTACATCGCAAAGGCAAAGAAAGCTCAATATCCTTGACATTCAAAGCACGAACAAGCCACGTTCTCAACCAGTTGTAATTCGAAGGAATCAAATTAACGTGTCAGTTCGCTCGTTTTTCTTCCAAAACTTGTGTTTTAGCTCCGGATAACTTTGTTAATTAAATTTACATTTCTTTTTTCTTCAGAGACTTATCTTGAAAAACTTTTAAGAGTATACCAGCAGCATACCAGCAGCGTGGCCAACTTTACATATGAAACTTGGAAGTTAATGTTTGGCTTACGTCGTTCACTAAATTAATTGTTACTAAATAAGTTAGAGTTATCATCACAAAATCCTATTTTCCGTATAAGACTACTAACATGTACGATAAGCTTGAATATCTTATTAAAATTTTCAAATTTAAAGGAAAGCCACTGAATATTAAATCTTAGCATTGCAGACACACGTGTAAAATCAGGAAAATTATTCTAGACGGTTTGTAGGTATAGTAAAATGGTGGTAGTTCCTAAAATAACTCCAAGAAGGGTTAGGGGGATGTCTATAATTTCGCGCCGTTAAGAGGGCTCCAATGTCTACGGTATCGCATCAACTTACTCCTTACTGAATTACCTTGCGGCTACGGAACAAACTACTTAACCTAATTAACGGAAAAATCTTGCTCACTTTGAACGTTTTCGTTTTTTCAGTCCTTCTTAATAGTTATAACGTTGACTTTAATGAAAAGGCTGACAAGTTTAATCGTTTTTTAACATAATTTGAACCTTTCGACCGAAATTCTTTCTGTGGAAATTTCAATATGTTAGATGGGTTTGTGTTAATTCAGCGTCCAATTAAGAATTCGTCTTTAAATGTAAAAAGAGCTGCCGTTTTATTTCTTTCATATTATTTTAATACTTTACGTAATTGAGAGGCAATAATAATTAGTCCCAGTATAAAAGTGATAAGTTAAGTCATTTAATAGTAAAAAAAACTGAAAATACTAAACATTAACATGCTTCAATTATAGTCCAATGGAGCTGAAAATTGCCTATCGTGTTACGAAACCTTATGCTTTACTTAAAGCTGTATTTTGTGTAACGAAATATTCACTATCCAATGTAGTGGATGAGGAGTTAATAGTTACCTGCTCTGTAATAATCTTAGGTTTACACTGTACAAACATATTTATATATTACTAGTTTTTTGAGACTAGAGCACGTTATATAATACTACATGTATAACGTATATTTATTTATATTTAGTATCTGACGATACGTTACCGTACTTAGGTAATGTGAAAGAAATTATTGTTGACTTGTTGAAAATGGAGATAGAGGCTCCATTTTCAACAGCTAGATCAAGGTAGTTCGTCATTTGTATCACACACACAAATCATCATTTATAGAAATAAAATTTGGAGTAGCGTATTCAGTATAAAATAATAGTAAAATATCGCTAATTGATAAGTAATAAAAGATCGAAAGAGTAAAATAACGAGTTCCTATAACTACCACAAGTGAGATCCGATACCTTTGAGAACAGGTCGAGTCGAGCAGCGAGCCGTTTTAATTAAATACAACACGTGAACCCGACCCCGTTTTATTTTATGAAGGAAATTCGACTTTCGACAACTTGTATATCGAAATGTTCAAGGTTTTCATACACTTCAGAACCAAATCGATTCAGCCGGCTTTTTAGCCCCACGTCCTCTCCGTCTACTAATGAGTGATCAAAATATACTACTCGTTATTGCTACGAATCGTACTTTATGTATAATGTAATAGAAAACGGTCTACCTTTTACATTAAAATTGTAAGTTAAAGTTAATAAGAAGAATTATTAATAGGCAATGTTGAATAACTCTGGGAAACCGTTTCTCTCCAAGAACGTCTATTTCATTGTCGACATTCAATATTCATGATTGGAGCAAATAAACGTTCAATATAATATCAACAAACCGAAAGCTGAGCCAGCTTATACAATCATTTATCCCTTGGGAGAATATGCAACTAAGGATCCCTACAACCATAAAATAAATTACACTGTTCAATTTTACACACCCTGCTGGGTGGGATCCAAAAATTAGTTCCGCATACAGTTTATAGTCTACTCAGTTAATGTTTGTTTATTTTAATGGTCATTTAATTACGTCGCTTATTTATTTATTAGGAGACAAATAAAATCACTCTACAAAAATATCAAAAACTATTAAGTTGAATTACTTTCAAGATAGCTTCTTATTTTGTTTTAAAAAAATAGATTCTTTAAAAACTTCAAAAGGAAATTCTATAAGGCTCCATCGTCGCAACATAAGAAACACAACAGCTACTAAAAAGCTAATGGCGGACTTTGTTTACGCTGAATATTACTCAACTAGCCTGAGCGTGAAACATATTGTCTACGATAGATAACCAGGCATCCCGCTCGTGGCTGAGACTGTATATTGACAAAAGGCCATTATGTTAAAAACTGATCCCCTTCGTGTTAGCTGAGGCCTTTGCTCTTATAAATATGCAAATGTTATTCTGTAGCAAGGCAGTGCAATAATATTTATATTAAAATCGGCGCCGGGACGCCCTTGAACTCTCACTATTATTATAATGTTCAAACAACCCTTCTACTACGATTGAGGCGCAATCTATGTTTAACAAGCTCCGTCAGCATCAATCGTCTTTAAATACGTCTATCTCAATTTAAATGCGAATAAATAAAATGTGCATTTAACTAGCATATTTTATAATGTAATGTTTTGCCATGTATATTATTTCTAGGAAACATTTTTTTTAGTTCAATAAAAATAACTATTCTACACTAATAACTAATACAATCCCCCCTCTACAATCAACCCCTGATTATGGGTTAAATTAAGGGTTGTATGTCTTTTTGTATATTGTATCATAAAAAATAAACAAAAAAAATTGACTAAACAATAAGGGGGTGTGATAGATCATTCTCAGACTTACTGATATGCATACAAACTTACATAAGAATCAGTCGAGCCGTTTCGGAGGAGTATAGGAACGAAGATCGTGACACGAGAATTTAATATATTAGATACTGCTCAAATAATGATACTAAGCCACCACGACATAAGACGGTGCACGGGGCTGCCGTATAAGCCAAAGTGACAATGTCTATAATAAAAGAAGTCATAAAAAACCACTGCAATCATCATAAGACTTGTGAGGTCAGATAATAGGTCCTAGCAGCCTTAAAAATTAATGTTTATTTATTTAACCAAAATTCTTGTTCCATAAAATTAACTTGCTATTAATTAATACAAGAAACACAATTAGATGTATTCATAAAGATGACTTAACTCTAGGTTATAATGAGTAGCTATGAAGACTATGTTATAAAGATATGGTCGGAAATAACAATTAGTACCTTACTTGCATGCCACTGGCCACAAATTATTATAAGTAACAACGAAACCCCTGACTAAAGCAGTCGTCCGATGCCAGCAATAATGATTTTTAGCTATGTATTTGCTATTTATTTTCACAAATGTTGCGAACAGAATTAATAAGGTAATTAATTATAGCAATTACATAGTGACGGGAACAATTTTAGAAATGCATTGCAAGCTAGATATTTTAGTTAGATAGGGCTGCCGCCAGGCAATAACCATAACGTTTTATTAATTTGAGGTTTGTGTTTAATTACATGGCTTAAACGTTCCAATTTGTTCTGATAACGTTATTTGTTTTATTAAAATGCCTGTCTATTAAGTAGTCGCCGGAGTTTCCATTTAAATTTAAGTAACTTTACCGATATGATTTTGTGTGTTAGATTAAAGGGACTTAATCAACCTTAACGATGTACATACGTATAAACAAAAAACGCATCCCTTGAATTAATTAATAATTAAATTTTGTTCAAACGTTTGTAATGTAAAGAGGGTGAAGGAATTTGTTTACTTCATACGAGACAAGCACTGTAAAAGGCGACAACATCCCTCGTCTGCCTTCTGTCCTGAGTTAACCTGGAATGTAATATACACGTCACCCAACTAAAATGGCTTAGGTGGTATTTTAACAGTCTTTCGGGAGAAATATAAAAAGAAAAATTTTTACCTTCTAGGCATTAATGTCACCTGTATTTACTTAATATGAAAATTTGGATTGGAGGCACTATTACCACGATTAGGAAAAGACTCGTCCTGTCAGTGATATTCTTCTGAATATGCTGCACTGATATTTTATTTACAAGCGAGATTTAAATCTGAAATGTGGCATTTAAAAAGTGAAACATTTAAATACTTAAAACAATGTCAGAAAATATACACACGATGTATAAAAAATCTGACTGAAAATTAAAAATAATCTGTTCAGATATCGCTGGTAAATTATAATTTCGCAAAAACAAATTTGCCATCATGCAATAAATAACGCTTCGCAACTTCTGCAAAATAAAAAGTTAAAAATGCAAGCGCTCTCCAAATAATCGGAATTAAACTCATAAATATAGAATGGTAAACGATATATTATTCACTGTTAAATTGAAATGGTAAAACGTTGGTTTATTCGTAAAACCGATGGAACTTATGGAGCAGACGAGGTATAAGATTTGGACATTTCAGGACTGACCTAGGAATTCCGTACAAATAAAATTACCATTGTTTCTGAATGCTAGGCCATTTACTCTCGGGAGATCTGCTTAGAGATTCAATTTCAATTTAAATATTTTTTGTAAAACTTTCAATGGCGTGAGCTTTTGAGTAATGGAAGATCTAGAAGGAATAGTGTACGTCTATAGACTTATGATCACAATAATTCTCCAAGCCTTGTCCTACTGAATGGTGCGAAAAGCGAAAATTAGATTTAATCGAAGTTTCTAGAGAAAATGATCGGTGACCAAGTAGATATTTCTCACTGCAATAAATGAATGAAGAACTTTCTTCAACTTCCTTCTACAGTGATAACTCGACCTAACTTTATGCTTTCTCCATTATAAATGTCAAACTTCAAGAAAAGTCTTTAGTCTCCGGTACCTTTCACAACAAATATAGAACCTTTCTCTCCTAAAAGAAAACAATAATTGAATATCCCCATACATCGTCTATTAAAAAGAAATAGCGCAGGTTGGCCATTGATCACTCATACAGTACAGTCCGGTGTTTCAATTAAAAACGACGCTCGCGAGTTCTCGGTTTGCTGGTCAACTTTTATTAGTTCTTGGAGTAGAAAAGTAATCAAGTCTGTAATATATCGCACACCTAGGATATAACTCCTCATGGCGGATATACACCATTCCAACTTAAGGGATAGGAATCATCTGGTGTGGCATATAATTAGCTATAAATAATTAATTAAAATAATCGAAACGTTTCTGACAACACAGGTCCTAAGTTTCTCGTAAACATAACAATACTTCCAAGACACGGCACTAATTAATATGCAATGTATTAATGCTCATAGTCGTAGTTGCGATGTGAATCTTACAAGTGCTTAACAACTTGAAGCTTTTAGTAATGCATCGGTGTGATTCGCACATAGGAATTAGAGAATAGAGACTTATACGACGTTTAATTTCAGTTTGTGCCGTTATTGCCATGCGCTGTTAAAATTTAAACTTGGTTGTTTTTTGTTTATTAAGCTATGCTAAATCTGAACTATATTTCAAGAGGTCAAAGATAGCGAATGTTACCAAATATTATGTTGGTTGATATAAAATAAGAAAGAATTTAATATATTTTATAGCATCGAGCCTCTTTTCTTTATTTCATGACATTATAAAAACAACGATTACCGTCAATAATCCATCACATCACAAAATGACAGCATGAGATGAAAAATTTGAAAATTTAATAAAATGTGGCTTAATAAATTATAATGTAACTTAATAAAATTATACGCAGTAAACAAATATTTCTGTGATATGCCAGGGCCAGATATAAGAGCCGATGACAATCATGTTCTTGGAGAGAGATCCACGGAGCCAACTGCGACAGTGCACAGCGGAGTCGAGGCCAAAGCTGAAAGGAAGCTCACCGTTCTCGAAACCCACGGATACATCCTCGGCAGAACTATCGGATCTGGCTCCTATGCTACTGTTAAGGTAACGCCCTCATTATAAAGCATTTGTTATGGAATCAAAATCTTTCATACTACCTTCAGGGAATCATTCATCACATTTATTTCTAAGTTGGCTCCTAGATTATTCGAATTGAAGTTTTTTATCATTATTATGCTTAGCTCGAGTTCGATAATGTTGTTACAGGTGGCCACCAGCGACAGACATAACTGCCAGGTTGCCATTAAAATAATAAGCAAATTTCAAGCGCCGGGTGATTATTTGAAAAAGTTCTTGCCGAGGGAGATTGAAGTTGTCAAAGGATTAAAACATGAAAACTTGATACGTTTCCTGCAAGCGATTGAAACTACGCATAGGTTCTGTAATTTTTTTTACCTAGGCACATTTTAAAGCGATGATAGATTTGAAGTAAGTAAACCGGGCTACGATAATACACTAAAACACTTTCCTTTTTCAGAGTATACATTGTCATGGAATATGCGGAGAATGGAAGCTTATTAGACATTATACGTAAAGACCAACACATAGATGAAGCCAGGGGACGACGTTGGTTTCGCCAATTGGTTGAAGCTGTAGACTACTGTCACGAGCGAGGCGTGGTTCATCGGTACTTGTTTTATTTCAATAGTTGTGTTGTGTTCTTTCCGATTATGTTAAAAATGAAATAATTATTTTAAAGAGACATAAAATGCGAAAACCTCCTAATGGACCACGGCCTTAACATCAAATTGTCAGATTTTGGGTTCGCGAGAGGTCACATGAAACCCAAAAATGGAGTGTTTGCCTTGAGCGAGACCTTTTGTGGTAGTTACGCATACGCCTCTCCCGAGATCCTAAAAGGCGTTCCCTACAGACCCCAAGATTCTGATATTTGGAGTATGGGGGTCGTTTTATATGCGATTGTTTATGGCCGCCTACCTTTTGATGATACAAACTACACCCAACTTCTAAAGGTGAACCAAACAATATTTTATATACTTAAATCATGTATTAGAACATGACCAGACTTTAACCATTTCATTACAATTAGTTAATTATATGCGTCAAAATTACATCTCCTACTATACATTCTCGTTTTTATATTCTTGGAATATATTAAGAGGCCTTTTCTTAAAAGTTCTAATAATAGAGCTCACATTTTACTTCTCAAGTATTTGTATCTTGAAAATAAAGCAATGTTTCAGCAAGTTCAAAACAAAGTCTCATTTCCTCGGGATCCAAAAGTTTCCGCAGAATGCCGCAAGCTAATTACAAAAATTCTGGCACCCCTCAAAATTCGCTCAAAAATACCACAGATTCTTGTTGACCCCTGGCTATGTCCCAATCCACCAGGTAAAGATGAAGATACAGATACGAATCAGGTATATTTCTTATTAATAACCAAATAGTGTTTTAAATTTTTTTATTATGTTAAATTTAAATGTTGTTTTAGGAGAACGCCCACACAAGCAAAGACGAAATAAAAAGCGTTAATATAGGCACAGTAACGTTTGACCGGAAAATGGAAGAGGTTAAAATATAATTTGAGAAAAATAAAACTAACAATTTTGTAAAGAACTGTAATATATGATATTTCACAGATTCGAAATTTTTCATTTTCCATATTCCTAATCACAAGGGTTCTCCCTGCACGGGCACGTTTACTACATCTTCCTTGCTGATACATAATTTTTATATATCTAATAATATTACGTTACGTTAATTACACAAATAAATAATCGAGGTAAAGAACTTTATTGCTTACTGAAAATAATAATGTAAGTACGTAAAATAGTTAAGACTTCTTAGATTTTGCAAGATCTTTGCAAAATGCATCGTCATCTTGTGCATTCTCAGCAGCAGCTTTATCCCTGGCCCTCGCTTTGACTATACATAAATAGGACACTCCGATCATCAATAAGTATATAACTGCGCCTATCCAACAGTTCATAGCAATCTGAAATTAACGTTTTAAATCAGTAATTAAGAGCTTTACAAGCAATAAAGATCTTTGGTAGCAGTTAATTTCTAAATATCCAAATATGTATATGACTTTTAAATTATTCGGTCGCCCTTACTAGGCTATAATTTTGTTCTGTTTGCTTCATAAAGTCCTCAAAATCTTCATAGCCGTGATGATCAGGCTCAGCCTCTTCAATAAAAGCAACCACCTCCATTTTAAAGAAAATTCCCATGACAACCTTAAACCAAATATATTAGAAACACCTTTCACTAAAACTAAACAACAAGAGCATATCTAATATATAAAATTCTTCTGTCACGGGGTGCGTAATCGAACTCCTCCGAAACGGCTTGACCGATTTTGATGAAATTTTTTGTACTTATCCGGTATGTATGAGAATCGGCCAACATCTATTTTTCATCCCCCTAAATGTTAGGGGTAGTCCACCCCTAAATTTTATTTTCTATTTTTTAGACAAAATTTTTGATTTCTATTTTTTTATGATACAACATACAAAAATACATACAACCCCTAAATTTCACCCCTCTACGATCAACCCCTATTTTTTTATTATAAATGATATACATGGCAAAAAGACGTTTGCCCGGTCAGCTAGTAATATATAAGATACTAACTACTCAAGCTAACTGTAAAAGTCATTCATACTTTGTAGATTGTACTCGTTATTACTTCTTTTTCATATTATATACATATATATTCTTTTCGGCTGTGGCCTTTGGATAAATTTTAACTTTATTTGGCTGCCAAAGAAAATGCTTTCTTATATAGTATTTTTTACTTACCAGTTGCACTACAGCCCAAATACTTAAAAGCATACAACAAACACCACAATTAAATAGCATACTCATTTTCAAATATTAATTAGTCTTCGTATCAACCTAATTTTAACATTAATTAGTTTCTTATGTACCTAGTACTGTCAAGAGACCTTTTGAAAGAAATTTGAAAATTTCATTCATTTGCATAGTGGCCAATCATAGACATACTATGTTACATATAAATTACACATAGACTGCATATATTTTATTTACAATATGTTGTAACACCAAAAATTTTATAATTAATTTTTAAAGTGTTTATTAAGAGCCACAAGGCTTACTTCGCAATCAAGATAAAGAGTTTAAGGATTATGTGTGACCTCTAATTACATGTAGAAATATACTTTCATAAATGAAACATAATAACAACATTAAAACCTTTATTTCAAGAAAGCCTAAAGTGTGATTTAAATTTTACCTACAATTAAATAGATATATTATGTACAGTAATTCATAGACATTATTCAAAAACTAATACTTTAACTTATGAAGAATTACAAGTATGTGCATATTCCATTTTTTCTCTAACAATCATTAATTACTGGTTACTTTCACCATTGAATTCTGACCAAGCTTAATAAATAAATATATTTAAAACCACAAATGGACATTGCACCAAATTAACTCCAACCATAATACTATGTTAGTTAAACAACTGCTATTATCACATTCCCTCAGAATGTTGGTATAATTTGAATGACCTACTTTTATACCATAGGTGCTACATACTGTTTTACGTAACTAATTTGCGAGGAAAAATCTCTTTTCTAGAAGATTTTTGTTTAACACAGGGAATGTGCTAATTAAGTTCAGCCAGAGGGTTATATTTGGGTGCCACTGACATAAATATGATATATAATGGAATGGAAACTATTTGACTGGTGTACGACAGTACATTTACATGCTCACTGAAGAGCGGTTATTCATCCAGAATTGGTGGCCAGAAACAACAAGTGTGACTAAGTACAGTAAAGCAGCAATCCAGCAGTTTTGAGCATTCTGAAAAATATATTAGTCGTTATGAGATCAAAGCAGAACACTTTCAAGAAAAATAGGACGGACTGGTTTAAAACATTTGCATTTCATTTAAAGTCTGTAATTTGTTGAACTGTTAAAAATATTTTTGTAAATACTTGGTAAAGTGCACAATTGATAAAGAACTTAATAATATGCTTACAAAAACCCAACATTTGTTTTTAGTTCTAATTAGCTAAAACGTTCATTTACTGTTAAGCACTTGATGCAGTATTGAATATACATGATTTGGCCCTTTGAAATAAAGGATATTTTTACAGGATTCAGTAAAATAACCAGTGCATTATTAAGTATTTAAAATATAATACATTTATCCTGAATTTAGCTATAAATATAACCTCATTTAGATTATTATTATGTTGTGAGTTAAGTACATACCGTAGTGTATCCATATTCAACATTAGCTATGAAGTGATCAATGTCGTGATGTCCTTCCTCAAGTGGAAGATCTTCTAGAAGAGCGACTGCTCTGATATGATAGAATACGCCCATTAGAGTCTGAAAATTTGAGAAACTGCTAATCGAAGGCACAATATCAAAGTTAATTTAAAAATTTAATAAGATTATTACTTACGAGTTGTATTACACCCCAAACACTTAAAACCAAGCCACATAGCGACAATTTAGGGCCACACAATTTACAAACCATTTTGTTCGCTTATTTTAATAAAAATTTTGAACAAATAATGACAAAATAACTGACCACTGTCTGGCACAAGACGTCAAAAATCACAGAAGGAGAGGAATCTCACATGATCACGTCGTGTTTATGGTTTAGTTCCATAGATTAAAGAAATAGAAATAAACAATTTATAAAAAATATTTAAGGTAATAATATTGATAAAATTTTAAATTAACTCTATCAATATACATATCTTACTTTTTATATGATAACAGAATATGGAACAGAAACTTTTTGATGAATCCTTTTAGCAATGTTGATTGACACCTGTTTTCGATACGTTGTGCTGTCATCAATCTGGTAATGTCAAATTTGTCATTTATTCATTATTGCCATTTGCAGTAGGTGTAAACTGTAAAGTGCTTATCGAATTCATTGTAAAGTAAAAAACTTTTTATAATGGTGGATCGTTTAGGTAATAAATAGACTTTAATTAGTTAATGATTTTCAAGCATATTCTTTTACTACTTCTAATATTTTTAATGGTGATTTATTTACTTCAAATTAATAGTTGTCATTGTTTGTTCATCTACTTTCATTTGACGTCAACTTTGGTACTCAGCCGTAGTTTTACTTTATAAAAGTTTACTTTTTTCAGTTAATAGTGAAGCTAATGCAAGGAGAATTGCTATGGTGGAAAACTGCTTCGGGAGTTCGGGACAGGTACGTAGTTTTAATCTACAATAACCACTTTCGAATGTGTTTAACTTTCGAAGTTTATCAACCGACAAACTGAAAGATAATAATTTTAATTTGTAGGAGGATTGGGTGGGTTTGCTTATAGATATGAATTTTTATCTACTTAATGCTTCGCATGCACTGTTATTTATTGATTCAAGATAACTGTTTATAAGAATTAATTTAATATCCTAGAATTGCTCTATTGTGATATGTACTATCAAAGAACTTTATTAAATTATGTATATTTTTGTATGTAGTTGGGGTTGCATATTTTTTCCAAAGAAAAGTTGATTTCTACTTATAATTTCTTTAACTAATATTTTAAATGTTATCCTAATATATGCATAGTTACACCATTATATATCTGATTGAAAATATTTCAGCCTTTAGCAGAGCAAGGAAGAGTCTTGGTTGGTGAAGGTGTCTTGACAAAAATGTGCAGAAAAAAGCCTAAAGCCAGACAGTTCTTTTTATTCAATGACATTCTAGTGTATGGAAATATTGTGATAAACAAAAAAAAATATAATAAACAGCATGTTATTCCATTGGAAGAAGTAAAACTGGAGTCACTTAAAGATGAAGGCCGTATGTATTATTAATTTAATTTTTTTGAAGATTCTGTGTTCTGAATTTATAATATGCACTAATATATTTGAAAAAATTTAGTACTGTATTGTGAGGAATGAAATGTTTGCTGTGATTTAACTATATTTTGTTGGGAAATTCTTTAAAAAGAAAATCCTATCCATATATATAAGGGTGAGATTCAGAAATCAGACTAAGTATAAACTCCCATATGGCAAAATCTAACAGTTATGTTGATAATTGTATTCAGAGATGCACAAAGTTGAGCTTAGTGTTTGTCAAGAGATGGAAATGGGCAACTTGAGCTATACTAAACTGCAAATCTGGTTTCACCATACGGACAAACATTTATTTAAAAACACACATAACAATAAATTATTGAATGGTTTATTTCTGTAGTGATCCTAAGTAAAAAAATAAATGTATATTTAAAATTAGAATTTTGTACTTCTACTTTATTAGTTAGTTTTAATTGCTTTTGTACTTGAAACGATTTCTCCTTAAAGTTTTACAATCTCAAATTGATGTTTTAAATACAATCTGCAATAAATACATTTTTTATCTGGCTTCACAGGTTAGGAAAAAATGTTTTTCTGTATTGTCACTAGACTTCAGGAATTTTGACATGAACAATGTTTCTTTCTGTCTATGATTATCTAAACATGCTTAGCCCAGACTTCATAAATTTAAACATTATAAAACTGTTCTGACTTAAAGTGACAGTTTTCTATTTTGTCATGGATCTATTGAACATGTAATTACAATGTTGAAATTTTTTTATTCGTGCTTTAGAATTTCCATAATTAACAAGAAGTGACAAATATAACTGTCGCATTTTCTCGAGTGAGTCATACATGATTCATAAATATAAATTTTTATCACTAATACTATATTATGTTGAGGCAATGAGTGTCGAACTAGACACTGAGTCAACTCAATAATAACATAAATACCTAAGACTAAATTTCCAGTTTTAAATACTACATATTTATAATAGAAATTTTTTTGAACAATAATTTATTGTACCGAAGAGGTCTTTTATTGTTTATAAAGATTGTAGAATATTCAAAGGCTTCTCATGTCAAAGTTTTCATCTACACATTCAACATTAAGTTTATTTATCACATTAAAAGAAAAAAGTTAGTTATTTTTTTTATTGAATTAATTTTAAACTCAAATTAAACAAGTTTGAAGTTGGTATTTTAGAAATAGCATTTAAAATACATTACTCATTTATTACTTATCATCGCAGAGTAAATACAACTTGACACATAGCGACAAAAGTGTGCAATTAGAACAGATCAAGCTTATTATGGATATATTTGTAACACGATTACAGAATACCGCAACGGGTGGTTAATACGCACAGCATCAAAGTCATTTGCAGTGTACGCTGCCACTGCGACAGAAAAAGAAGAATGGATGGCTCACATAGAAAAATGTATTGAGGACCTTTTAAGGAAGAGTATGTTTTTTAAATTTTTACGTTTACATGTATTATGAGATAGCATTAGCTAGCTTACTCACTTTTAGTATTATTTATTACTACAATTGCATACAACTTACTTGTTGACTGTTATGAGAACAGAAAACTATTTTTGGAAATCAAATTCAGTCCAGTAATGTCACAGTCACTTAATAAGGGTAATTATTAAGTGAGTGTGTTTTATGAATATGAATTGTATGAATAGAGAGTATTTATTTTTAAAGATGACAGCTTCTTCTCCCAATAGAGAACAGGAATCAATTTGATTGCTACAGGTTTCTTAATCACGTAAACGATTGAAACATTCATTGAAAGAAATATATTTCATGTTGAAATCCTTGAAGACGTATAACACGTTTATTAAAATTTTAAATTTATAGCCAGCGAGAGTTAATACATGCAAATCTCTGTAATTAACGTTTGTATCTCGTATTCTTTTTTCCAATGAGTGGTTAACACAGTGAAGGAAATATATTCCGTTGTAAATGTTACCTAAATTTAAAAAAATATATACTTTGACACGCTAATCTACGGTTACGCCACGTCATAATACATACATACGATTCGTCCTTTTTTCGGACGATTACAGACCCTCATTCACGAAACATAGTACTGATAAGTATAATTTTTTACGTGTCTATACGTCGGGAGAAAACAATATTTCCAGGTGGCAAGCAGCCGCCTTCGGAGCACGCGGCGGTCTGGGTGCCGGACAACGAAGCGGCCATTTGCATGCACTGTAAGAAGACGCAGTTCACCGTTCTCAACAGACGGGTAAGTGTCGAAGGGGCGGGAGAACTAGCCCCCGACGATAGAAGAACGCCCGGATGAAACGAGCCAACTTTCGCAGCATCACTGTCGCAAGTGCGGAGCCGTGGTCTGCGGGCCTTGCTCGTCGAAGCGCTTCGTGCTGCGCACTCAGAGCGAGAAGCCGCTCCGCGTCTGCCTGCACTGCTACGACCGGCTCACCAGGGACAAGGCCCGGACCCCTCGGCCCCTTCCGCCCGCCGCCGCCGTCGCGAAGGGCGCCGGAGACGCGACGGGCTCCGGCGGGGAGTCTTCGCAGGACGACGACAGCGACGACGAGGACGAGAGACCGGCCGTCGAGGACAAACACGACGAGGTACGTCTCGAAGTATCGCCGGGGCGAAGACGAACGAGGCGAGGCGGATAAAGCGGATCTTTGTTTTTAGGGCTTTACGAGCTATAACGCTGTCAAAAACGGAGTCGGAACCAGAGTGACGACCGTTTAGCACAAAGTCACGTGTAAGTCGATGCAGGGGGTCGTGCTTAAAGAGTTGTTGTTGAGTTTGAGTTTTTGTTTTGTGACACGTTCGCGCCATTTTCACGAGTTTGCTCGCTTTTGAGACTTTTGGAGTTTTGGAACTAACGGTCGATGCCGATTTTACATCTGTGTTCTGTTAATGTCATCTTTTGCATTTTATTTTTCTGTTTTTGGGTATCATTGCATTCGCTCGTCTCGCTCGACCTCGTTAACCCGTGACGTTTCGTTGGTTTTCAGCCAAAATTCTACAGTCACGGCGAAAAGACTGAGGATACCGAAAACCATTCGTCCAAGGATTCGACCGATTCGACCAAATGAACGGAACGGACCGACGTTGCCCGCCCGGCCTATAGGTTGTTATGAGAGTGTATCCGGACGATGCGTATATCGCTTTGTGAGGGGCGTTCGACATTTATAGGCGACGCCGCACTCTCGACACAAAAGGCCTTCAAATGTATAGGGAATTAGGAATATGATTAAAATATTTTTGAATTTTTTCGTAAATACCTCTTTTTATATAAATATTAATACTTTAACACTTACACCTACAGATTTTTCTCTTTTTAGCGAGAGTTTTTAAATGGTAAACCGCGGGACGCAGCCTCGTGTCACGATCGATACGAATTAGCTTTAGGCGTGTTATTTCAAAGCATATTATATTATCATAGTTTATATTTTGATACTAAATTGTTGAATTTTCCGGAACATTTAGTTACGTAAGCGGTTTATGATGAAATATATTATTACAATTATCCAAAATAGTACAAATTTTTTCAAATCGAGTCTCGTGTAGAGAATAGTAGAAGAGACATTTGAATAACTAAAAGTGAAATGCGAGGAACATAAACCGATTATGTATTATATTATGTATGTTAGAAGTTAGCTTAAGTGGTCGTCGGATTTCCGAATCGGAGGTGAGTAGGATAACTATACAGTTAAGTTATTTATGATAATGGTTTAAGGCCTAATGTTAAAGTTCTGTTTTGTTTTCAAAATGAAACAACATATTATTAGTTTTGGTTGACAAATATACGAGAATATTTTTAATTTGTTTGTTTTTCAATACGCTATCCTTACCTCGCGCAAAAGGACTGATCGATTTTTCGAGAGACTTGTTTCATGTTGCATCGAAATGAAACTTCTCTCGATAAAGCTCGGCCTGAACTCGTTACTACTTGGCAATAATCACGGCATCATTTTATTGATTTATAAGTTCTAAAACAACGTGTATGCATAAAATTATACAAGAATATATGACGTCACAAATTTTACACACATACATATCAATTATATTAGAACGTAAGCAAGCTAGCAAGGGAAAAATTAAACAAACAACCACAAAATAAGTACAATAATAACTTTAAACAAAGTAATATCGACTAAAGCTAAATGGAAACTTTAACCTCATTAACAGCATGACATACAAAGTTAAACTTACCGAAAGTTGGAAGATTGTTGTTAAATATATTTTCATCAATGTTCGTAATCAAGTTGTAAGACCGAGACAGATTCACTGGACCATTCAAAGTAGCAGATAATGAGATAAGCGAGCCGTTGGTAAGTATTAGTAGGGGAGCCCAAGCGGGGATTAGTATACAGATTAATATACAGGGGGATACCTTGTACCCGGTTAAGTACCTCTACAAAACATGAGGCCCACATATAAGGCCGCCCGTGAAGAATACAGGATCAGATTAGTAAAAAAAAATTGACCATCAGAAATTCTCGAGCACGTCAGATTAAGGTAGGGTGAGTTAATTACATCCTAAAAAGTGTATATTCCACTAATCTGACAATTTGAGAGTGACGTAAAAAAAGGAGAGGGCAACAAAGTTGTAAAAAAAAACGTCATCTCGACATTCTCGAGCGTAGTTAAATTTTTTTTTTACTTTGAAGGAAATAATTCAAGAATAATGAAAACTATATAATCTGACGATTTCCGCAAGCCGAAATAACAGAAATTCGTCGATAAAGTTAAATGCGTGCAGATGCGTGATGCCTACATTTCCTTAAACCGATCGGAATCTACTAAACGGCGTTCTAAATATTTCCCTCAAAATTACATTTCCTGTCAATTTGAACCGATTCGGACCGATAGATCTTGAGAAATTTTGAAAAATCTCAAAAAAAATAAGATATTTTTTTTAAAGTGGTTTCTTTATCGATCAACTTAAAAAACTTATCCGCCTTTGAGCTTGAAAAACCACGTCGATCGCCACCAAGCTGGTCAAAAGCGGTTGATTCGTTCGAAAGATATCGTGAACGAAAGAAACCCGAAAAAGTGTTTTTTCGGGATTACTCCGAAATTTGTGGTTCGATCAATTAAAATTGCAAATTACTTATGTGGATGATAAAACTGCGTCGAATGCCGCCAACCGCGTGAAAATTGCTTGATCCATTCAAAAGTTATTGCAGTTTGAAAATTCCAAAAATAGTGTTCTCTGAAATTTCTATCAGACTTTCGAGCTGGGAGAGCTCAAATGCATAGTAATATTATTTCTTTGAACTCAGCGAGCTCAAAATATCAATTTTAAGCGCCCAGGAATGGAATTAGCGGGAAGTTGCAGGGATGGCCTTTAAGGTGAACCGTTTTTTCTAATTTTTTTTTGTCAGATCAGGCGAATTGATTTGCTGTTTTAAAAGAGTACCGAGAGTTTTTTACGCCGGCTTTTTCTCTCGGCCTACACCCTCTGTCTTCTTTGCCGATGAGTAGGGATGCCTTCAAATTTAATGACGTGGAATAAGTGATACATGTATCTTATGTTCCATAATAAACATATTTTATTTTATTTATTTAAGAATCCCTCTAGATAATCGTCAGATTATGAGACAGTACGTTTAGAACATAAAGATGTAACATATATATCTTAATCTGACGCGCTTGAGTATTTCAAAATTGCTAATTTTTTTTGCAAATTATGAAAATGGCCGCGGGTTTGCGTCCCATCGAAATCGTCAGATTAGTGAATGAGAGCTTTTTTTGGTGCACTTAACACTCCCTTAGAAAATCTGACGCGCTCGATATTTTTTTTTTCATTTTCAACCCTTAAATACAACCACCCGCATCATGCAAACGATCACATTAACATACGTACATTATTAAAAATACGTAGGGCATTGATGCTATCAATATCTGACGCGCTCGAGGATGTCCATGCAACAGTTTTTTTTACATATTTAACAATCTATAGCCGCTTCCCCCACCGATGAAAAGGTATATATCATATAACATTTTTTTCTTCTTATCATCTAAGCTTTGCATCCCAATAGGTCTCTACGACGCTCGAGTAAATCCACATTTAGCATCGTGGGCTCCCCTATCATATAGAAGACTTTTCGTTCTAGTAACCCTAGGATTACAAAGATAGGAACATTTTGCAAGAGGGTGAGGTTGCACTGTTTGCGTGTGCTCAATGAAATTCAGTATTTTATCTAAAATGACCCCGAGGTCTCTTGTAGAATATTTACGAACCAATAGTAAGTTTTGAATGTAATAAGAAAATCGTCAAAAATAATGTAGTTACAATCAAGTATACAGTATTTGCAATTTTCTTAATGCTGCCAGCGTTAAAGGTAGGTACACTGCCACATTGACCAAACTTTTTGAATTTGTTTTGATTTTCCTTTTACTAATTTTTATTATTACATTGTAGATAATTGCGAAGTGTGCGGAATGCCATCTGGATTCTTTTATTTGGATTTAATGCTTTTAGAATTTTACGTGTTTCTGTGACTTGTTGTTCTATTGTTAAGGCAGTTGGCTGATTCATAAGAATATAATTGATGCCTAGCATTTTATATTCAACTAATTACATACACTATTCTTACAGCCACACGAAATGTCGAACAATTAAAATTCCTTTAAAAGTAAAAAGAAAATATATGTACAATAATACAATTAATTATACAATATGTAATGACAGCATTTAGTATTTTTTTTATTGTAACAATAGGCATAGGGGCAGGAGGCTCATCTGATGTTAAGTGATTCTGCCGCCCATGGACCCTCACATTCCCTGAAGGCTCGCAAGTGTGTCGCCGGCCATCTTAGGAGTTAGTACGCGCTTCTCTTGAAAGATATTAGCCGAATTGGTTCGGAAATACTTCAGTGGGCAAGTTGCAAGCGGTGACCCGGAGTGAAGTACCTACCACCTCGCCTTGCTGAGCACACCCGACTTCTAAGAGGCTAATTTAGCCTTTCCCTCCAAGTGACCGCAAAACTAAAAGTAGTAGGCCTAAGCCGCAACGTCTTTGATAGGGGGCTTTTTCTGATTGAAAAAAAAAATAGGAAAACGGTTGACCCTAAAGGCCATCTCTGCAACTTCCCGCTAACTCCATACCTAAACGCTCAATATTTCACTTATTTTGTTTTAGTCGTAAATTAAAAGCACGAAGCTATTTTTTTCTTTTTTCAATAACAATCCAACGCGTTTATGTAAGAAACTCACATTTTGAAAAATCTCACGTGAGATTGGGGGATGGGGGAATAAAATCTCACGACATCTCACCACGGGGGGAAGGGTGGTACAGAAAATTTAAAAAACACCTCACGTAATTTATGGACGCCCCCTTACGATACTCCGCAAACAACGTCAGCCCTATATAATATGAAGATAAAACTAATAATAAATAAATAATCGTGGTCTGTGGCACTTCACGCCTCGTGGCTAGTTAAAATTCACCATATCGTTGAAATATCAACGTTTGACCATAACATAATCAATTTTATGGCCAAATTATCATCATAATAACTTCATTTACCTACTTTTAACTCCAGCCTACAATAATAATAATAATTCTTCCATTTAGATAACACAGATCCATTTTAGTTAGTAAGTATAACTTAAAGACTAATTTTAGTACCAACAACAAATAAAAATAAATTAAAAATGAAGTAAATAATCAGCCTACGCATAGACGTGTCTCCAAGAGGCAACAAGCGTACCTACGCACAAAGTGCCTAACAATTTGCGACTGAGTACAGTCATCTATTGTACTGTGGATACCTACTGTTCCTACTGCCTCGCAATCTGCGTAAATGTGATGCCGTTCTTTTCCGAAGGATCGCCCAGAATTCATCAGTTTGAGCCTGGGCAAATACGTCTGAGGCGCTACAAAAGCGTGGCAGACCCGAACGCATCCTAAATTATATATTTGTTATATAATTTAGGATGCGTTCGATTAGCCTGGCGTTACAGCTAACCCATAGTGCGCCTGTGTAGAAGTTTTCATAGTAAGCCTTTAAAAGGGTGAGTTTTACTGGAATTCACTTGCTGCCAACGCTCTACGCTCCCGTTCAATGTCAAGAATGTCTTTGAGATCAGCAGATAGCACATGTAACAGATATTTAAATGTTTTAACCTTGCCAATATGTAATTCATTGATTAGTTAAAAAGTCCATTTATAATCACATTTGATCGTGCGCCTCTCACAGCTTATGGTCGATAGATCTTTACCAGATCGAGTTAGGAAGTTATTTGTCCAATAAATACAAATATTTATACTGCTACTTATTAATAGACTATTATCCCTCATTGAGGCTCATTAACTATTAGATAATAATAACCTGTCATATAAAAACTCATAGCTTTACGGAATAGCGCTACAGTGAGGTAAAGTCGGGGCGATTCAATTGTGATTTGTCTCTCTCCATAGCGCGGGCGGCCGCGGCAGTAGGCAATTGTTAAATATTTGATCAAATTGTTGTGTATTCCACTCGTTTTTATTTTTAAATATTCTAATTATTTATAAATAAAAACGAGTGGAATAACCACTGTACGAGCCAAGTCTGTACAACCACTAACATAATTTCTAATTATACTTAGGTCTAAACTAATATGTGCCGCCATTATCCAGCAAAAAAACTATAGCAGCACTTCTGTCGACGAATAAAGTAACTATTGTTATTTTGCGTATGTAAGCTTCGACATACACCCTCCAATACAAGTTAACCTAAGTTTAAACACACACGCTCTAAGCGTACAAAAACATTTATTTATTTATTTCACCAACAAAGTAGACACTGATACGCATGTAACACAAACACAAGCCAAGTGCTACCCCAATTATAGGCGCATACAACATTCTAATTATTATACATTGCGTTATTCGGAACGAAGACACTTTCGACGTCAAGGGATAACGATGACGCCTGGTTTTCGTACAAACCTACCATCAGTCAGTCGACAGCCATCGATTCTTTGTAATTTCTTGGGGGTCTTCAGTAAATAGTGATAATGCGATAAATTCTCATTGGAAAAAAAAAACTGGCAATCATAGCCATAGCATACCTACTATAACATACCGTATAGAATAAAATATGTTCTTGCAATTCAGATAATCCAGAACTAAAATTGCAATCTGTCAACAGGAAAAGGATACATTTTCAATTACTTGATTTGACCCAAACAGGGCAAGCTAAATAAAACCGTTTATAAACAGAAGCCAACGTCGCGTCGGAAGGATTTCTAATTTTTTTTTTTTTTATATAATAGGGGGGCAAACGAGCTTGCGGGACGCCCAGACACCCATTTTTAGTGGGTGCGTTGCCGGCCTTTGAGGGAGGAGTAGGCTCTCTTTTTAAACATTTGGAGATCGTATCTCTGAGGGAATACCCCCCCCGGGAGCCGATTCCACAGTTCGCTAGTTCGCAAAAGAAAATGCCTTGTGAAGCGGACCGTGGAAGACCTCCAACCATCAAGATGATGCTGGTGAAATTTAGAGGTCGTTCGGCTCGTACGGTGTTGTAAAGAGGCAGGAGGGATCAACCCAAACAATTCTTCCGAACACTCTCCGTAATAAACTTTGTAAAAAACGCAAAGAGACGCAATGTCTCTGCGTAGCGATAGAGAATCAAGCCGATCAGTAAGACTTTGGAGATTGACAATTCGACAAGCCTTTCGCTGAATTTGGTCAAAAGGAAGAAGCTGGTATTTGGGAGCACCGGCCCAGAGATGCGAGCAGTCCATATGAGGTCGTACTTGAGCTTTGTAGAGCTGCATACGTTGCACCTCAGTGAAATACTGCTTAGCCCTACCCAAAACACCCAGCTTTTTGGAAGCCAGCTTGGCTTTTTCTTCCAGATGACTGCGAAATTGGACTTCTTTCGAAATGCCAACCCCAAGGATACTGAGGCTGTGTGACGAACTAAGGAGAACGCCTTCAAATTGGTGTTCTGAGTTCAAGCGGTGCCTGTCATTCAAGAACCTCGCTGCGAATTGATGGAACATTCTCCATATTCCCGGACCTAGTTCCATGCGATTTCTACCTATTTCTGCGGTTGAAGGAACATCACAGATATACACATCGTATAAAAAGCTTTAAGGTCTTTGAAAAATAAAATTGCATTTAATAAAAGATAATTGCTCCTACTCATTTACCGAAAAGCGTGGTCATTAGGAAGGAAAATAGCGTCATATGTAATATATAAAAATATTTATTTTCTATTTTTTTTAATTATACACAAAAAAATACTTACACTATATCACACACACACATAAAATATATTTAATTACGATTTACCAGGTATGGACTCGCAAATATATATATATATCTTCACTTCGAGACTTACTGACTAATTCACAATTAACCTTCATAAATGCCATTTGGACAGAATAAATGTGAAACGACACTGATAAGTGAACATTTATCAACTGGAGCTGTTCGCGGCCAGTTCGAACCATTGTCTGAGAGCGTCTCCGAGGACCGTCGGAAGAGCCGACATGTCTCTGAGGATTAGATAGAAGGGGAACGGAAAAGTGTCCAGATACGGTATGAACCCATTGAGCGTGTTCGTCACCGGGTCCAATATCGGTTTTCGGATATCCATTATCGAGTCCTGCAATTCATAAAACGTACGTTAGGTTCGGGTACGGTATACCCCACTACAGGGCATTTCAAAATAGTATTAACTGCAGGAAAGCTAATAAATGACTAGCAACATCGCAGCCTCGGCGAGGACTAACGTCGACCGACGCAAGAGTGAGCGAGCGTACCTTGTTGTCGGGGTTGTCGATGATGACGTAGACCAGGAATATGCCCCTTTGCCTCGCCCCCCTCACGGCCTGCACGACCCTGGTCTCCCCTTCGGAGAAGATGCCTCTGCCGTCGCTCACGACGACCAGCAGCCTGGCGTTGAGGGCGTCGCTCCTCTCGGCCCGCCCCTCGAACATGACGGAGCAGAAGTCCAACAGTTGGGCCACCCTGGTCTTCTTCTGCTCGAAGCGCAGCCGCTCCAGGATCTTGGCGCCGGAATGCTCCGAGAACTGTTCGTCGAACGGGTGAAGCAGGTTCGGCTTTTCGCCGAAGCTCAGGACGGCGAGATCCCCCGATTCGAGGAGGTTGAGGGCCTGAGAGACGAGCGCCAAGCTCTCGAAGGCGAGCTCCTTGCTCCTGTTGTCCGCCATGGAGCTGGAGTCGTCCACGGCGATGGCGATGTGGTATTCCCTCTTGGAAGGTTTGGTCCTTCGGAGCCAGATCCGGTCTTTGCGGAAGTGGGAAGCGATGTAAGGGATCACGCGACGCATGTTAATAGCGCGGCCGGTGCGGAAGTCGCCTGGAGTCGAGAACATCACGAGAAATATAATATTTGTTAAAAGTTATACATATTACGACTATTAGACGGGTCAATAAATATCCGTCCGTCGTCCCCTAACGGGGGCGACCCGGAAGCGGTACCGACCGGCCCTCCTTGATCTCCCGGTGGGCTCCAAGACCAATCGCAGCCTCTCGCAGAGGGCCCTGGAGGCGGCGGCCGTTTCCGCCCAAGCCGCCCTCCAAACCGCCCGGCTCTGGCTTCCGCCCATCAGCTGTCCGCCCGAGGCGATCCACTCGCGCATAGTCACGTATCGCTCCGGGGAAATGGCCTCAGCCCGGGATTCCTCTTCCGCTCTGCCGAAGGTCTCGCTGTAAGCGTGGAAAATTATACAATTACAAGAAGCACTCAATCGACGCGGACTTTGCCCTCCGAGCGAGTCCGTCACCTGGTGTGATAGGACGTGTCCATCCCCCTGCGTACGGACGCCGTGAGGACGGCGTCCCCTTCCACTTCCAGACCGGCGTCGCCCGTCGGTTCTTCGGCCCCTTCCTTATTTTTGCCAGATTTCTCTCTGTCCTTCTCGGGACCGCTCGTCGTCTTCTCGGGTTTAATATCGTCACACTTTTCCACCTAAAACAGAGTGTAATTAGAGTCGTGAAACTCCATGAATGAATCTGCGTCGCGTCAAAAGTCGAAACGGCGAACCGTGAAGCTATCGTCGTTTACCTGAATGTCTTCGTCGTCCACTTCCATGGGAACCTCTTCGTCTTCTTTCAACTTCTCGGCTTCTTCCTCCTCCTTCTGCAGAGTGGGCTGCCGGTCCGCTTGCTCTTTTGTGGCGGCGTCGATCGCCTGTTTACCGCGTTTAAATCACGTTAACTCATATTACGTTTGCAAAGATTGGGTCCGGTCCGACCGAACCCGACGAACCTGCAAATCGTCCTCCTTGGCCTGCTTCACGTGTTGAAACGCGTCGGCCTCTTCCCCGTCGTCCCCGTCGTCGGCCCCGTCGGCTCCCTCGTCTTCGGCCTCCTCTCGCTCTCGATTCAGCGTGTGAGCTTTCTTGTGCTTCTTTTCGTCGACTTCACCTGTGACACAAATTCGTGAACACTCTGGGAACGTTGAACGGCAACGGCCGGGCCGAGGCAGCGAAGACGGTCTTACCCAAGGTGCGCTCCTGGTCGGTGGTGCCCGGTTTGTTCTCGTGCTTGGTCCGCTTCTCTTGCGACGCTTCGGCCTTGGCGGCTCTTTTCTCTCCGCGATGGCCCTCGTCGCTCTTGTCCAGTTCCGAACGTCCCGTCGACTGCTTGTCTTCGCCGACCTGCTCTTGAGCTTGCTCCTACGAAATCACGAGATATAATAAATGTCTGTTTGATCTGTCGGGAAGTCTAAACCGAATATCCCGTAAACCTTACGTGAGGCGCGGCGTCCTCGTCCTTCGCCTGTTCGGGATTAGTTTCGACGTTGTCGTTGACGCCTTTGTCCATTTGGGCGTTTTCGGCTCTCTCCCCGGCCGAGGGGTCGTCTCGAGACGGGTTCGCTTGAGGGTTGGCTTCGTGCTGCTTCTCTTCCGCTTCGTCGTTTTCTTTCATCGCCTCTGGATTCTGCGGCAATTCCTTATCTTCATTTTCTCGTTGATCGGGTTGGATTTCTTCATCCTGAGCCTGAGTCTCCGGTTCCATATCCTCATCCTGTTCGTTGTCTTCTGTATCTTCGTTATCACCTTGCTCGTCCGTGGCTTCTTTCTCTCTTTCAGCGTCTTGTTCCTGTCGCAGAGACACATATAGTTAACGCCGCAATGGCACAAATCTTTTAATTTAATAGCCTTTTTAAAAGTTTAACCTTTTTCGTACGGTTAATCACGCTAACACTTCAAACATAACGAAGAAAATGTCTAACTTGAAAAAGCTGATACCGTGAGAAGACAAAAGAATACGTTTCACTTTATTCTACGGAACTCGAACGCCTCACCCCTTTGTCTCCTTCGTCAGCCTGCTCGCCATCTTCCTCATCGCTCGAAAGCTCTAGGCCGTTCTTATTGTCTTCCTTCTCTTCACCTTCTTTGGGTTGCTCCTCTTCTTGCAAATTCTGCTTCATCACATCGATGTCGAACGGGTTTTCTGTTTCTGTTTCACCTTCCTAAAACATTTAAACCTTTTAATATATACATAAAAGGAATAAACAATTAAACATTGTCTAATTGTTGTATTTACCATGTTGGCATCTTCTTCTCCGTCGTTGTTCTGTTCTGGAAGCTCGAATTCTTCCGGTTCAGGGTATTCTGGGTGCTTGCCGTAGTGTGGGTCCACCTACACGTGTTAGGAATATAAATAATAACTTCTAATTCAAAGCTCCACATCCTCCATTAAGCTTAGCTGCATCGAAGGTTAAGTATTAAGACGTTTATGTAAGAAATTAATTGGATAAGTTTTTACCTGATCATCATCAAGTTCGTTCTCTTCCAATTCGTTAATGTCTTTTTTCTGCTTTTTTTCTTTCCCATCACTGCCATCGTCGGCCCCTTGTTCTTCTTCTTTGGCACCCATCTCTTTCTCACCGGTGCTCTCACCCGTGCCACGCTCTTCTTTCTCCTTCTTATTAGACTTATCTTCCTCCTCGTCTTCGTCATCTGAGCCCCAAATTTGTTGATCTAACCTAAAATAAGCCGATTTAATAAAAAATAGTCTTTGCCCAAAACATTTGACATTTCTTTAAAATAGTAAATATTTGTAAACTGACTTTTCAGCCGCATTTTCCGTATCTCCCATTTGCTTATCAGCATCATCATCGTCGTTCTCTTGGTCCGAATCGCCTTCTAAAAAGATAAAACATTCGTCTTCAGATTTAAATCAAGCCCAAGAACGAAAAAAGTCCTGTCGAGTGTCAAAGTGACCGCTTCGAGAACTTAACTGAATGCAAAAACGAGTAATTATGCTTTAGCTGAAGCTTAAAATGTTAATACGAACAAACCTTTTTGTTCGACGTCCTGCAAATGGGAATCAAAATCATCAGTCATATTGACCCCTTTCTCTTCTTCTTTACAGTCACGATCTTCTTCATGCTTCTCTTCGCCCGGTTTCTGAGCGTCATCTAATTGATCCTGTTTAATAGAATTAATATTGAATATTTTCATTGTGGAGACGCGATTTACCTTTACTGAAGTGGCTGGTTCACCTGGTTTTCAATTCTCTCGGAGACATCCTTCTGTCCCTCTCCGTCCCCTAGCCCCATGCCCCCTGACAATTTCCCGGGACCGTCGCCCTCGCCCTCTTCCATGTCTAAGTCGGATGGCTTGCAGAACCTTCAAAATATTACAATTGAACAATCGTTTCTCGAGCGGGCTAATCGTAGCGTTAGAATAAGAGTTCATACCCTTTAGTGGCGAGATCAGAGAAGATCTTCAAGAGCACGGACAGCATTTTACAAGAAACTCGATGGACGGCAACCTTCTGCGACACGAAGTACTGAGCGAAAAGAACGATCTGCTCTAAAATCGGCACCACCCTCATGACGACCGATCTCACTTCGTCGACGTCCTTCTTCGTCGATATGTACCGTATGTAATCTACCGTCAAACTCTGTAATTTGGCTATCAGCACGTCCAGTTGGAGCAATTTACCATCTCTCGAAAGCCTATCGTGAAGGAGGCCCTTCAGATGTTTATCCTCAAGTATTTCTTTGGATTCTTGATCGCCTTTTTTATCATCGTCAATAAAATCGTCAATAACGTCCAAGATGTCTTCGCCGCTGTCCCTTTGTAAATGTTCCTTATATAGAGATTGAACAGTGAGCAGCATGACGGCCACGACGTCTTCGGCTCGCTCCAGAAAGTCATCTCTCGAATCTTCCATCGAAGCGTCGACGGATTCGTCTAAATTGCGTATTTCATATAGAGTGTCGCTTATATGTTCTTCTAAGTCTTCCAAACCACGTAATATCGGATGTCGCGTCCCTTCATGTGCCAGAGGGTACCGAACGTCAAATTTGTATTCCTCCAAAAGCATTTTTACGTTTTCTTTAATGGACCCTAGAGCGACGATAGCATCGTTCGTCACATCAATATGATTTTGTGAAATCGACGAAGCCTCGACGGTTCTTCCGATCCGTTTCGGTTTCGCAGTCAATTTTTTTAGCGACAGTCTCCGCTTGTCGACCATGGCTATGATATACTTAACCTTTTTATACAAGGAGGTCCATTCGTCACTTTTATTATAGCATTGAGGTAGACGCGAACGGGTTATTTTTCTATCGAACTGAAGTTCCGAGCCGGAACCGACGTTTGCTTCCGGGAGAGACTTCAAAACTATACTGAACTGATCTAGAAGAATCGACGCGTTCGCAAAACACTCCGAGAGGATCTCGACTTTGTCGTCTATCGTCGACAACTGGACGTCGACGACGTCCAGCTCGAGAGCGTCGGTGAGGCCGGCGGAGACCGTTCGCAAGTCGCAGATGTATCGCGAGTATTTGGCGATGGACTTCTTCTGTGAATTTGTAAGTTTCTGGAAAAATATTTTCAAAAGTTAAGTCGATGACGGTCATTCGGCGGTTCGCGTCTCGCTCCACGATCGATTCGCCCGACTCACCATAAGTTGAGCGGCGAACCCTTTGCAACGCTCGATGTTTTGCAGACCCAGGTCGGCGTGAGGCACCTCCAAGGCCGCGGCTAGAAGACGATGTCTCGCGATGTTCTTCTGGAAGTACTTTTCACAGCCCGACCACAGCAGCGACAACGTCGGATCGCAGCGCCTGAAATACGAGCGAATACATCCAGTCCTCCGAAACGTCGATAAAAGCGCAGCGCCGATTCCGACGACCGGCATACCTGGTCTTGAGGTAGCTAATGGCGGCGTCCAAATCCACGGGAGGAACGGTGAAGTCCCACAACTCCTCCTGAGCCGACACTATGACGAGTCCGGTGCGATAGTTGAGGCCCATCTTGGCCAAGTATTTGAAGAGGTCCGCGAGGGCTTTCCGCTTCTGCCGCACTATGTTCTTCGTCTGCGACGTCTGTTTGTCTTTCGGGAGAGACGAATCCACCTGAACGTAACGGAGCGTCACACGAGTCCGAAAATGTTAAATGTCACTAAGCAGGCGAAACGACGGGGGTCCATACCTCTAAAGAAGCGAGGTGGGCGCCGGTGTCGATGACCATAGTGACGAAATCGTCCAGTTCCTGAACCAAGGACGAGTAGCCGCAGTTCACCAGGACGTCTCTGCAGAGCCCTTTAGCCTTGTTCAACAACGAGGGTATTTTTGAGAGAAGACTACCCTCGGCTATCGGGCGACACGGCTCCGCGGCGCGGTCCAGGTATTTCTGAAACACAATCGTTCGTTACAAAAGTCCATTCTTCGGATGGTAGAGATAGTCGTTTCGACGTCGCACCTTGACGTTTCTGGGCTGAAGCAAGTACAGCAGGGGATCGATCATGTAGGCGCCTCCGGGCTGGATACTGTTGGTCGTGGACCTCTTGGGCCTGTCCCAAATGCCCACGTGGGAGGCCCCGACGTCGTCGCCGTCGTCCACCAGACACTTCGACACGCCCTCGGCCAACACTTTCTGTAGATGGAAACGTTAATTTTAAGTGAGCGAATCGTCGAGGAACGGATCCGTTTCTACGTATGCGAAAGAGAACCTCGAACTCTTTGGTGTGCTTGTGCAGGGCCTTGTGGGCCCTGTCGACCGTATCCTTTACGCTCCAATAGCTGAGATCTCGATCCCAGGAGCATATTTTCACGAATTCCCTCAACTTCTTCTCTATCGGGGCGCGTCTCTCTTTGATGAACGCCGCCACTCGAGGGGCGAACTGGGCGTAGTAGTTGTGCGTGTTCCAGAGAATCGACAATAACTCGTCTGAAAATCAAATTGGCTTTACTGCTAAATTCTAGTCATTTCCGACTGACGAGAAGGAAAGCGACGTCTCACGGTACCTCTCCGAGGACTCGGTTCCAACGACACCAGATGGCAGTGGTACACGTAGACTATATCCAACCGGACGACGTATTCGCCCACGTCGGACTTCTCCATGAAGTCCTTCAGGACCGCCGTCACGCGAGAGGGGGACGTCGGTTCGTTGCTCGGATTCTTGGTGCTGTCCAGGTACGACCCCACCACGGAGTACACGTAGAACCAGTACTTGTGTGCCTCGGCCTGTTTCCTGGAATCCAATACTTCACGTCACCCACCTGGAGCCCGTCGAGGCTCCCGCCGAAGCCGACCGATGCGCACACCCACCTCTGATACAGACTGTTGAGGCACTCCCTCCAGTGGCTCATCTCCAGTTTCCTCCAATCGACGATCTGTCGCCCGATGCACAGGGACAGCTCGATTAGGTCGTTCTTTTTGTGAGCGTTTTTGTTCCATTCTTCGATTTTGTCCCGTAAAAATTCTAAACCCGTCAGAAATCGGGAGACGGGACTGGTTATCGGAAAACTCATTATCCTGTCGACTATCGCCGTTATCTGTCAAAATATAATGAATAATCAGAGAGAGTAACTCGTGAGAACGATTCTCGAATAGACTGGGGAGCGACGAAGCAACTCACGTCTTTGAGCGTCGGGAAGTCCGGCCACTGCTCCAACAGAGCGGCGGTTTCCTCTCTAGCCCTCCGGAGTATCGGTAAGCATTGCCCGCTTTCGGACACCCACGGCGAGCGGTAGAAGTCCTTGTGGTTCTTAGAGTTCGGTTTCTCAGATTCTGTAAAAAACTTCGCACGGTCAGACGTCCGTCCGCGAATAGTCAATTGGAAAGTTCAGCAGCGCGTAGTTCGAACTGACCACGAGCGGAGACGATATTAATAAAAATACCGGATTACGATTGAATTAATACTTATGCGAGTTTGCACTCACCGAGTCCGTCGACCTTCGATTTAATGTCGGAGAGGAGCACCAAGAGGCCGGGCGCGACGTGACCCTCGAAGTCCGCGTCCAGGGCTTCGAAAGACTCTCGCACGACCCTAGCGAACGTGGGGTAGCGCATCAGCAGAGGGCTGATCACGTCGTTGCCTACGATTTTCTTGGGGCCGTTCATCCATTCGGTCGCCGTCACGCTTCGGACGAAGTTCGAGTGCCACAGATATATCAGGGACACGTCCTCGGCGCTCACGAGCGGCCTCTCTCTTTCCGTCCGCCGAGGTTCGACCTTTCGTTGTTCGAGCGTCGGCGGTTTGAATTCACCGAAGTCGTCGTCGGCGAAAGACGGGAACATCTCCGAGATTTCCTCTCGGGCGGTCGCTTCTTCGTCTTCGTCTTCACATTTAGATCTGAAATAATAGCAGTAGAATAGAGAGATTTGTTTCCACATCGTACGTTAATTTGCTCTTCAAAAGGCGAACATTACTTAGTGACGTATAAAGCCTCGTCGTCCTGTCTCTTTCTCTCGACGTCCCTTCTCTGTCTGTCCCAAGCGGCGACGAGCGCGTCGAGGGTCGCGACGACCGCTCGAGAGCGGGCTCCGTCCGCGGACCCCGACGGGCTGCAGAGCATCTTCAGCTCGCATAGATTCATTTTTAGTAGTCTGAAATCGTTTCGTTAAATACATTGTTTCTGAAATTAAAAACGAGAAGCTCGGACATTTAATAACACCCGAAGACAATTAAAGTTATCGAGCACTCACTCCAAACGGGCGGCTTCCGTCCTCGAAGGATCCGAACCGTCGCCGACGTTCTCACTCAGCCGGAGCGAGAAATGTGGAGTCACGAATCGGTCGGGACGCTCGTCCCTCGCGCCCCTCTTCGGGATCTTATTCGGATACTCGACCAAATCTCTCAACAGTCGGGGCAAAGTCGGCCCTCGCTCTATTTTGACGACAAATTCTTTGATGACGTCCCTCAGAGAGGTGACGCCGTATATCATTTGGGAGATGGAACTCTGAAGCGGTTTAGCCAAGTCGGGAAAGGCTTCGGAATACGACGTCTCAATCTTTCTGTAAAAGGCTTCGGCGGAGTGGAGCCAAGACGACGCCTCCCTCGCGACGGTCTTCGAGTTTTCTATCGTGGATGGGTCGACGCGATTCGACCGAAACTCTTCATACAATCGACGGCTGGTCATCACCATACGAGAAGTCATTCCGGAAATAGTCCGTTCGGACAAGATTGATTTCGTAAAATGTCTGCATTCCTGAAACGTATAGCACTTTCAATACGTAAATTCGATCGGTGGAGTACCCGAAATACTGAAATTTCTAGAGAGGAAAGAGGGAACTAGCTTTGTTACGAACAGACTTACCTTCGCAAAGCTACAATACGACGGTTCGTTCGGACGGAAAGTGTCGCCGGACGCATATTTATGTACCCTCATAGCCGTTCGCTCTTTCAGATCCATTATCACTGCGCAGTAGGGATGAACCCTCTTCACCGCCTCCGAGTTCTCCGCACTTAGCTCTTCGATCGAGACCTGAGATGCTCTTGAAATATTGCGATATTCGGTGACCGTCCCCGACACCACTCCCTGGAGATAATACGACCCGAGCATCGCGTCGAACGTCTCCAGGTCTTCCTCTATATACTTGACTTTCATTCGATGTTTCTCGACGTGATCGATCGGACTTATCTCCGACATGAATTGTGCGAAGAGAACACTCGTCAATAGAGACAGTTGTGAAGTTAGAACCTTCATTTTCTGTTCATCAGTGGATAATTCGAGTTCCGCTCGTATTTGTCTTTTTACCTCTTCCGCCATCGCCAGCGTGTCCATCGAGTGTGGTTCGATTCTAAGATTTCTCCGAACAAAATCAAATTTATCTTCCGTCAGTTTTACGATTGGATTCTTCGATTTTGACACAATTATCGAGTGAAGGTAGAGTATAAAATGCTCATATTTCTTTAATTCAAACGATGCGTCAGATTTTCTGAAAAAGTCGAGATTTTTATGAACACATCATTTGCAAATTGAGACAAAAGGATTGAAAATGTTCAAAAACGATTGCTGTCACTCACGATTTGGCCGCAGCGGCAAAGTCCAATGTGCCGATGTTATTCCACAAAGTGTTCAAAAGGCTCTCCAGTTGAAGCGAATATTCCACGCGATCTTTCAGCGAAACTTTCTCGTGGGCCAACAAAGGTTTACCTGAAAACCCAAAGAGCTCAGCTTAAGTTAGAGCAATAGCAATACTTTAGTTGTAATCGTTCGATGATAGTGAGTTTACCGTCTTCGACAAATGTGGTCAACCGCTGAACATAATACGTCATCAACGGTAGATTCGTAGAGACCCTCGAAGTGTTGGCGGGGATTCTGTCCGTCGTCTCATGGTCCGAGTTAGTCTCGGTCAAAAACAATGTCGGATGAACGGCCGGGGAGCTCGTGAGCAACTTGTAGAGCTCGTCCCACAATCGCATTGCGAGGGAAGATAACCTAGAAATAATATTATAACACCTTCAGCACTTTAAACGTTAATTAGCTTTGTTTGGCGTCATTTCTGGGATCCTACTTAGGGAAAGAAGAGATAAAACTGGAAAAAGGGTGTTACCTCTCTGTGATAACATTTTCATTTTCTTTTCTCATTTCAAGCAAAACTTGTAATAGATCTAAAATTGCGGGTGGAAATCCTTTGATTTGTTTGGCGTCATCGATTACCCAAGATAACAATTCCAAGGCACTCCTCTCGTCATTTGTCATTAGGATGTCTTCGGTCCCGTAGAATTTCCTCAATAGTTCCGGTAAAAACGGTTGTATGACATTAAGAATCCTTTGAATTACGTATGAATTAATCGGAATTAGTTTTATTTCCGAACGAAAGACTTCTTTGACCTCTTTCGCCTTTCGAACGTTGCCTTCGATCGCGTTCAGACGTTCCTCTTTCGGTATATCGATAGCGAAACTGTTATCCAAATCGTATAAAATGTTAACAATTTTATACAACTGCTCGTCGATCGGTCGGGACATGTCGAAGTGTATCTCTCGATACACCTTAGCTCGGTCGACGCTCAGTTCGTACTCCCATTGGTCCTTCGGTAACTTTGACTGGCCGTAGCTTTTTCGCAGCTTTTTACTAATCTTCGCCACTTCCGTGTACTCTTCCTCGATATTCAGTTTTAACTTCGATACGTTTTTTTTGAAATCGGCCAACAGCTCCGGTTCGCGTAATACTTTAAATAACGTTCCAAATAAATATTTTTGCACCCATTTGTTGTGAACTTGGAGGATAGGTACGATGTCCTCCTTCAAGACCGGAGTGCGCTTCTGCATCGTGAAAATGGGCAAGTTACAGCTTTTGTAGAAGCGGACTCGCCAATTCAATAACTGTACCGTCAGAACCGCCGTTCGGTCGTCGAAGCCGTCGCCAGCTCGGCGAATAGCTTTTAGAAGAAATTCATCAATCGCTTTAATGTATCGCTGGCAATTCCTCAAAATGGGATATTCAACGAAATCATCGGTCAGGCTGCGATCGCCGACGGCGCTCGAGTAGTGGAGAGCTGAAAATGCATTTTCTCTACTCGACCATTTAAGAAGAATCTCTCGACACGCACTATACAGAAGAGCAAAACTCGCGTTCGACCGATTGACGCTCACGTCGTCGACGTCGAAAGACTCTCTGTAAAACCTTTGGAAATGCTCAACTCGACAGTTCTCTTCGCTAAAGTGCCTAAACGATCGGTCGTTCAGTTCTGCCGCCAACGTCTTCGATTCGCTGTTTTCGGTTTTCGATATGGCTCCACGTAAGTAATAGAACATCGCTCGCACTCGCTCCGGAGGACATTTCTGATACGCGGTCAGGAGGCTGAATAAAAGATGCTTCGAAGTATCGTTCGACCCCTCGTGGTCGACTTGTCCGATGCACGGGTAACATATCTGTCGAGTCAACTCGTAGTCGGAGTTCGCGCACAGCCCTCTGACCGACGGCGTATGATCGGCCGAGTCGGGGATCGTGCTCGAAGTCCCTTCGCCCAATACGATTTCCAATTCACGCAACATCCTGTTCTTCATTTCCGCCAAGGAGTGGGTCACGTTCGAAGCGAAGTCGCCCCCGCTCCTGGGTTTAATGTAAACATCGGAGAAGCTATTGAGCGTCGCGGCTTCGAAGTCGACTCCTCTCACCAGCTGCTGCCAGATTAAATGGGCAGCCTGGAGAAGCTGCGAGACGGTCGGACGCTCTAATCCTGTCGAAAAATACAATAAATACTTAGTGAATACAATTAAAAAAAAACGTTAAATAAAATGGGTGTCCCAGTTACCTTGAATAAATTCCGCCATAGACTCGTGACATCGTATGCAAATCTCATGATATCGGGCGGGAAGTCCACAAGAGTTCAACAACGCGACCGAGTCCATGTAGGGCATAGTCTCGGAGAGCCCCGAATCGGAGTTTTCGGGTCGCAAAAGATAAATTTCCACTCCACGGTTCCTCATAGCTCGAGAAATTTCACCATACTTGGGATCCATAGTGAAGAAAATCCTAAAGTCGGGATGCGGTCGGATCTCACATACGTCTCCTCGCTCCGGTACACTGAGCACTCCGTCGGGCTCCAGCAGACCGTTGAGTCTGTCCAGCACAGCCGCCGAAGTCAAATTCACGTTGTCTAACAGAAGCCAAGAGCCTTCCGTCATAGTTTTCACGAGTAAGGAATCTATCCATTCAAATCTTCCTCCGGCGTTTACGGATATAGCGTTTGACACTTTAACTTGTAAATTCCTCAAGTTATTCAAACTTCTCTCGATGCACTCAGTGGGCAGATCACACATTTTGCTACATTCGATTAATCTCTCGCAATGCTGCAAAAGAAACTGCAACTTGCGCTTGAGCACTTTTACGTCGACGTTGTAGAAATCTCTGTCTTCTTCGTTGGATTTTATGTTCCTATACTCGAATAGATCGCTTAGCAAATTATTCGATTTCCACAACTTAAAGTCTCGTAAGATCCACAAGCTTCTGACCGTTCGCATCGTGAGCGTTTCGATGACGTCATAGAGGTTTTCGAGGTTCCTATTGTAATCGACCTGTTCGAACCCTCCGAGAAGGTCGGACACGTCCATCGCGGACGTCACCGGTAGAACGTGCAACTCGTTTCCGCTCATGTCGGCCAGAACTTGAACGGAACTACTCTTTCCAGCGGCCGTCGGTCCGACTAAAACGGTGAGCCAATTCATCTTCACGTTTTGAGCCAGCGCCTTCAGAGTGGGCAACTGGTTTCGGAGGACGATCAGATTCGTGTCGGTGGCTCGTCTGTTTTTGTACAGTCTCTCGTTATTTATTTTCAATTTGATATCTCCGATTACGAGATGGCCGCCGTCGACGGTGAACGCGGGACGTCCGTCGCTCCTCGGGTATTCGGGAAGGAAGACTTCGTCGTACGCGGTCGCCATTTTTTCTTTGTCTTCCTCCGTTCTCATTCTGTTGACGTAGAGTATGTCGACATATTTCCCGGGGGCGAGACTGCGCCCCGCCCTTCGATCGTCGGCGAGGGCTTCGCACCACCGCTGCACGTCGCGTAAGTTCATCTCCCAAGGGGCACCCCTGTGGCCCCAGGACTGCATTTCTGTTATTTCACGGGAGACTCTGCAGTTGAACTCTACAATTCTGTGCAGTATGTCCGTCGGTATTTGTGAGTATTGGGCTTCGACGATGAAAGCGAGATCGTCTCTCGTCAAGGTGTCGATGTAGACCTGGGTGAATCTGTTGAGGAAGGACACCGGCAGACCTCTTCTCGCCCCGCCCTGTTTGAGAGGATTTTGACAGGCGAAAAGTTTAGTTTGTCGTTGCACTTTGAAGGTTTTTCCCAATTCCGGGATGAAGACTTCACCTCTGTGATCCAGACAAGCGTTGAGACCTTCGAGGACGGGCTGGGGCGCGAGGTTGAGCTCGTCCAAGAGAATCCAATCTCCGCGTTGGAGGGCGTTCAAGAAAGCTCCTTCCTTGAACACGAAGGAGCCGTCTTCCGACGGGAGGTCCGTTCCGAACAGGTCGGTTATATCCTGAAAAGTAATAAATTTCACTAAAGCCGTTGCAAAAGAAAGGTTCGACAAAGGCCGCACTGAGAATGCCATTACTCACCGTCTGATCGCTCAAGTTGATCCGGACTACTCTATGTCCGGAGCTCTTCGCCAGAGCCGTCACTAGACTCGTCTTTCCGACGCCTGGGTTTCCTTCCAATAAAATCGCTTTATTCAGCTGAAGGCCGCGGAGAAGCCGTAACGTATTAGCGGCCGTGGTCGGTGCCGTGAACGTAAACAACTCCGTATCGTTCGGCCTCCTATTTGACCCCATTTCAATGTAAAATGGATGGATCCCGAACTTATTTTCTTCGTATCCGGACGATACCGATGAACGTTCGTTGTTTAGTTTGTCCCTTAAATTATCAATATTGTCATATCCAAGCGCTTTTATCTGATTGAGGAGAAAAGTTATTGCATTTTTACGTAATAGATGCAATGTTTCCGAGTCCATGTGACCCGTCAAAGCCGTTCCGAAACAGTCCAGAAACGTCATGCACGCGCCGTGTACGTACGCCTCGGCCGCGTCCAACAATTGCTTCTCGACCGTGGCATTGATGAAGTGAACCCACGAGAGTAAGTCACGTATACTGAAAGGAAACTTATTCGTCGCTTCGGAGCTCTTCAACCACTCGCTGAAGTCCAGTATACAGTTTCCGATTCCCGAACTGCCGTCCTCTTGATTCGCTAGCGCTATACCTCTGGCGACACTTCTTTCGAGAACTTGTAACAAGTCTTCTCTGGAACTGACGTGGTCGCACCATATTTCAGTAAATCTATTACGCAATGCGGGCGAAAGTTCTTTCTTCCCGAAGTCTCCTCCGGGGTTCATCGTCCCGATAAAGTGGAAGTTTCGAACAGCCTTAACCACGACGATATCGGAGCTCCCGCCGGTGCCTCGCTCGGAGAGCACGAGCTGTCTCTCGGGTTCGAGCAACGAGTTCATTCTCTCTATGACGCTATCGTCCGCGAGGGAGATTTCGTCGGCGAGAAATAAATGTCCAGTTTCCATGGCGTTTATTAAAGGTCCGTCGACCCATTCGAACAATTTCCCATCGTTTTTATACTGACGTACCGGTCTCAGGCCACCTAAGAAGTCTGAACTTTCCGTGTGCATGTGACAGTTGACAGAGAGTAATTTTCTTTGGCTCAAGGCGGCTAATACTTGGCAAATTGTAGTTTTGCCACACCCAGTTTCGCCCACTAATAAGACCGGCTCGTCGAATGAGAAACTTTTGGCTATGAGAACGGCAAGTCTTCGCATGTTGTAGGTCCAAACGACGTGCTGGAATTCCGGTAAACGATTACTTAATATCGTCTCCAAAGTAGATTTAGTGACGGGAGAAGTGTTCTGATGCAGACTAAACAGATTTTTCGGTATGACTTTTCTTTTTATATGCTTTTCTATTACTTCGTCGATGATTTTTCTTTCGTCTGTTTGGCGCACTTTTCCAGCTAAGACCAGGTAGCCCTCGTCGGCTAAATGTTGATCCCAATCATAAAATTTGTCTGCGGTTAACGTCTCTTTGGAAGCGTGTTTGTATCTCTGTCCCCATCTGAATAAGTCTCTCAGAGTTATGAAACCGTCTTTTCCTTGAACGGCAGCGGAGCCACGCCTTCTAACTTGAAGTTCCGCCATGACCTCTACCATCTTCTTGCTGTACGTCGGTGGAACGTGACATCTCTGATGCAATATGGTTTCTAGTTCACTTCGTGGTATCTCATCGAAATGCAGCTCGACGAATCTGTTTCTAAAGGCCCGCGAAAGCATCTTTCTCCCGCCGTAGAGGCCGGGGGGGTTTTGAGTAGCGAACAGCATAAAATTCGGATCGGCCTTGACTACTTCTTGGGTCTCCGGTATGAACAACTCTCGATTGTCGTCCAAAACGCGATTGAGAGCTTCCAATACATCGGTGGGAGCCAGGTTTAGCTCGTCTAGGATTATCCAGTAACCTTTTCTCATAGCCTCCACGAGCACGCCCTCTCTAAAGACGAGGCTCCCGTGGGCGTCGGAAGCGTAAGACCCGATGTACTCCTGAACATCGGTATGTTCATGATTGTTGATTCTGACGCAATAGTTGCCCGAAGCTTTCGCAATGTACGTGATGAGCGACGTCTTCCCTACGGACGTGTCTCCCTGCAGCAGCACCGGCAGTCGGCCCAAAGATATAACGCGGGCGATGTCGAGAAGGTTTCTTCTGACCGCGGGAGTTAAAATGTAATCTTCCGGGATGTCGACCTCTAACTTTCCTTGAGGAATCCAGTGACCTTCGAAGAGTAAATAGTTTTGACCTTGCGTCTTCGGCTCCGGAATGAGTTGCTTCAGAACAGATTTTATATTTTTCTTTCCGAGAACTGCCCTGAAATTATGAAAATAAGCATATTATTTAAATGAGCGCCGAGAGTCAGAACAGAGCATCTCAAGTAAGTTAAGGAAACCATACTTGGCGATCATGGCTTCCACTTTGGGATGTGAAGATCTGTCCACTTGGGTCAGAAAGGAGAGGCAGAACGCCTCGTACAAGGAGCGCGCCACCGTCCCGCACTTGGCTTTGGCGGCGGCCGTCAAGGCTCGGCACAATGTTCTGAGAGAATAGTGGGGGGCATTCCCTGGAAAAAATTTGAAATCGGGTCGGTCAAAACATTAAATAGAAACACCTTAAGCCATATACGAAAGTGAAGGAAGTTTCCGCACCTGCCCCGTCGACTAAGTTAAGCCTGGCCTCTTTTCTAATAGACGAATAAAAGGCATATATCGATTCTAACACGGCCCCACTCAAGTTCATGTGATATAAATAGTCTCCGATGAGAAGCATCAAGTCATTTCTTTCGGTCAATTCGTCTATGAAAAATTCTGTGAACCTATTCCTGAGTCCCACGGGTAAGTCCTTCTTGCCCACGTCCGTGGCGGGATTCATGCATGCGAAAAGAGTAAAGTCGGGGTGTCTTTTGATGGGCACCTTGTCTCCTTTTTCTAATAGATCGATCGTTTCGTCCTTATCTTCGAGAAGTCCAGCCAGACATTCCAGTATTTCCGCCGACGCCAAGTTGATTTCGTCCAGCAACACCCAGTGGCCTTCCTGCATCGCTTTAACCAGCGAACCTTCTATGAAAGCGAACGTCAGCCTCGACTCGGCTTTCACTTGCTGCTCCAGTTTAGCCAATTTGTGTCCAAAACTCAACCAGTTTTTTAATTTACGATTTTTGTTCTCGGCCGTCAGCCTCTTCACGGCCGCCTTGTGACTTTGCTTCAGGAGGGCCAGCAGCGCGGACCAGTTCTCGTTGTCGTGACAGAATTCGACGTGACTCAGGAACTTCTGGTTCTTCTCGGCGTTATAAAAGCTCGTGAACAAATCCAGGAACTCCGTCTTTATCGGGCGAATAACGAATTTGAGGTCCACGGGTTTGTACCCACCTAACAAATCGGCGGAGTCCGACTGTTGATTCATATTTATGACCACAAGTTTGCGACCCGTCTGCCGGGCCAGGTACTGCACGGAAGACGTTTTCCCGGTCCCCGTTTCTCCCACGAGCAGGACGGGTTCGTTTGACCGGACGCAACAGGCGATTCTCTCGAGCAGACATGCCGATTGGCGAGTGAAAGAAAAGACCGCCTCCTTACTGTCGAAGTCGATGGACTCCAACCGTTTTTCCACTCGAGGAACGCTGGCTCGACCGACCACCAAAGCGTCCCGCTGCAACGACACATTCGGCTTATAGTGTTTGCAGTAGAACTCTGACTTCGTGTCCACGATTCCGAGACAAGTTCCGATCTTCTTCGAGAGCTCCAACCTGTTTTCCGGCGACGAGACGGAACACGTGAAGATGTCCAGAGCGTCTTGCAACACTTTAAGAGCCGAATCGGGACTCGACACGTCGTAGCCGACGATTGCCCGGGCGCACCACTTCATCAAATCCCTGGTGGAGATGAGTCTCGAACCGCGGATCACCGCCGCGTTGTTGTCTATCTGCGACTTTTCCGTGGCTTGAAGGGAACTGTCGTGGCATCCGACGGAAAACATCATGAACACTTCAATCATTTTGGGTGTGATAGTGGACAAACTAGGATATTGAGTCTGTATCACTTCGCTCAGCTCGGACCTCGAGAGAGGTTCGACGTTGATTACTGTCAGGTGCTTTTGCAGCAGGGTGCTGGAGCTCGATAGTTTCTTTTGAAATCCATAATTTGTAATAAGGGTCCTGTAATAAAATATTATTTTTTTATTAATAAGTTTAAGTGTACGGTATATTGTATCTATTCTGTGCACGTCACCTTTGGGTGACAAAAAGTTGAAATCCAGGGGTGACAGGCAAAGCATCTCGAAAGCCAGGTACACACAGAGTATTTCTTTCTAATAAGGAGCTAAGTGTCGAAGCCACATCCAGAGCTGCACAATCTATGTCTTCGAGCAACAACCAGTGACCGTTTAGCACTGCCTGAAATAAAACATGCATTTACTGACTAGGAAATTTTTAAAACATTGACTCACTGGAGGTATATATTCAATGCTCATTTTTCGTAAAGAAAACTATGCTCAGAAAACACTGAACACAAACAGAAACACCTCACAAACATGCATCAAATGTATAGGCTCACCTCGGTGAGTACACCAGGTGCCCAAAGGAATTCTCCTGGCACATCGGTACATTGATGAGACCCCAAAAGCATTCTGGAATCGGTCTGGTCTCCGAGTTGAACTTTCTTAAATGCTATGCCCTTCCGACCGCTCACGCCCACCAGGTGTTCCACTAAAGAAGTTTTGCCTGACCCTACGGGGCCCATTAATGATAGAGCCTTTCCTGTGAAAAGAAATATTGAAATAAATAATTTTTATTCATTTTATTTTTAGACAGGACAGGAATACATTTAGTCAAATTATTGTGGCAAACAAACCTGAGGCAACTGCAAGCGCCAGACTTCTTAAATTATTAACAGTGGATTTCACAGGAACCAGATTTCCAGGTTTAACATAATTTTTGTCATATATGGGCAACACTACACCATCTATGTTAATAATGGCTTCGGTGGTTACGGTCATGTTATCAATTCCTGATCCGATATTTTCCTGGTCATACTTAGAAAATGTATTTTTTAATTCTATCTCTTTTGAAATCTTTAGATTATCACTAACAGTGTTTGATTGAGACTCTGTCATGTTTGTTAATATGACCATACACTCTTTAACCATCCTGAAATAAATATGTTTTTTGTTAATTTATCATTTTTATTTACCTAATGTAAGTGCAATATAATGCAAAAGAACTTAATTATTTACCATCTAATTTCATCATCTTCATGATGGCTGAAGTTGATGACAAATTTTGTCCAATCCCATTTGGCAGAGAATTCATTTGGCAACTTTTTCAGAAGCTTATAGCAGCACAACACTATATTAAGATCAGAAATTTTCTGTCTGTAGTCTTGTAATCGTCTCTTTTTAGGAGCCACATTATATGAATCTTCATGGTAAATGAAGACCTCATACGGCGGCACAGAATTAATTTGAAAATATTTCTGTGCATACCTAAAAAATATTAAAATATGAATAATTATAATAGTACAACAAAAAGCATTAGATTTTTTGTGTTTCTTTGTGGACGTTCTCCACCAACCATTTTAAAATATCTTATACATCTATTTATTGAAATTTAATCTTTAACAAATTTGAAAATCTTTCAAAGATAGCAGATTGAAGTGACAAAAGTTTGTTAAGAAAATCTACACATTTTAAATAACAAGATGGGTAGTAAATAAACACTTACTGTAACACATCGGGATGGTCACTCAGTAATGCCAACACAATTGAATATTCTAAATGTTTTGTTTTTTCACAATCTGTTCCCTGATCATGATTACTACTTTGAATTACTTGTTTCAAAGGGATTTTTGATGACACAAGAGCTAATGTAAGGTTGGATAAATATTTTCCAAATAACACAGCATTATCAAAGTTCAATATGTATTCTGATAATGAGGATATTAAACTTTCTGTATTTTTAGGATCTTTAAATAGTGACAGCTGAAATAAGAAACATGAATGGATCACGAATATAAAATGAAATTTGTATTTGTGGAAATCATATCTCTAAAAACATCTAGTTTTAAAAGATTTTTTTTTCTACAAATTGATAGAAGAATTGATCCATAATCATGGAATTCATATTCACAAAATAAAACATAGTGTACACTTAAAATTTACCCCTATGTATTGACTTAGAGTACCTATTTACTAACCCTTATTTGTTGACATGTTTTTACAAGTTCACTGCTCTTTGTTTCAAGCTCTAATTGCTTGATAGCAGCAACTAGTTTATCGCACATTATATCATTTAATTGAGCAGCAACTTAGCAACTCTATTCTGAAAAATTAAAATTACTTTCTCACATGGGATTTTAAGAAAGAACCGGCACAACGTGCACAATACTATGGCACACGTGCGTAAAGTAAAATATACCAATTAGCATTTAGCAGTATTTAATTTGTAATTTGACATATTTGATTATTAACACTGCCAATTGTCATATGTGTCAGCTATCAATATTATGATGTGAGTTTCCATACAATTTTAAATACCGTTTAACTTAAAATCAGTGGAAACAAAATTCAAATCACATATTTTTTGCCCGTAGTGGTAAAATTACGTTGCAACTTCTTTCGTATATTATATAACCTTAGTAACGGCTGTTATTTACTTTTTGATGTTGTTACTCTTAACTCTTATAAGAAATATCGTTTATGTTGTTATAAGTTATTTCTTATGAAATTTCCTCCTGACCTCTCTAATCTACAACTCAACTACTACTGAGTAGTGAGTACAGCAAAAACATCCCACCTCAAGTGTCGTTATTGGTATGTTATCTAAAGCTGGCGGCTTCAACACATTTACACTTTGTGCTTGTGTAGTGTCTGTGAATAAGCGCGAGGCGTGATGTCAAACTGAAATACAATAACAAATACATCATGAAAAGACTGTCCGTCTCTCTCGCGCTCGGTCAAGCTTATGAGTATACAAGAGACAGTTATTGTTTTGCTTTTGCTACTGTTTATGTTGATCTTTACTGTACATATTGATCTTTTTTCAAACATTACCAGGGCAATCTCGTGACATGGTGCACAATTTGTTAATTATTTTAAACATCTTAATAAAAACAGTTTATTAAGATGTTTAAAATAATAGTATTGAAAGAATAGTTAGTGAAGTAAAAGTGGAGTGTGTTGAGCTAGATGGAACTTATGTCGAAAAATGAAAAATTATTTACACAACTACTCTTTTACGTTCTTTGTCGGGCTTAGAACTTTTGGATCCACCCTCGTATGCACATAATATTTATATTTATTTGACACATTTTTATTTATTTACAACCCACCCAACCTTACTAAAACCAAAGTAGACTAAAATATATAGCTTGGCAAAAAAGTCATATTTTTAAACATACTGTATAGTGAAATTGCATTAGTGTGAGTACTGTGAACGCGCCAGCTTTCGGTAACCGACCTATACCTATATATTGACGCCTGACCGGAATTATTGTTTTAAAGATCATATCGTAAAGTACCTATTTTAAAATCGTAACGTCAAACATGATATTTAGAGCAAGAGCCCTGTTACCTGCCTAAGTCACCACTACCCAAACTCTATAGTCCCTGGTCGTTCTTACCTGTATAGGAGACACACACAGAAGAACTTTCAGCTTTTATTAAATAACAAAGGTCTTGCCGTCCTCGTCACTAAACTATTACGAAATAATGATACCTACGTAGACAATATTACAAATGGAATTACGAAATTTCTATATAGACAATAATTACACCTCTACAGCTCTTAGGCCAATTGTTTCTTTATGGTATCTTATTAAATCGTGCTATTTTTTATGAGTAGACATAAGGCTTTGATTTATTAAGATTATAATTGGTTTTACATGAAATCGCTTAAATTGAGATATAGTGTATTCCTTTTTTTCACTAGTTTAGATTGTTAAAGGTGTGTAAATATTTGAGAAATGAATAATATGCCCGTTACTCGAAAAGCAGAAATCATAAGTATTGGATTTGTCAATCATTCTGTTCGAGTACGATGTCGCGATCGAGACAAGAGTTTCGGCCAATATATTGTGTCAACGTCATTCGTTAAAACGAACTCTTATATTAATTCACTCCTTAAAACGTAACAGACAGTCCTGTATAATGAAGAAATATTTTTATATTTAGACATCAACAACATACTTAAGTGAAATTGTTTTTATTAAATCAGCTTACAAAACTAGCCTATTGAGGTGCCGAAATTTCTAAGAATGACACCTGAGGTCATAACAGCCTTCTCGCCTTTGTTAATTTCATTAACACGTGTACCATTATTCTTAGATTTCATTGCCTGTAGGGAATTTTGGTCTCAACTCTCAGTTACAAAACGCACCATCGTCACCTATCTACTATATTATATATAATTTATTGTACCTATATTTTATTTTTCTATTCTCTCTCTATAACGAAAAAGCCAGTAGGGAAGATTTCAGAAAACAAGTGGAACGTTGTAAATTAATGTTAAATGTTAAAACGTAACATGTGAAATAACATGCAGAAAAATAATTGAAAAAATGTGACCGAAAATAAGACTTGGCTTAAAGATCTCGTTACCAGGCCATAAAATTAAAAAAAAAAGTAATAACAACAAGTTCTGTGTAAAATCAATTATATTAACTATTAAGTATAATTTATATTATACTTATTATAAGTACAGCTCAGTAGTCAGTACATAATTGTAATTATTTTAATATAAAATACCATAGAACTACGATGAGTGACACGCAAGAAAATTTTAATTTTGATCGTCCTATAGTACCCTTTTCAAATATATCACACAACAGTCTTCAATACTGAAAATTATTTACGTAGTAATAATATGATAAAGTATTAAGTAGTACTAATAAACATTACAGAATCCATCTCCATACTATGAATATTTAAGTAGTATTGAAATCAATTGATATTTTTGCAATAATTCTGAGATATTCCTTAAAATCAATACAGATGGATACTAAGTCATATGAAATACTCATTTCAAAACTAAAAGTCTCACTTTGTGATGTAGATGGATGTACAACCAACCATTTCAATAATGTAATTTTGGAGTGCCAAACTTGTATCGAACAGGTTTGTTATGTTATGGCTTGTTGAATAAAAAAGTGTGATAAATAAAAAAATATTTACCAACTATATATATTATTTATTAACACTTTAATGCAAATACAGCTTGATTAAAATAAAGTTAATGAAAACATTTTTGTTCTTTCAGTGTTTATGTGCAGCTATGAATTCTATAGATTCCTTGAATTATAATTACTTATTAAGTTGTCTAGAAAATGCAGGTTGTTTGTTGCAAATGCTGTCAGACTTTATTAGGAAAGTATTGGCATCTATGCCTTCTGTGTGCTCAAACATGAAGCAATATCCTACTGCCACTGGATGTATAATTTTATTTGTCTTCAATCATTGCAAGACTAGGTAAATGTTGTAATAATACTCAATATTTTTACATTGTACACGCTGCATCACAATAATTGCAATTGGTCTCTTACATAGTCTAATTGTCATAGTTTTAAATTAATATATAACTTTTAAATTATTAATTTGTAAATATTTTTTGTGACCATTTCAGTGAATGTGTATATGGTGAATGCCTTCTGAAAGCACAAAGACAACTAAAAGAATTGTTTAGAACATGCCATAAACTACAGCTCACTTACCTGATGTCTTTAGAAACACATTTCACCTTTGATTTGAGTCAAGCGGATGATTTAGGAGTTTTATTGGAAGGTAAGCGAAACAAACATGTTTGTCTTGTTGATGTTGAGAACAAGATGTTCTAATTTTTTTCAATGTTTGGATTTCATAGAAAAACATTTAAAATAAGTAAAAAGTTTGTTGTGATTGCTATCCTGCTCTTGTTTTTCAGTACTAGACATTAATTTGAAAATTAGTCAAGTGGTAGAAAACCTTGATATAAAGACTATGGCAGAACAATGGAAAGCTTACACAGCATTATGTGATAAATATTGCAAATACATTGAAGACACACACATTGAACACATATATAGAAATTGTGTGGATATGTTGTGTGAGATGGTTAGGAGAAACATGAAAAATGTATTAGAGGTATAAATGACAAGCAATTTGGTGTCAAATTCATTTTATTCATAGAATTTATTCCTTCTTATTCCTTAAGACTTCTATTAATTTGTTTCCTGTGCTTTAGACGTGCACAGATGGAGCAGGCAAGAATGTAATTAGAACAGTGAAAGTCGCCAGCTTCGGAATAAAAATTCTAACTAAATTATGCAATATCTTTAAAAAGGCAACTCACTATAATGATGAGATAATTTACCTTTTAATATTTCTAAACACGTAAGTTACATTTTGATTAAAGGTTTTCGTTAATTTAAAATTGCATCGCAATACAATTCTTTACTATTTGAAATCGACTGAAATTATAATTATTTCACTGTACCGAGGATTAAGGGACCTTTTTAGATTATTCTCGAGCAGAAGAAACCCTCAAAGAGCCGTGGGTAAAACGGATTCAGATATAGAAGTGGTCGGGATCTATAAACTATATATATATAGGCTAACACAAAGATAAAAATATTTTTCAGGTACAACGCGTCCTACCTGGAAACATATTTGAAGATACCCTCAGAAATAAATAAACTCATCAAAGAAAACACGAGAGCTCCTTCGGTGGCCTTGGTCGACGTCCTAGCCGCCGAAGAAGCGTTTATTCATGTGAGTGGACGGCGATATCGTGATTAATTATCTAGTTTCGCTAGTCAGTAGTTCTAACGACGAGAACTATTTCATTATTCGTCCGAGGGACTCCGACAAAAGAGTGAAATGAATCGTTTGTTTTAGGACATCTGCGAAGTGAACGAAGTCAAATTTGAGAATGAGAAGTTTATCGGCTACTTAATTCTTCTCACGGACGTCACGAGGATCTCACCGAGCGACACGAGACTGAACGTGATGTCCCGAACGTTTCGTCTGTTGCCAGACGGTAAGCGGCGACGGGACTCGCTCGAGGCGACTTCGGGTCGAGTGATCGCGTCCTTTGATTCCAGGCCACGTCTGGTTCAACGTCGGAATAGAAATGGAACTCGACAATAAAAGGTTCGGTCTGTTCGAGTACGCGCTGACGGTCGGCGCGGCCTTCGCGAGGACGCTGAGCGGCGACGGGTACGCGGCGCTGGAACGCCTCTTGTTGACGAGTCTGTTGCAGACCGACTGCTACGGCGCTCTCTTCGCGGCCGATCTGTGGATTCTCTTGATGAGGTGGGCGGTCGAAGACGATCGAGACCCGTTTTGTATTCGTTTAACGGGAGTTTTTAACGCGAAGCTATCTCACGCAGGTCGAGCGACTCCAGACTGGTGGCGGAGACCGCGTCGGCCCTGATCGAGGTGTATCGGAGCCTCGCTCGGAAGCCGGCGTTTCACCGATCTCCGCAAAACGTTCACCTGACCCGAGTCGTAAGGAATCTGTTCGGGCTGTGCGCGAGACGAGATAAGGATAGGATATTAAATTTGTACAAAATAGAAGATCATTTCGATTTATGGTCGGGATTGACACCGACAGAAGTCGGAGGACGGCGGAGCGCAGTCGGGACGTTCGTGGCGATGCTGAAGGGGTGCCTCGATATCGACGAAATGGAAAACGCGGTGAGTCGATTTATTCTGATGACTGATTTGATTCAGGAGAGAGAAATCGTTTTTGAAGTGAAACTTGTTTAGGCGCATGAGGGTAAATTTCTTACGGATGAAATTTTTTATTTTATTTTTAAAATTAAAAATTCGTAGAGAATTTAATATGAACGTAGTATTTTATATTTTATGCAAAATAATTTCTTGAAATCTCAAATGACGAATTGTTAGTTAAAATTTGTATTAATTTTATAATGTAATTTTAAATATTGTTACTCATACTTAATATTTTAGTGACAATTAAATAAATTAAATTCTTTAAATTCCTAACATATCTTCCGCTAAGTCTCGGAAATCTAAAGTTTAAGATTTGTATATTAACAAGACTTAAAAATTAGTTTGCCAAAGAAGTTTCACTTCTGACATGTGCACTTTGTACGCCCGCACTTTTTTAAAATAAATCATAAATTTGAATTTATCAGTCGCCGCCGTCGAATCCGGTCGCGGGCGAGAGGCCGACGGATCTGATATCCGGAACGTTGTCGACTCTGTGGAGCGAGTCGAGGACGGACGAGGGCGACGAGGCGCTCCGGGGCGAGAGGATTCGGCGATTGACCGCCCTCACCGAAACATTCGGCCCTCTCTTGTCCGAAGAGGCCGTCCGCGAGGTGGGGCCCGTCTCCCGTCCCTCCGGGGCGTTCGAACGGATCGAGCTCGATTTGACCGCGATCGTCACTTTTCTTTTCAGATCCACGGCTCGATCGGAGACCTGCTGAGGAGCGGCGACGAGAACGTCGCGTTCGTTTTGTTTCAAAAGTACTGTTCATTTTACGAGAGAGGCCTCGTCCCCCGGGACGCCCTCTCGCGAGACGTGTTCGCCGAGTCGCTGGAAGCGGACGACCCGATACGCCGACACGCGTTCGTCACGCTCCAGAGATGCGGAAGAGTCGACAGATTCGTTCGAGAACATTCGACTCCGGTCGGTCCGTCTGCGGATCGAGAGCCTCGCCGTGGAACGCCGCAGTTTGAACTTCGGTTGCGAAGCGTCCGGAGTCATCGCTTCTCTCACGGATGTCTCTCGGACGAGTCTCCGTCGGCCGACGCCGGGCGACCTCGTTCCAAAAGGATGAAGCTGGACGACGGCGAACGTGAAGATATAATATCGAGAATAGAAGAGAACGTGCGTCGCCTGAGCGAGCTGAAGGCCGAAGGGGAGCTGAGCGACGAGCGCAAGGCGAAACTGTCGATTGTGTTTTATAAATTGCAAAATATACTCGAGTCTTGAATCCTCGTCTTCTATTTCGGACCCTCGGGGGACTCGAAGGGAGCGGGGGAGGGAAGAAGGGAGGAGGGGCGAATGAAACAAAACTTATTTCACATTTATATTTAGTGTTAAAAAATCTTTACAAATGAGTGTAATATGTATAATTATCGTAACCGTTACATTATCTGCTTAAAATATAATTAATCAATACTCGGAGGTAATGAGACCTCAGTTCGGCTCGAAACCGCGAACCGCTCTTAGATTGGCTAACTAAATAAAATTGGGAATTCCCCTCGCCCGGGTCGCCTCCGCCCGATCGGGAATCGGGAAGTTTGTGCGGCTCGAGCGAAGGACCATATTTACATGTGCGAGTCGAAAGTCTACTGCTACAGATACGTACATAAATTAACTCTTACGAATACGTCCTCTCGGAGCGAATCGGAGGAGGCGATAGATAGATAAATACATAGATAGCGAATCAGTCCATCCCTAGTCCTCGTAATAATAATAATAAATCCCTGCCGAACCTAGTTCGCTTCGGACGCGCGTCTCCGCTCGAACTCACGTCGGAAACGAAAGCGCGAAAGTCTCTCCCTCGAGCCTTCGGCCCCGGGGGGGCTAGCGGGGCCGGCGGTGGGGACAGAGGGGCACCGCGGCCAGCGTGGCCGAGTGGGGCAGCGGGCGCCGAGGCCGCTGCGTCTGCAGCTGCTGCAGCGAGGCGCTGGCGTGCAGCGTCAGCTCGGGCGGCACGCGGCGGTCGCCCCGGAGGAGGGCCGGGCACGGCGCGGGCGGCGCGTGCCGGCGGGCGGGCAGGGCGAGCCGGGCTCAGTAGGCGGACGCCTCCTTGTACTCGGAGTTGTCCATCGTGAAGAAGTCCTCGAGCTTCCACTGCAGAGTCTCGAAGGTGGGTCGCTTGAGCGCGTCCTTGTGCCAGCACTCGAGCATGATCTCGTAGAGGGCGGGCGGGCAGTTGGGCGGGCAGGGCATGCGGTACCCGTGCTCCACCTGGTGCATCACCTCGGCGTTGGACATGCCCGGGTAGGGCGTCCGGCCGTAGGTGACGAGCTCGGTGAGCAGGATGCCGAAGGACCACACGTCGGACTTGATGGAGAACTTGCTGTAGTTGGCCGCCTCCGGGGCCGTCCACTTGATGGGGAAGCGCGCGCCCACGCGAGCCTCGTACTCGTCCTCCTGCGTCATTGCAATCGGGCAGATAGTTAAGAGAGCCCCTTCAACGTTTACTTTTCCCGACCAAATAGAATAAAAAGAAGTACAAGCAAATACCTTGATCAGCCTGGCGAGGCCGAAGTCGGCGATCTTGACGATGTTGGCGTCGGCCACGAGCACGTTCCTGGCGGCGAGGTCTCGGTGGATGTAGTTCTGCGACTCCAGATAGGCCATTCCCGCGGCGATCTGCGCCGCCATGTCGATCAGCTGCTGGAGCTTCAGGCCGCGGCCTTTGCCTGCGTCGGAAAATAAGGATCATTCTCTCGTTCGATCGACCGATACGTAATAAAAATAATAAATTTGCGATAAGTTTGCGGCACCTTGCAGATACTCCAACAGCGACCCGTTCTTCATCAGCTCGGTGATGATGTATATGGGCTCCTCGAGCGTGCACACGGCGTACAGCTGGATGAGCTTGTTGTGTCTGAGTTTCTTCATGATTTGCGCTTCGGCGAGGAAGTCCTTGGGGTCCATGGTGCCAGACTTGAGGGTCTTGATGGCGACGGGCGTGGTGCTATTCCATAGACCCTCCCACACCTCCCCGAATTGTCCGTGTCCGAGTTTTCGGACGAACTTCAGAGAGGAACGATCGATCTCCCATTGGTCTCTCGTCCTGTGAGACAGACCTTCGGTCACGGGTTTCTCGACCTGAAATTTAGTTAAGAGTCGATAATAGTTTTCCTTCAAATTTCCGAAGCAGTCTTCGAAGTGACACTCGAAAGACGGTTAGACGGCGCCTTAAACGTGATCCAGGTATAAAGAATAGAGCATGCGCCGTGCGAAACATTAATTTCTAGCGAGAATCGTTTAACTATTAATGAGCCCGACTGCCAATAAAGTATGAATATTAATAAGTCGTGTTGACGTACGTCAAATAAACGTGCACCATAAATAAAAGGTAAAAATAAACATGACTAACGATGGACCAGAGACTTACTTTTACTCGGAGTCCGTAGACCTACTCTCCGGCTCATTGTGCGATGAATTATTATCGAGTCGTTTATTCTACGTATGGCCGTTTGAGCGGTGAGCTATTGTATATTATGTTTTCACGTGTCCCCAATGTCAGCCACGAGTGCCCATTGGCCACGTGACCGTCGGCTGACTCTCTGCTGACTAGAAATTTCCTCTACGATACGGCTCTAAACTAAACTTTTGCTTCCGTACACTCAAATCGCAGTATACGACGTGTCGGTTAGGGGAGACGGGCCGGCTGCGTATTTGCAATATGATATATTTTTATTCTCCTCACGTAATCTAACACCGACGGTAATAATGGCGACCGACCACAAATCCGAGACTCGACGTCTCATACGCAATACGCAACGATTCGATAAACAATCTTGATTTAAACGGTAATATAAAATTACTGTTATCGAACGAGGCGTTATATCATTGGCTCGTTATCCAATCGTCGATTCGTACACTAATGATATCTGTCACCAAAAACTATTGAATGGAACCAACGAATTATGCAATAATTAAATGTTGTTTACATTTTGTTTGTCAAAGTTTAGAAAATTATTTTTCGCCGACGTAATAGAGTCAAAGCACAATTCCTTATGAAATCCCTCGTCCTCCATTCGCATTATCGCTTATTAAATGCGAAATGCATGTACGGGCTTTTCTCGCAATAAATTCTCAACGATGACACACATACCTGGCCAGAAAATTATAATACCTGATTAAGGAAAACGAATACCATTGCAAGTGAATATTATGCTCTAGAAAATTGCTTTATAGAAGAATGACGTAGACGTAGAATAATTTACGCTTTGTCGTAATTAATAAATATAAATTGTTTTTGATTAATTACGTCAGAAGATTGGTTATAACTTACTAACAGAAATTGAAGTGTCTTTTTTGTTGAATACATTTTTTTAATTCGGCCGATTTTAAGGTTTAAAAATACCTCGTCCCTCAAAGGTAGCATTAGACCAATATTCATGATTCTAACTAAAAAAAAAAACAATATATAATTACATTGACCTTGTGCGATTATAATCAACCGTTCCTTACTGAAAAGCGTAACGAATCCTCTGTTAAAGTTATTTTAAGTTATTCGAGTAGCGAACGCGACTATTAACAACGCCGGACTTTGGGCGATTTTTGGGAAACATTCCCTGTTGTTTTCATCTACGGACATAATTAATTAACGGTGCGACTGCACTTCATTATTTTCTGGTTCTCGTCTTGCAACTTTCAAAAATGTAACTGGATTTTAAAATGTTCTTCAGAGAATTAATTAACCAGCTCTAGTCTTAATGCATCTTATTTTTTAGTTTATTAAAAATCTTAAATTTTGGTCTGAGATGACAATTCGAGTCTGCCGGCGAAATGAAACATCAACAGATAACGTTCGAGGAAATCGTAATGTCGCGTGAATGACTCGGCCAGATCGAACACTTTTAATTATAGCTCAAATATAAAATAAAGTGATTCTTTTACGACAATAATAATCAACGTGAACAAAACGCTTCATTGGCATAATTGCTATTCTTCTTTATTATCTCCGCGTCTGCCGCATGCATGTGGGCCTTCTTTGCTCTTGTCTTTTATAAAATTCAAATGAAATAGAAACATATTTGACAATACCAATGATATAACCTATTACAGCACATACGGAGTCGGCGCTCAATGAGTTATGACGTAACTGCACCCACTACTAAACTTTAACTAAATTTCAACTTAGAGCCGTTCTACGATATGTTTCGCGAAATGTGGTTTTATCGAATCGATTACAAAATATAGAGTCCAATGAAAGCGGGGTCACAACCTTGGCGCCGGTCAGCTTCAGACGAGAGCGTTGCATAACATTGGAAACTTCAAAACGTTTGACATTCTTCAAAAGCTGCATCACCGTGCTTCTATTGAATTATGTATGTTCTTTAGAAGAATTACTCTCAATAATTAAAAGTGCGCGGAATTCACATTTAATTAATACGTGACGGGTTGATGTCATTCTTTGTTATATAAGCATCATATCAACTCTTAAACGACGTATTTATTAGATTAAAAAAAAGTTTAACTGTTTCGCACAATTAGCTTCGATATCCTACACGTCTTCGAGCACAATGGTCTATCGCTTCACGTAAAATGTTTCACCTTTCGTATATTGGATACTAATTTATGTATACGCATAGTAATTACCATTAAGTATTTCATATTTTACGATGAGAGACGGCTCTCCACTCATATTCAAATTGATATATTTTCCATTTATGCCGGACGTCGAATCAAACTAAGCGCAGAGAGGACGGTCGATGCTATTTAAGAAACACACCTGAACGCAAGGTTTGCTAAGCGAGACGCAGAGGCCGTCCGCATCCTTGCTGTAATGCTCCACCAGCTCCTGTAGAGTCCTGAAGGTTGTTCTACGAGCGATGAAGAAGCCTCCTTCGTCGAGCTGTCTGATGCGATAGTGCTTCACAGTGTCGCCGTCGCGGACTGTAAAAAACTTGTTTTATAAAAATCTATAACATAATATTTCAACTTGAAATGAAAATGATTGAACATTTTAACGAAAGGGACAATCGAGTAAGCATAAATTATATTGAGTTTCAAATAAAATCAACAAATGAATTTTCGGATAGTTTTAAGATATTATTATTTGGGCATATACAGAGGTGGTCATACAATCAGAAACCCTTATGAATAAGGAAAGTATAACTTCGACGTACAAAAGTTCGTAAAAAATATACACATTCAATAATTAATGATAATGCAATAAAACTCAAATAAAAAAAACCCATTAAATGCATTAAATATAAAACATGTCTTACTTTTAATTACAAAATGAGTCGTCCACATGTAGGAGTTTATTTTCTGTTACTGGCCGCTTGGACGCCTAATTAGAAACATTTTAAAAAAGCATCTATAGCTCGTTAATTTTTTGAAATTGGAGAATAACATTTCTTTCTAGGCTTTTTCTATTATTTTGGCGGAATTCAAAATTAAATCTGAATTTTATTTTGTTCAAAATGGGGAAATATAAAAGTTGTGACGCGTCAACTAGGCAAATGATTGTAAATTTACATATAGGACATAAGTGGGCGTGCATAATAATAGCAAAGCTATAGAGTTTGGAAGAATCTCTCGAAAGGTACCACTTCTTCCACTTCTTACCAAGCAACACCGAGAGAAGCGATTATTATTCGCTATAACATATGTTAATTATACGGTACGAGAATGGAAAAAACTGTTATTTTCAGATGAAACAAAAATAAATATTACGTATGATAAATTACGATGAAAATACAATGGCTCAATGGCAATACAAAAATATCTTAGAGCACACAATGATTCCCTACTGGGACGATCATTTGCCTGTAACCTGGATCTTTCAGCATGACAATGACTCTAAACACACGGCCAATAGCGTTAAATGTTTCCTTAGCGAACAGCGTATATCAAATCTAATTTGTTTTCAAATCGTTTTTAACGATAAACTATAACGGATTTTAACGCGATAAAAAATTCTGGTGTATTGTTAAAAAGAAAGTCTCAAACAAACGTAACAACAGTCAAAACGAATTACATGAAGCATGGGATTCAATCCTTCTAGAAAAATGCATGAATTTGATTGAATCATTGCCACGTCGTTGCAGTGCTGTTATTGAAAAAAAGGGTTACGCCACTAAATATAATTTGTAACTATTGGTAGGCTGTGGATACTGCTATTTCGTAAATAACAATACCAATTACTAATACTTAAAAAATATTGTGTTTAATACTTTTTGTTGTTGTTTCTAATTGGTTGACTATAGTTCATACCGTAAAACTGATTTCAATGTTTGTCCGTAATGTAATATTGAAACTGCACTTGTGTAACGGGATTTATATTGTTTTTCTAATAAATGATAAATCGTTGAACATATTGTTGTCCTATTTATTACTTAAAAAAATAAAAACGTTTGTGGTAATAATGTAAAGGACCGTTGGTAGTGTTTCTAATTATACAACCACCATATATGTAATTTGACCACTCTGAGAATTTAATACTAGATTCCCAAAAGGATTCTCTCTCGTGACTAAGCACAGTCCCGTAACAAAGAAATAAATGAACGTACTTTTAGGATGCGTAAAACATGAACTTATTTAGAATAGGTTATTCCATTTGTAAATTTCTCAGAAGTGGACCCACTTCGCAGTCTTCTTGCCGAGGTGTTAATAGGACCAATAAGTGTGTGTGTTGTATATATATTAATGCTCCATTAGAAACCTATAAATATTATTTCAATAAAACGCATTTCAAAATTTTTGCGTAGATTTTAATTCAATGTCAGCGATTAACATAGAAATGCGTTAAAAATGTGTATTTATTTTTAATAATATGTAATTACCAGATAACATTAGATAGTGATTACACACACTGTATTGTGCAAGACGTTTCGCAATCATTTTTCAAGGAAAAAATTACCGGTCGATTGTTATGTATAATGAAAATATAATAAAACTTATTATCACTACATTAACAGTCCAATGCCATACTAACTATGTATTTAATAAGCATAATGTTGCATCCTCGCTCGACCCCCCCTTCAAGTTTTACAGAATCTCTTATTAACTTGAGCTTAGCTCAGCTAAGTATAAGTATAGCCTCCTGATGTTTTGTTAAGACAGCTCACCGCAATTGAGTTATAATTTATGAATACTACAAAACTTAATAACGTATTACAAATTTCACTTTCCTTAATGATTGAGAAAGTGTTTAGACGTTTATGTCCCCCATTGTAATCGTGCTTAGTGCCATAGTTGTTATTATTAATAGTGAATCAATTAACATGCGACGGCTACCAGCCTTACTAGGATTTAGGTAAATTTAGAATTAAATTAACTTCGTTTCTGACGTTCATAAGTGTACTTGATTACCTATATGAATAAAGTTATTTTGAGTTTGACTTTGAATAAATAAAAAGGAATAAAGTGGAAAAAGTAATTGTCAGGTGTTAATACTTATGCAAATGAATGTAACGCATTAGTGGTGCATGAATGTTAAGGTCAAAAAACAACTAAGGCAAGAGAACAAAAGCAGTTTTCGTGGTGGGCCTTGAAACCTAACACTAATTATAGCCGAGGACACCTCATTTCTTTACAATAACGATTCCATAAAACATATTAAAGGGGTATTACAGGTTATTCTATCTTTCCAGAATAATGAGTTTAGTATTATGAGGTAATAGTAGATGCCGACGCGACGTGGTCTGCAATCATATAGCAGATTGGCGCAATATAATTTAAGTCGTCTCTCAACGCTGTTACAATTCGAGCGAGAGCCACTGAACTGTATGTAGGATTTAATTACAATTCAAAAACGGTAGCTGACGAGATGTAATTCTGAAAATAAAATGTTTGCTGCGGCTCGAGCTAAGAGAGTTCTATGTCCCTTCTAAATACATACACACTCAATCAATAATTTATAACACTGGCAGTCCTAACAATTCACTTATAATTACGTCAGAATAAAAAGACATGAATATGCAGTAATAAAGTTTTTAAAATTAATTAGTCGTCAGTCACGAGTGGGTATTTATCGTTCTAGGCCTTTACACATGTCCGTTTGTTCCCACGACGCCAGAGAACTTGAAAAACTTAACCGGTTTACTATGAAGATTCAATCGTCGAAGGGCGCACACTTTGTACATCTAGCCATTGCCCTCGGTTTCTATCACGCACAGAGTTGCCACATTTTACGCCTTTTTTCCAGAACGCACAATGAATTTGAATAGATAGATAAAACAGAGGCACAGAATACAATATAGGAAATGGTTGCACTCACCCGACAGCGAGAAATCGTTGTGTCGACTTTCCGAATCACGAATCAGAAAAGCCCCATGTTCATTTTCCGGCAGGAGTAATTTCTTCTCTGCTTCAATTCGTTTTATTTTTCGGAAATACCATCTGTGAAGAAAACATGAATTAATGTTCATTACCTACGATATATGTTCGTACGAAACGAAATTATTAATAAAACAATTTCATTATTGGAACTGTCCCTCTATCCAGAAAGCTTCGAGATGACTCGACAGCGACGAATTAATGAATATTCCGTATTCTGTCGGCGCACTCACGCGCCGCGAATACTTGCTTATTGTTTAACTGATTTTAACGTGAAATCTCGAAAGGATATGACATTTAACGATTTGCATTTTCTGTTAGTCATTCTTAAATTTGATACAAGAAACAATTCTAGTATATATAAAAAACCGAGTGCATGTTTAGCGTTGATACTATTCACGTTACTCGACGTGTAAGTAACGCGTTAAGTATTTCTTAGTAGCAATGTTGCAAAATTCCAGTACTACACAATACAATAGCAGATTGTTGAGAATTTCAAATTACAGACGTGGTCCGTTGAGATCAATTCATCAGTAAGCTGTGATATTTATATTTTTAATCAGTGAAGTTTATTCAGACCATGTTTCACATACAATTACAACCCATAAGGGACGAGACCCGTTTGTTACTTTAATATCTCAATATTATGTGTTGAATAGTGTTCACGGGAAGGGACGCAATTCATTTTGTTTTTCTTGTTAAGCAGCTATTGACAGGATTTCAACTATTTATAATAATAGTAGGTTCGATAACGAAATATTTCATTTTTTACAGAAGAATCGTTTGGTAAAATAATCAAGGTTTTATAACGTTTGTTACGGTGAGTTTTAATTGTTTATTGGATTACGTAGGCACAGATTGAATAACTACATAAACTTTAAGAGATTGACAACATACAATCTGAAGTAACGAAGAAGAACGAAGGGGCAAATAAAAACAAGGTTTTCCTAGTTCACTTGCATCGTCAAAAGAAATATATATAACAAAGGGAAACTACGATCTTATTATAATTCAATGTCGGATTCTGACGATAAAATCTTAAAGGATAATTATTGGTAAAGGAGCTGTGTCACAATAATCATAAAAATGCACCGTGAAAACTAAGCTGTGTTGTGACTATTGAGTATCGAGACTAGGTTTATTACCGGTAGAGGCCTCGTCACGTGCTAAGGGCATTCCAAGGGTCATAGATCTGTTGCAGACTAGGCCTGAATGAAGGCCTAGCTAGGTTGGCTACGGACACACCAGTAGAATTGATTAATTAAATTGGAGAGGTTTTATCCTCACTTATCTTGCCATATCGTCATTTTAATGGAGCTACAATTTACATTACTCTATATTTCATACTATTACTCCAGTAGAGGCATCGTGGATTTACGGAAAACAAAACGATTTCAACAGTACTTAAAACAAGGTCAAGAGTTTAAGCAGTTTCTAATTATAACTTATAATTTAGCTGCAGCCATTTAGGTTGTCTTGTGTAATCAATTTGCATCGGAAGCAGCGAAGCGAACATAACTAGTTGCTTATACAAAACTTGCTAGCGATGTTTAGGATTCCGCTTCTATTAATATCAGCTTCGAAATGAACACGGTTATTAAACTCGTCGGGTCTTAAACTGAACGAGAGGTGCGCGAGCCCCGCTGGACCAGACGACAACCTGACCTTGACCTGCATTTCGTATAAGATATCGGTTGTCTAGATCGCATTGTCTCTATCAAGTGTGACATGACAAAATCGGATATGCGCCTGCGCCTACGTTTCGGTCAATAAAAACATGCACGGCCAATGTAGCTACGTAAGTTTTTCTTTCAAGTGAGTCATGAACTAAACATTTACTTAGAACTGGTTTGTAATGTATATTATTAGTTCGGATTGTGAATTCAATTACTTTAACGACATCAAGAATTAAGATTTATTTTCACACATTTATCAGATCTTATCAAACAACTTTCCACATTCCGCAAACGTCTGTGTAACAGACGAAGAAATTGTTTATTTCACTAAGTAGTGTATACTTGATACTAATGAACTACATTTAATAAAAATCGACTTATCCCGCAACTTCACTACAAATGCATTGAATGTTATACAAAACTCAATATAGAAACAGGACTTTCTTTGGTCTCTTTGTTTGAATAGATTCTATTGGATACATTCGAAAGTACAAACAGAGTCAAGCAAATATGACTAGCTTCCTTTATTGCTGACATATCGCGTAAAAGTATACGCAAACTGCTTATCTTCGGCAAATCATGTTGATAATTATTGGGGTCATTTAATTTCAAATTAGAGATTCGTCCTAGTACGTTTAGTAAATTATTTCCTATATCGATGGAAAAGAACAGCGACGTAGGTACACGTGCCTTCAACAATGGGAACAATTGAGTTGTAATTAGAATTGAAGCATTTATCTAAGCAATTACATCCCGCTTGGCATTTTGTTTTCCATTGTATTTTGTTTTTATTGCGAATGCTCTCGTAGAAAATATTTTTGCAATACTATGTCAAAAGCCACTATCATTAGAAAACGAAATGAATTACATTAATCAACGGGATCTATCTCGTGTGGTATTTCAAATGTTTTTCTCACTTAGGTTTCAACAGTTTTCTTGGCAAGGGCAAGCGATGAAGTTACATTACATTGTACGAGGACCAACTGTCTTTAAATCATATTTAGCGCATTTTTTAAAATGTAAGGAGATTCGTGAACCAAAAACCCCATTAAATATAATAAAGCGAACGGTAAAAGCACAATATACGGACGTTTGTCCATTAGTTATTCACATAAATAAAAGATAAGGATAACAATTGGACGAATATGGCTGGCACTGAATTTAAAATGAGGTTTTCCCAATAGGCATCATAACTTCACCTAGTTCAGAGGTACCAATTGATAGTACATTAAGCAATTAAAATGATTCATAATACAAATACAATTAATAAATTGAGTATTCTCGAAACGGAATTCTCTGGGTTTTCCTTTAACCAAAATATATTTTAATATATGTAATTGAGTCAGTGCCACAAACGGTCATATCGTAACAACATCCATTGCCACTTTTGTTAGTCGCATATTGAATGGAACTGAAGGTTTCGGAGAAATGGCTCATTCACGATACATATATGACATTATACCTTTTGCAGAATAATGTTTATCCGCATATACAATGTTGTTTTCTAAGGATTTAAACAAACAAAAGCAAAATTATACACATTTATTTACAGACGGATAAACAGGAAAGTAAAATAGCTATAGGGACGTATTTCAATTGATTAGTATTTGGTGAGGTGGTGGTGGTGGTAAATAACGATAACATTAGCGAATTTGACAATGAGTCGTTACGCGTTAGTATCATTTGTTCCTTTATAATTACCGACCTATATTAGGTCTAGGCACAGTGCAAAAATTGGCACAACGCATTCTAAGTTTACCACTTTTTGAGATGACGCAAGTATTCCATTATCCGCCTCTAGAACAAGACATTTTAAATAGCTGAAGTTATATGATGAATTTAACAGCATGGTAAGTCTCCAAACAAAAAGCAAAAACAAAAGATACAACCAGTTGTATTGTTCTTTAGCAAGACGAACACCATGGGTCGTTGTGATAAGACTGACCACGTGGTTTAAACAATGAAAAAACGCATTCAAATATTAATAACTTGTAGGTTTAGGGTGTTTCATTGTACCTTACGAAATAAGTGCAACAGATACAGAATCGAATACGAGATAGAAATATACAATGATTAGCATCCGTCAATTTGAAACTTGACTTGACTAGAAAGCAACTTGTCGACACAAAAAAACCCGACATTGTGAATTTGCGTTACGATAAGTAGGTACTTGAATATTAAATAATACCTAACTCGATTAAGTGAAAGTGAAAAGAGCTCGGTTACAATATGATTATTAATTTAGTTTTTTGTATGGCACATGTAAGAGCAAGGCGTATTTACTTTTTATTCAGTGCGCGTCTCGTTTCAGCTTCGAATACCCAAGCATCCATGATGTGTATCACAAATCACTATAGACGGCGTCATGGCATTGCGAAATAACACAGCAATAGGTGTCATAGTAGAACAGTGGACGGCACGATTTCAAATGTTTTCAAACACTGACTTGGTCACAATAATGTTTTTTTGATAAATAATTACGTGGATTTGACTCAAGCGAAATAGTAACACTGATTATGAAGCTATAATCAGACGATATAATCATGTTTGATAAGACATATTTTTAATTATCTGCTAATTAATAAATTCAAAACATGTACTATTAATCACAATCAATATAGCTCATTGCTCCTGCCAATAAAACGAATAATGGAGTATTTTTTTAAAAATATATTTTTTGTAAGATGGCCGAACTAAAGAGTTTATACCTTTTTCTTTTCTTAAACGGTCTATTAACGTTCGAAATTGTGATTCTATATGAATAAAAAATCTTTCCATAATAGTTGTTCTTATATAGGAGTGGTGTAATTAAGGGTCTGTACACAGTATACTTTCTATATAAGCTGCTATAGGTTTAATTTAGACACAACGAGGAGTAGAGATAAATTAAATGGGTACCTACATAGTAGTGAAACTTTAGAGCAATGAGCAGACAACCCACAAGGTTAATATGGGAATCTAACACCAACACATCCGTATACGTAGTCTTAATAATAAGTTCGCTCGGCATCGCGCGGTTCGTCTTTGGTTGAGAGACCCCATTATAAATATAATTGGAAGATACCAGAAACTATTGAATTATTCTGGACAGGAAATAAGGAAACAAATAAAACTAAATCACAATCGCTTCCGATGGGTCAAATACAGATTTCGTGAGTGTCACCTTGACGGTTCATTTCCTGAGTTGACTTCCAATCGCCAAAGTGCCGAGAGGAAGACATCGACCGGTGCAGCGACCGAACAGACATAGCCTTGGACGCGTGCTCCCTGCATTCTAATCAGACGGCCTTGCGGAAGTGCGTGTTCGACACTTGCTCTCGTAACACACTCCTCGATAAGCTCGCGTTCAGAGCCTCACTTCTGAGCGATGAAACAAGTATTTCTGGCTATGGATATAACAGTTATTCAAACGAAACGCGCTTCATACTTTAATTAACAGACTCACGAGAATACGCTAGTGCATTTTTATGTCAATGCATGTTCTGTAAAGAGTTTGTCGGACGAGGAGATCGGAATTGATTAGCAGAAAAGCTGAGCGTGTAGCGTCTGCGTTATTGACATGATAACCAGTTTCGTACAACGTTATACAAACATACGTTTAGTAAAGTAGATCGACCTGACGTCTTACAGAGATGCACATTTAAATCTTACTCGTTGAACTAATTTTGGCTAAACTAAGTGACAATGAATGAAATCACTTACGGCATAGAGTTCAGCTTCATATATGTATCCAATGGAAAAGTGTCCAAGCTATTATTGTTTACGTTTGAGTGTGACAATCTTCGGGCGGTGCGCATCCAACTACCTCGCTGTCTTCTAAAGCCCTTATCATTCTTCAGAAGCTGCAAATGCCGTTTGACTAAATCGTGCCATCTCCATTTAACGGTGGCGGGCGAGTCGCTGGCTGCATCTTCTTTGCACATTTGTAATCCATCGCTGAACCTTCTCATCGTTTGTAAATATATTTCGTTCGATTTCGGCGGAAGGCTTCTTCGCCGTTCGTCCGCCAAAATGCCTGAGCTTTGAGAGTTTTGTTCGGCAATCCACTTAGAAATAAAATCATCTTTATCACAGACCTGCGTATTCACTGGCTCTTCTTTATGTGGAGGGATCCAATCGAGACTAACCCACTGACTAGATTTTGGCTTAGATTTAAAAATTACGTCTATTTCTTCGTCACAATCCGACGAACCAATGGAGCAAACAGATGTTTTTTTCCTCCTAAACCGCGATTTAATAATGGGTTTGGTGTGACCTTCGGTATTTGTAAGATCTTCAAACATATCCCCTTTTCTATCATCCTGTAAACTCTTAATGGTCTCAATATTCGCGTAAGAGTTTTCGGAGCAAGAGGAATCGACGCTAAATCTATTTCTTTGCAATGGTCTGAATTTTGCTACAGAATCTTCGTTGAAATGATCGAGACCACATCTAATCTCTCGCTCACTCGTTAAAGAAATTCGTCTTTCATTAGATTTTTCGTTTTCTATTTCTATTATTTTAGCCATACAAGGAAGAATAGAATCGATAGATTTCGATTTGAAGACTTTATGATCGATAAGGCCATCCTCGCCATGATTATTGGAGAATAAATTACTATCACTAAATTCTATTATCCTGGTAATTTTCTGAAGCACTTCATTCTCCTTACTTTTGGAAACAGGCGAATGACTATCTTCAAACTCGATTATCCTCGTTATTTTTTGCGAACATTCTTTTTCTGGATCGTTATTAATTTCTTCGTTATTTAAATTATCTAAGTCTATTATTCTAGTTATTCTTTGAGTGATATTTTCAGTACAGTGTGAAATACTAGGGCCAGTGGAGGAGACCTCGTCCATCATGTCATTGTTAGTGGCATTAAAAAGCGTCATTACACTATCTCTAGTATTTTGCGAATCGGTATAGTTTGTACTGGAGTTTTTTAACGTTACCTTATCTTCTAAAGAATTATGTCGACTCTTGGCCATTTGTAACGCACTTTCGGACAGGAAAACACAAGGAACTTCCACTTGCATTGATATTTTCCTTTGTCTTGAAGTGTTTTCTTTTTCTTCATTAAGGTCATTTTCAATGTTTTCTGGAAACGTGGTATGTGGTAAAACTATCGGGGTGCCGGCTACCATACGTAAAAAGTCTGTTACGGCCGCTATGTGAGCCCCTGTGACGACACCTTGTAATTTAACACCAGATACCTGATGTGGTACTAATTGATTATCACGCATACACCAAACCACGGGCAGAGCCCCTTCGGACACCATCGTCGAGTTTAATTTAACGAACGGAATAAAAAATTACTTTTTCGGTTACAGTTAACACAACAATAATCAAAAATCGAGTCACTTTTGTAGTTCTGGGCTACATCCCACACTTTTAATAAAAATCAGGTTTAAATAATCAACTAAACAAGTTAGTATCGTAAAGGGCGTCATAGCGCGTTACGCGCGAGTTAAAGCGACGCTGAGCACGTCTGTCGTGCGCGTCCGGACACGACAGAGGTCGCGAGAGATAAGGCGGTGAGAGTCGTGGGCGCAGAGCTGAGACCGCACCGCCCCGCTACCACGCGCCACCATCTCTCTCACCGTACATCAGCTACTATTTGATGCACTTCTCGGCCGAATTATGTAACGGTCGAGCCCTTTAAAATAGTAAAACTTACCAGTGGCTTCTGCAAACGAAGTAAATGTTAACTTATTAATTAGACTAATAAAAAGAAATCTTAGCAATAATCTCAAAGAGAAATGACAGCCTGGTTAAAAATATAGCGCGAGTGTTGCCATGTTACGTTATGCACAAATTTTCTTAATTTGCATAAAATATGCAAGTACACCAATTCATGATCTGCATTACAGACGTAACAGCCGAAGCCAAATTAGTAAACCGATCGTCAACCGCGGACGTCGTTTATTGCAGGCGAACGATTAATACAATTGTGTATTCCATACATTCCCAATGCTAATTTAAGTTACACTTCTAAAATAGCCATATGGACGAGCGACGCCTTTGGCCGGCTGAGATTGATTGCGAAGCCTGAAAGTGGGTAATAAGACATCCCGTGTGAAGTCAGGTCATCCTGTCAGAAACAGTTAGGTCTCTTTGTGTTGGCCTTATCGGTGTCAGGGCAGTCCATCATGTCGTTGTCGAGGCGGAGACGGAATTCCACAAACTCATCCACACTATTTAACACATCGGTATTTTAAGCACTTTAAGTATAAATATTCCGCCAGCATTTTATAAGACGATTGTTTTGGTACCTTAAAGGTATATCTATTAGTGTAAGCGGTATTTATTAACCCTCCATAAAAAAAGGAATAATATGGTACATGTTGCGTAGAAACTAGTTAAAGCAACTTTATGCACGAATGCCATTCAACAGTTACGACCGGCGCCGGGGCAACTTGGGATGCGCAGCTCGCAACGGCCACAGACAAATCGGATACTAATTATCCTAACAACGCCTAATTAACAGGCGAACAAAGCTATAAGAGACGGGCTAACTAAATGTAGCATTAAGTGATTATCTAATTACATGTTAAACGAATACAAGTTTTGTCTCTTTAATCATTTATAACATATGCCATTAGTTAGGTAACTATTTTTTATTACTTGTCAAGTAGAGCATATTAACTAAGAGATTTTTTCACTTTTATCTAATTGATCTCTAGTTGGCCTGATTGGAATAGGAAGTAATGTCGAAGAGATGGGCTGTTTTCAATTAATCAGCTTATTAGTCTACGGTTTAAGCATGGCTTAGACAGGTGCCTGCTTTTGCAATGAAAATAAACACGATTTTATTTAAAAAGAAGGAAGCCGCTTCTAATGTCAAGTTTGAATCATAACGATATCATACAGAACATAAGATGCATGTGCGCAAAACAATGCGCGGTGATGCCGACGACGTCACTGTGACCTCCGATATGTGATAACGAGCTTGGTGCGGCTTCGAAGAACAACTTTCTGTTTAGCGGAACTTTGGGGTGGCCCGGAGGCAGGAAAATTCACATCCTTATATTTCATATTAAAATTTATTTATTTGATCTAATAAAGATATGAATTGATTTATAGCGAAGGCATTATTGTGAAGAGACCAATAAACTGTATTATTATTATTATTATTTATTACTGTAAATGTGTTTGTAAACTCTGTTCCCTAATTGCAAGCAAATGAAGTAGCGGGAGTCAATATATTATCTAGTTCAGTTAGGTTTCCCTGAAACAGCGATTTCGACAAAAGAAATATTATAAGAGATTTACGCCTGCCAACCTTGAATTAATATGAGACAATAGAATTTTTCAATCATCTAAGAAACTTGCGTAAAAATCTCAAAATATTCTTGGTTGCTGGAGAATTATTATAAATTATAATTTAGTTCGTTTTAATTAAAAATGATTGCGATCATTATATTGATTATTGCGCAAGTTATGTCACTCAGTGATATTACGTTTCGTGATTTAAATTAACATAAATAAAAAACAGTCGTGAGATTCGCCCTATAGGTAGTAGGTACACGAGGAATCTCTTTGTCCAGACAGTTAATTCTACCTGTGCGAAACAAGAATTGTCAGAAAATAATTCTTGAGGTATTTTTAAAGTAGGTTAGATGTTTTATAAACGGTGTCAGAAAGTACATTTGTTATGATTAATCGCCCTTGATGTAAGATGAATTTAAAACACACCAATGCACCGTGCGTTTATAACATAAAAATGGGAATTCTTATTTTTGGGCGTAAAACACCTGGTATCATTAACCTATCCTCGTAATATCTTTGATAAGGGCGTATGTTACTTTTAGTTTAGTTATCTGTGAAACTTGGATTCCTAACTACTACTACTGTGAGCAATATTTATAAGATTTATCATAAGACAAAAATGGGTGCATTTCGTTGGTTACCTCGAACGGGAAATATAGACTAAATATATTCTCAGAATATGAGACTTGAGCAAACTTAAGTTAACAATTCTTTGAATGAAGCACGTCAACGTTAGCCTTCAGTGACTGAAGTTTTGTTTTTATCAAAGAGTAAGTTGAAGGTCGATGAGTGGTATTTTCAAGTGCAAGTTATTGAGAAACAGTTTGGAAATTACGCGCCACGCCTGCGATACCTAGAGATGTGGGTAAACATAACGTAAGACAAAAGCCAGAATACCCCTTCGAGTGGTCGGTGCACATTTATGTCGATCAGCGCTAGCACGGTAATTTCGTGGAAACGGTCAACGTCGAGACTATGGCGCCAGGACGCGGCGCCTTCGCCGACATCACTTTTTCACCAAATTAAACGTCATTTCAATTTCAAAACCGAGCACGGATAAGATAAACGATTTATTGATAGTAGTTCGCAATTTTAAACACGAAATTATCTTAAAGTTCGACTTGTTCATGTAAGCGCGATAAGGTTTCAAACTATACACATGTACGTTTGTATATATTATGCATACTAGTACTCTGTGCGTATGATAGAGCCGAATACAGCACTATTGCTCACGAGGAGCGAACGTGGCGTTTGGCACGGCAGAGCAAGGGGAATGTCGATATCGGAACAAAGGCTGCAGAGAGCGATAACCTCATAACAGCATACCTAGCACCCTTTTAACAAAACAAAACCTGCAACGAAACTAGGTTAAGCGTCGGGAGGAACCACGTTATGCAGTTTTTATCTTATTCCATTAATTTATTATTTACGTATAGATAACTGATAAATACTAGACATTCTAACAAATACTCCGGTAAGTGGAATAGCAATGTGATAAAGTCAAATGTATTTATAGACTGATGGTCGTCGTTTTAAATTACGTAACACAGGTAACAGACCTGCAATGGTAATATGCACATTGGTTATAAAGCTGGGCTCGCAGCGATGCTGCAGCGCTCGAGCAGCTGAACACATGAAAACATGACACGAACGGGTAACGTACAAGTCAATTTGCTTGTCTCAATATTCTCGTGGTACGTCAATCTGCAGATTACGGTTTAAGAGCGTTCTAGACGCGAACGTAGAAAGTTGCGGCGCGACTCGTCGGCGCCCGCTCGTGTCCTGCGATTCGCATTCTCCAGAACTTAAAACGACTAAAAAGTAAGCGCCCGTAAAAGCAAAGTCTATCGCGGAGCTTCTAGGTGATAGAGAAAATAGACAATTATAGCACACATCGAAGCTATCTGCGCTAAGAATAAACCGCTAATGAATAGTTTGTTGCACCCGATCGACCCGTACGCAGTTACATAAAACACTCGCGCCGATCCAACTTGAGCTTTTAATCTCCGAGTACGAAGTGACCGACGATTATTTACTTCATGTAGGAAACTATTTTTTGTGTTTAAATAAACAAGTCGTCGAACACAGAGCATTCGAGGAAAGTCTATATTTCAGCTTTGTAATAATCGCTTTTTAACTAGAGAAAGAGGCATTATCATAATTATAGCTAATCTTCTATTCCTGGCTTGATGAGCCACCCGCTAAAGCATCTAGCCATCTACTTCTCATTAAGGAAACTACGCAAAACATCATTATATCATTCAGGCCTTTGCGCTTTTGTTATGACAAATTTATAACAAAAGCGAATTTTAAATAAACAAGAACGTAAACCATTACGAGAGCCTTAACCTACATTTCCAAATGATTACAAAGGAATGTCACGAAGTAGCAAAACATTGTTCGGATAATGAAGGTTTACCGCGGAGCCGAGGCAGGTCGTTGAACGACCTAGCTCTGCGCCCGCGACGCCATGGAACCGACCCAAAGGTAGATTACGATGTCACAAGTGACGTCGGTTCTCGTCACAGTCCTCTTAACTTATTTATATATTTAAAGGTTCACTCGCTTAATCTATTTTATGATTAGACCGTGACTAACAAATCGCGAAATATATTGATAATAATTTTCATCGTAATTTTATCAAAATATCACAATAGCTACTTATACGGATTACGGATCGATCGGGCAGAGCCGGATAGAGCACGGTACTGGTACTCGACGACATGTCATACCGGACGTGTCAGTCATATCCGAGTGGTAACAATTACTTACGCGCGAGTGCTCGCTTTACTGTAGGACATAGACCAGTTTCGATTTTGCCAAACTCTCACTTACGCCGCATTCGTATCTCGCGTATGCGTTCGCTTCATTACCGACAAATTGGCAGCCAACAAAAAATATTATTTTCACTATTCGCCGACGTTTCTAATAATCAAATCTAGGCCAACGGAAACTTACGCCACCGATTCGCTGAAAGCACTTCGATGGCCAGGCCGTACCAGGATCCGAGCGACCGCCGTCTCCGCGTGCGTCAGCGCCGCTTTTTATACAACGATTATAATTGGCAATGCAACGTCGGTTAGCATTCGTTTTAAACGCGTAATTAGGATAAGCCGCTGACACGACGTGACATTAGACGGCGAAAATGCTTTGAATGACGGGCGCATTGGAGATTGTAGATAAAAAATACAACTAGAGAGAGAGTTATGTGTGCAGCCACACGTTATGCTCTGTTGCAGTGATAATTGAAAGTGTCATCACGCCTTGCGCTCGAGCCTACATCATCACATAGAATTTGGGCCGAGTGGTTTTCGGGGTGCGGCCGTCGGTCTACGGTGCGCGAAATGCAAAACTCATCTCACGGTGTTATCCAAAGGCCGAATGAATATGAACCGAGTGCTTAGACTAGGGCTGAATCAAATTTCGTCGCACCTGGACACTTTCTAAAGAAACTGCAACGGCTTACAACTGTGACGGGACGGGGCCTTCCACTGTAACATGCGATAATAAGGCATAATTGCAAGCCACCTCTGTGCCTATATTTAGGGTGGGTTGCATCAACAAATTTTGACGGACACGTAACCGTTAAATATGGCGCTAACGAACGTTAAACAAAAAAAGTGTTGATTCACCATCTATGACAGCTTACGTTCGTTAAAAAGTTACGCTTACGTTAACCAGTGCTCGAACCATTGGTAATCGTCAAATTTTGGTTTGTAACTTCGTAGTTCGTACTTTCTAAACTCTGTTTCCTCTGAATTTAATATTAGAGATGGTTTGATTAATAATTATTTTGCAAGGTATGTTAATATTACGATTATTTTTAACTTCAAAAAATAAATTGCTAATTTAATATTAAAGATGTCTTATATTTCAGATTATAACTTTTTTATGGCATGGGTGTATGGGTGGTATGGTGAAGGACTAACATATTCTATACTGTTTATATTGCTTATTGCATGCCTTTGGTAAAGAAATAAAATATTTGACAAAAATAATATGCCTTTACTAACTGAATTACAGCCTACAGATTTTATTAATTTAGACCAAAGTTAACTTCATTGACAACAAACAGAAAACTAGTTTTCTCTAAATTTAATTTTATTCTAATATGTGGGATACATAGTTTCATTATTATTATTTTGCAAGGTATGTTAATATTTAGATTATTTTTAACTTCAAAGAAAACAAATCTCAAATTATAATTTTAAAGCTGTCTTATTTTCAGATTATAACTATTTTATGGTATGGATGTGAAATATGGTGAAGGATTAACATATTATATACTGTATAATATATAGCTATTGCATGCTTTTGGTGGAGAAATAAAATGTTTGACAAAAATAATATGCCTTTTTATTACCGAATTATAACATTACATAGTTAAGCCTGCCTATGCACATAAGAATTAATTCATCTTAAAAATCTATTTTTTTACAGTTTTTATTATTTTTTACACTAATTTTATAACATTGATACACACAACTTTAATTATTTTGAAGAGCATTTATACTAAGTTTCAAGCAATTCTGATCATAAACAAGTTATAGTAAGTCTATTTTTTATTGTAAAGGTAAATAAGTACCACTTTTCATACATTTTACATTAGAAATGGCAGTTTCATATAATCTTACATCCCTTTAGTATAATTAATAGTAAGTAATTTTTTTCTTGTAGTTTAAAAATGATTTCATCGTTCTTCCTCTTTTCATTTAGATGTTGAACACGCACCTCAAAAATTTCTTTTTCATATTTATTATCTGAAAGGGCATTAAATTCTGCATGAATCGCACTCCATGCCCTCTTTTTTTTGCAAATTGTTAGTACTGTCTGTCTTTTTATGAAATAATATGTGTTTATGTTTTACTATTAAATTTCTAAATCTGTCCTCTTCTTTTCCAAAATTTACCGAACGTTCTCTGAAAGTCAATGAGTCACGTAAATAAATACACTTCTAGCTATATCTCTCAATATAATATATATACTTTGCGCATATACAATTCATGCAATATAATAATAAAATAATAGCTTTATACTTACTTTGGCGAAAAGGTTTCCATTATTTATATTAAAATTAAACACTTTTTAATTATCCTTTCGTACAAAACAATAAACATCGATGTCAAACTTGACAGAATGTTTCAAATGACATTGTTTTTATCAATGTTGCTATTACTAAAAAAAATTCCCATAAAACATTAGGTTAAAATAGCGTTACGCAAACAGGCAACCCCATTAACAATGATGAACTCATTTTTTAACAATGAAGCAACGCTAACAAGTTAACAGACGTTAAAGTTCATACGAGTCTGTCAAATTTTAACGAACGTAAGTTACGATAGCAAATGGTTTGAAACAACCCACCCTTAGAAGCAAATACTCTGGATCTAGTCGCGCATGCGACTCGTTCAATTACGTAAAGCTGTTGAGCCATTTCTAATCTAAAAATAATCGTAGGCTCTAAGACATTGGCGCCAGTGGGACCGTGTGTGAAAGTAAGGATAATTAAACACTAATGCAACCCCATGTTTCAATAACACGTTTATTCAATGTTGAGCAATGTAGCTAATCTCTATATATATATAAAATTCTCGTGTCACAATGTTCGTACCCATACTCCTCCGAAACGGCTCGAACGATTTTTATGACTTTTTTAATGCATATTCAGAAAGTCTGCTAATCGGCTACTATCTATCTTTCAAACCCCTAAGTGACCCCTTGTGTCCACCCAAATTTTATTTTTTTATTTTTCGACAAAAATTTTAGTTTTTATTATTTTATGATACATCATACAAAAATACATACAACACTTAATTTTCACCCCTCTACGATCAACCCCATTTTTTATTATTGTAGATAGTTATTTTTATTTGAACTAAAAAATCACTCCTAGAAATAATATACATGGCAATACAAACGTTTGCCGCCTCAGCTAGTGTTATTATAAATAAGTAATTAATTAACTACACGACTGTTTCTCTCGTACAAAAGATGTATCTGAATGTTTTAGGTATTTTGAGATTGTGAGATGACACACGTGAGACTGAGATGAGGCTCGCTAACCGCATTTATGGGCGTACCTACCGTTTGGACAATTTGTAAAAATAATGTGAGAAACACGTAGACATTAGAAACTTGTGGTTAAATATCGCGAATCGCCGTTGAAATTAATAGTAGCGCAAAACATCCGCGTGGCGAGCTAATACATCAGCGGCGCCAGCGCAGCTAATCGTTCGTCTGCGCGTGCTTTGCCTTTTTCCTCAACACTTATGGAAGGGAAGCTATAATTTGCCCGGCGACGAGGTGGAGTGTTTTAATTGCTACTTGAAAAAAGTCAAGAACCGCCTCCGACTAAATACATAGATACAATAAACAAATATTCAAACAAACGATAAACTTGCTTTTTAGTTTGTCATTTCTTTGGCCGAGTTTCTCAGACGCGAGCTAAGTCCGAGTGTGACTCGTTCGTACGCGACACATCGCCTATAATGACCCTAATTGCATGTGATGTCGGCCACTGCTCTCTCTCAGATCAAACTCAGAGGGCCTACAGCCCCATTTAACTAGTACATTGTCCGCTTGTCCGTCGGTCTTATGCAATAAGCTGAACGGACTTATTAATTGTATTCGGGGGATTAAACCCAAATCCGAGAATCCCAAACGTTTCGTGAAAGGTCCGCATTATAAATTCATTTCCATTATGTAATATCAAATAAACAGCAAAGCATACACAAATACGTGTATCGTTCCAACAAGCGAAGCGATAGCTCTGTCGAATTTATCGGTAGGCTACATTTGATACATTTTTAATTAATCAGTGGTGTGACAAATAAATAGTAAAAGGATATTCGAGTTTAAGCACTACGGTTAAGGGCCACTGGGTAGCGTACTTGACAAACTGCCTCCTAGAAATCAATTGTTTAGTTTGTCTAAGTCGAAACCACAAGACGTTACCGCTTATGCGGCACAAGCATTCTGCGTTACACTACATAGACATTAGTGGGCCGCTGAACTCGCATCCTGTGTCCGTCTTCTCCCGTCTGCGTCGGGCCGCAGACTTAACTAGGAAATACGGGTTTTTAGAAGCCGTTAGCGGCACGGCCCGGTGTCATCGGCCAGGTCAAATCTTATGACCAACATCACGACGAGTAGAAATCTCTTTGATGTTTCGACTTCAGGCCAGACGATTCAAAAGATCGAATTCATAATCAGCCTCACGAAAGAAATTAACATAATCTGCGGGCTATAATCTTTCAATTGCGCCCCCATACTCGTTCGATATTTCTAGGACACGATTCAGGAATCTTTCATAAACTAATATGGCGACATTAAGATACCTGAGCGCGTCGGAGCCATAAAGAGCCACCTTGTAATCGCCTCTAATATTTTCTTGCATTATCGTATATTTTTATTATCACCATAAAAGCGTTATTACGGATAATTTGCGCCTATAAATAAATTAGTAATATTATCCGTCAATGCATGTGTCCGAAGGGGCCTAGTAATTAACGTGTGAGAGCTTCACGGGCACAATAAACTGCCGTCGTCGATGACTTCAAATCTCCATTATTAGGAAACAACAATGCAAAGCTATTTATAAAAAGACCTTCATCGTTACACTATCGACAATAATGATTTTTTATTTCATCATGTATTTATCTGTCATGTGTTTCCACGTATTTCCAAACACGAATAATTCTAAGAACTTGAAGTTCTATGTAATTACATTTAAATTTAAGCCTAAGAGGCCGTTAAGCAAGCGACAGTGGCCGCTAATAGTTACGCCTATACGTACGAAAGCTAGATTTACAAATTGAAATAGCAGGCTTTAATATTTGCCTAACAATTTGCTTGTTTATGAAAGAGCCGTACTCCCATCCACCTGTAATCCCATCCTTTGTTAGAACCTCTGATGGGCCCACTTAGCAACTTAGTTTCAACTATAAAATATCTAGTCGAGTCTCAAACTAGCAAATTAAATTTTGTCCTGTGTTGTACATATGTATTTTATTTGTCCTCAGCGAAACTAAGCTATGGTCCAATTGAATCGCCTGCATTTGTTGCGATTTGCACTGTTCATTAAGCGCTCGACGAAATACGATATTTTAATTATTTGAAGGTAAACGTGATATCCATTTACAAGTTAAAGGTCACATCTGAAGTTAATTTTTACATTTATTATTATTTTTTTTACTATTACATTTTTTTTTTTACAACAATCCGGCCGAAACGAAATATAAATACTACTTAACGCCTATCTAACAATCAGAGCCATTGCGCATTGACGCGTCCAGTTTACTGCACGCTACTATTTATTTGAAAAATGATCAAATATGTATTTTAATCGAAAGAAACAGAAAGATTCCCTTAACTATAACCATTTATTATTATTTATATTGCCTCTAATAGCAACAAACTCATAACTTCAGTTGAAGCGCTAAAGAGACAAAATCGACAAAGCGTTTCCGTCATAGCCATCTCCGTGCCTATTATCACTTCCGGAAGTGATACGAGGACGCTACTCTTGTTTGAATACAACAAATCACTATTCGTCGCACTTGACTTCCCAATTTTATGCACAGTGTGTACATGTCGTGGCCAGATCTTAAAATTGATAACTATTTCATTACATAGAAAACAATACAATATGCTCAAACACATATAATATATTTTGGCTGTTCCCCGCGGTTTCGTCATATATATGTAAATGCACGCGTGGTATTAGACCACTATTTTGTTGCGGGTTTATCTTTAAACTAGGATAAATCCCATCATAGAGCATGGCATGGTGTTGGCTTTTTGAACGTGCTACCCTCAATCCTGGGATCATACGTTCTAACCGCGGCAAGGCACTAATGGACTCTTCATTGTATGTGCGTAAGTAGATCTTAGACCCAAAAATCGATTACCTATTATGACAAATCCAAATAACCATGAAACAGATGCAGAAATCTCAGGCCTTGTAGCGTTGAAGGGTTGAAGCTCAGTTGGAAGGTGTTATTAATTCATAAACCTATTTATATGTATATATATAGTATATACAATAATGGGGAAGGTGGTAGGGAAATGGTTTTAGTGGTTTCGTTTAGAGATTCTAAATTCAACGGCTTGGCTAAACGGTGACCTCGTCTGCGGTTTAAGGTCAAAAACTGGTAGTTCTAAGACGCAATCCGAGCAAGTAATTTGTTAGATTTAAAACATAACAAACCGGCACTATACTGAAAATATGTAAGAATGGTTTTTCTTCTTCCACTTACACAGGTAACAGGTACACAGTAGGAAATATTATTAAACTTAAAACTTTTCACCTGCTTCTTGGGCCAGGCCAAACCGTAAAAGATAGAGTTACGGTGTTTTAGAAAAAGTTGTAGAGAACCTTGAGCAAGAAAAAATAAAATGCAATACATGAACTGTACTCAGATAAATTTGAAGAAATCGTAAATAGGCATACAAAAGTACATTGATAATAAGAAAAAACACAACCACAATAATGATAATCTAAGAAAAACTGATAATATATAATGCATGCATAAAACTTAGACTAAACAGAAATAGCTTATTGACATAGAGATTCAATATTAACATTATCATAAATGTATGTTAATGGTCTCTAAAATACAGGAACTTGTTAAGTTAAATTAGTCAACAAGACATTAAACTAGGCACAAAATATATCTTATAAACATGAGGGATTAAAGATAGCCAAATTAAAATTTTAAGTTAACAGATGCAATAAAAGTTTGGGTCATGGAATGGGAGCGTTTAATTTATTTAGACTTAGTTTGTTTGAAACTTTTTTGGACAGCTAAAATTTCAATTTACCTGAATATTCAATGTGGGCATTGTGTTTATTTATAAGATTACGCAGGAGTTATTTCATGGGGAATGGAGTATTATTAATAATAAAAAAAATATTGTGTATTCTTTTCCAAAATTAAATATCTTGCACTCTTTATATAATTTAGACTTAAAGTGCAATTGTAAAAAACAATTCAATTAGACAATAGAGTTCTGTTTTGTTTACTTAAGAGAATTAACACACCTCACAGAGAAACTCTCAATTTAAACAATTTATTTATCAGCCACAATCTCTGAGACCAAGAGATATAAATATAAAAAGCCACGCCATTCCTATGACTAAATACTTAGGCTAACAATAATTCAACTTTCTAAGTGTACTAGGGAATACAACTGTCATACTAAGATAAATTAGTTAGCAGAAGTTTTACTATACACATACATCTAGGTCATCAAACAGGATTAAAATAAAATAAATTGCTTCTATTTATTTTGTTACCATACTCTTCCTTTTATCTCTACCACACATTTTTCGGTCTGACTACCATAAAATATAATACAAAAACTATAATAAAATAAGTAACTTATTTTGATTTTCTTTTATTTAGATGGTAAACTTATGGTTAAGTGCACTTAGCACAAACCTGCTATACAGATGATACATTTTTAGAGTATTCTGTTGCATTAAAAATTGTGTCTGCTATAATTAATATTAATATATTAAATAATAATAATTAATTAATAATTGTAATTTATAGAATTAGGTTCCCCTTTCTATTTACATACACAGTGTACTGTGTGAATGCATTGTAATGTGTGCATACCAGTTATGCTTTCACTTCATATGAATCATGTTTCCTTTCAATATCAGACCAATGTGTTCTTTAAATTTGACATAACACTTAAAAAGAAATACCGGATAAGGCAACTCACAATAGTGATTGGGTATTCCAATAGTAAAACGCATAATTGTTACAGGTTATTAAGTAGTCAGTCTGTAATGCTTCACTATGTAAACCACATCATAATTATTAGATCTACATCCATTATAGGTTTTGAGATATCTACATGTTAAACCTGTTAATATTGCATAAACATTAAAATTATACTCACGGCTCGGCTTCTATCGACTGCAAACGAGCGACATAGTTTGAGGGAATGTAACCTTCTTGTTTTGTTTTCTTGCTTCTGGCTAACCACCAGTCACCTTGTGTATCATTTAGAATTTCTAAATGTTCACCCTTTCTAAAACTAAGGTCCTCATCCGTTCTGGCATCGTAGTCGTAAAGGGCAACAAATATTCGGGTGGGAGCGACCTCGCTAGTATCAGGGCCCTGATTCACAACAGATCTTATCGGATCCGGAGGAGGAGTAGGCACCGGTGTTTGAAATTGTCTTGGATCCTCTTCATGGGTATTCACCCGTTCATTTTTGTTTTTAGAATCCTTTTCTCCTGCACTACTAAAACAGTTCCCCATTTTCTCTTTACAAGGTGAGGCTCGTGCCACTTGTTTTACGTCAAATCACACACTTGTATGATCCTAAATATACGATTAAAACTATTACGTCCATAAACATTTTATTATGTCACTTAAGAGTCAAAAAATACAAATGGGAAACATATTTTCAACATAAACAAAGAATGCAGTTTCCCGACGAGACATAACTATAGGCCGCCATTTTAATATACCATAGACAAGATATTACATTTCTATGCAATGTCTTGATGACAATTCACAGTATCAATCAATCAAAAACTATAAAAAAAACTAAATTGTAAATGTGTATTTTTCAAATTTTAGTTTTTAATATTTTCGTTATATTAATCTATAAAAACTTTATGTCCAGTGCTGTTTGTGTCAAGGGTAAACGACATTTTAATAATTTACCGATTACAATAGTAGTATAAGGAAAAAGTTAAACTAATTGTAACGACCTCTCTGTTAACATATGAAAACTGATAATTTAAAACGAACCCGTTAAAATTAGCAGAAAATGAAAATGATTAAGAAGCGGTTCGCATTGTCGTGAATAGATGGCGCTGAAATCTCAAAAAATTTTTTTGTAATAAAAAATATAATTCTGCAAAGAAAAAAATAATGGGGCACTGTTCTCATCTCTGGGTGGGAGTTCTCCAGTCACCAGCACCTTCCAATTGACAGTATTCGTCGACTACCAGTCACTTTCCGAGCGGCTTGTAATACCTGCCCTGCGATTCTGTAACTCACTTCACTAACTCACACAGCGGTTTTCGCATCGGCGGTCGCTCTCAAATCAGTCGTGAAGCAGTCATTTTATGATTTGGCATTCTAATAAACAATAAACTACAAGCTCCCACCTTTTCAGAATGCCAAATCATAAAATGACTGCTTCACGACTGATTTGAGAGCGACCGCCGATGCGAAAACCGCTGTGTGAGTTCGTGAAGTGAGTTACAGAATCGCAGGGCTGTAGTTAGTTTTTAGTTTCATCATTGGACGTCGAGGAAGAATATAAAAACATACGATTCAACGTAATACCACCTCGATGTCCATCGTTTCACAACTGAGCATTTTTTAAGGAAGGTTTTGCCGCGCACCACCACTATGTGGAACCGGCTACCCACTGAAGTATTTCCGGAAAAGTTCGACTTACGGTCGTTCTAGAAAAGAGCTTAAAAGTTAAAAGGCCGGCAACGCAACTTGCGTTGATTGTCGCACATTTTGGATGTAAGATTTTGTGAAATAATTGGCTTGATAACTAAATAAATAAAACGCACTTGCGAGCCTTCTTGCAGTGTAAATGTCTACGAGAATCTGAAATCACTAAAATTAAGTAACTATTGAAAGCATAATATAGTAATCAATTACTGTAATAATTGTCGTTGAGAATTGGGCTTCAGATCGGCCCATTGTTTTTCGACATAGCGAATGTGTTCGATAAGGTTTGTCACAAGGACTTGGTTTTGAAGCTCTGCTACTTTCATGTAGAACTCTCTCGTCCCCACGTCCCATTAGAGCCAGAATCCCTCAAGGTTCCACCCTCACGCTCTACTAACGCTGTTCACTAGCACCATTCTAAGATCTCCCAATGTACAGTTTGATTTTTACACCGATGATACCACTCTTTATACCAGCCATAAGACTGACATAATATCGATCGCTTTGATTCGTCCAACTATCGCCCAATAGGACCTCCTTGTTCACCAGAATAATGGAAACCATTAATAACGGCCACCTCCTCAGGTACCACCGATAGCGAGCCATATCAATATGGCTTTCATCGTGGTCGCTCTGCGGTGCAGAAGCACTGACATATATAGACACAATCAGATATACAGAAGTATATCTTAGGTGCTAACGTGTATTTTAGATAATTCGAAAGCCTTCGATCGGGTGTGGTATAAAGCGCTTCTCTAGAAGCTTCTAGTCTATGGGATCCCCGAGAGAAAAAAAAGGTAAGTGGTTCCGGAAATGAGAAATAAAGATAAATCCCGACAATAGCGTGACAGTTCTCTTTGATAGGGGCGACTTCGCTCGCAATCTGGAAAAATATCGTCTCACGAAAGAGGAAGAACTATACGGGCAAACTCTCCCGTTGCAATGTCTGTGAGCACCTGCGACCATTAAAACATTTTAAATAAGCATTGTATTTAAATAAAAGTTATGAATAAATAAGAAAGAACCAAGTTTCACATATAACAGTAAGGAGTGATGAAATAGGAAATCTTACATTGTTTTTTTTAAATAGGTAAAGCAAGTCGATGTTTGCTCTGAGAGATTCCAAGTTATAAAAATTTAACCTATTCTCATATTTACTCAAAATTGCACATTTATTATTTTTAAAGGATAGATGATATAATGATATAAAAACCAGCCTCGCTGAATGGGTTAAATACATTGGAGACCAGACACAACTATTGAACTCCAATATGCTTCTAACGAGGCTGGTAAAAATAGTAACTGCGACACTGGGATCGGTAAGACTCCCTATTATTCTGGAGATAAAACCAGAGAGCTTTGAGGATCTTTTTATAATACTATCCACATGCTCCCTAAAATTTAGTGAACTATCCATAATGTCACCCAAATCTCTTATGCTTTTAACCTCTTGAAGTTTCTGGCCCCTTATGTAGTATGTTAATGGTGAAGATTTCTTTTTTTTGAAAATTTTATGCAGCAGCACTTTCCTTCATTTAAAATCATTCTATTCAGCCCGCACCATATGTTAACTTTGTTTAGTTGCTGCATTAAAATATTTTTGTAATGGCCGGGAAATTAGTGGCCAACAGTGCAGCTATCAATTGCAGTAAAACATGGCCCGTTTAGACGCGCCATTATAAAAATCAATTTCTGTAAAAACCTTACTAAGCAATTAAATTATTCCTCAACTTAAGAGACGTCGGTCGTTCCTATCAACTGTGATCTATTAATAGTTCAACACTGTCACAATGGAGTTACTTATTCCATACGGAGAGTGAGAAGCATTCTATGTTAATATGATGACCATGACTAAGGATTGATTACTACGCTATTTTAATATGTAAAAGGATAATTTTATTTATGTAGATAGGGTTGAACAAACTCGCACATCTGATCACCTGATCTATAACTAGCTTATCTTTATCAATTACCTACTGCCTACCTATAAAAGGGATAAAATATAGTATATAGTGTTTTGTCTACAAGATCACATACATCATTTCAAACTACGCAATATTATATTAACTTGCGCGTTTCTGAATATGTTTAGGATAAATGGCTCTGTTTGGTTTCTACCGAGTCTCGATTCTATAAAAGCTTTGATTTTGAATAACTACAACATTTGCAACTGTTGTGTAGTAATAATAGTAAAATGGTGTGTAAGGAATAATGTTGCTAATCACAAATGAAAACCATGTTTATGATAAATTAAGATGCAACAGCTTTATTTTGCGACCGCTGTCGGTTTTAATATAGAATGCTATGAGTCGTAATCGCAATCTGACAATTTTTATATTGATGTGGAGGCGAGCGAGCATTTATTTCACATTAAAATAAAATAAATATTACCCAAAAATTCAGTATCCACGTTCAGCTACTATTTGCGGTGTGTGCGACCCTTTCATATATAGTCGCGGTGCTTTCCAGTCTTTTTCTTTTAGAGGCTGGAAAAACTGTTTCTAATGATTAGAACGACGTAAATTATACACATTTTAATTTTAAATACATACATATACAAATACATATAATACATAGAATCAACGCATTAAAACACTGAAGATAAAGGCAGTTGCTGTCCGTTGGGTACGCGAAGGCCTCACTCCGCAGTAGTCGACACTCGTCCACTCAGCACTTCAGCAGTCAGTACTAACTCGGCGTTCGACTAGACTAGCCAACTCGGTGCGCGCCAAATAAAATTAAAATAATGTTCGCTTAGGAGTCTTCAAATATAAATAAAGTCCCTAAGTTTGCTTTGATAAAACAGTGTTCTTGTTGAATCGAGATAAACATCCGTAAGTCTTTTTATCTTTTTACCATTATCACTTTTTGTATACACAGAACGATGGCAGTCTATATTTTTGTGCGGTTCCATAAATATTTACTTGTATCGCTTGCTGCTCTGATAGATGATAATTAAACAATGTGTAGACTTACGTTAAATGAAAACTCTGAAAATATTAACTTGATTTGCAAGTCTTATTTAGTATAAAGCTAATTAAAATATCCACGCCGTCCAAAGGTTTATTCAAAATCGTAAACCATTAATAAACCTAATGAGATACTCTTCCCTAAAAAAGGTTTCCACGATATTGTTTCGAGGCGTTACTCCTTTAACAATGTTTGTGTGTTTCTTAATAGAAACATCGTCTATTAATAAGAGCAAACAACGGAAATTTAATGGCATTTTTCACATAAAATTTTAATAGAGAACCTTGAACGACCGGCCGAATAACGAAACGCCGCAACGTTTGACTCTCCATTTTACTCTTTGCTTTCGCAAATGCAGTCGGAATCTTTTTAATAGAAATTCGAAATTTATAATCAAATTTTCAGAGACAGGAACTTTATAATATAAATATACTTGCTGCCCCCGCGAACTTCGTTTCTCCTTCATGTGATTTTACTTAGCCTACCATTTTAGTACATACCAACATGGAACATTTTAACATATGCTACCCCAGACTGTTCGAGTTTCCGGAATGAAAACTTTTTAGGTTTTTCTGTGAATGTTTCTCTCTATAAACCTCAGAGTTCAAGTCATAATATTTTAATTAACAAATTCAAAATAGGGGTTGATCGTAGAGGCGTGAAAATTAAGGGTTGTATGTATAAATTTTTTATCTAATAACAATTTAGGGGTGAACCCACCCTTATCATAGGGGTTTGAAAGATAGATAGTAGCCGATAAACAATTTCATAAGAATCGGTCGAGCCGTTTCGGAGGAGTATGGGAACGAACATTGCGACACGAGAATTTTATATATTAGATATCGATCGATAAATAGACCATCCAATACAAAACAAACATAAATATAGATATGACATCGTAAAAAAAATATATATCTTATTTTATTAGTAATCATTTAGATTTTTGGGAAGGCACGCGATTTATGAAAGAAAGCATTCGTCGTTCATCGCAGTGGGACATAGTGTAAGTAGAAAAATGCTCTTTAACACAATGCATCAATCAAACGGTTCTTTCTTTGTGGTTCTTTTACGAGTTGTTATTTAAACATCTACATCCGTAGGACACAATGCAACTTCATTTGACTTACATTCAGGTCCAAACTACCTATTTTACATGTATTATACACTCGATCTAACCACCGGAAATATGAAACTTTTATTGTACTTTTTTAAGTTAAGAACACGATACGAAAATCTAAACATGATAATTAATGCAAAGGAAAGTAATTAGCACTCTGACGTCACGTCACATGACGTCTGAAATTATTTAACTTTATTTGAAAAGCTTTTCGACTCTCAGGTGAAGAAAAAAAGAGTAATAACTTCGGGTTTTTGAATAATAAATTCCTACGAATCAAACGAATAGTAGATATATTTGGGGTGCGTTCTTATTGTTATTGGAATAACCTGTGAAGTTCCAAGATAAAAAGATCTACCCGTGTACCGTGTATTGGAACTCCCAAACTGTATGGGCTTTGCATTCAAATCGCATAATATGTATCTGGGCAAAGCCTTTAAGCAAAAAGGGGTTTGTAGTGACACCTAAAATCTACGGCTGCAATCAGTGCGATGACATCATAGCCTGAACGCGAATGAAATTATTCCAACCAATCAGGAAATCTACAACTTCTCGACCGTAGCCCCAAAGGTCAGCCACGACCTGGCTGGCTGGAGCTCCCTACCATAGTCCAAGTTGGCGGTTACACGCCACTTCGACAAGGCTAAACATCATCTCATCCCAATTTTTGTCTGAGGTTCGTAAAAGCATCAATTATTACGTCTTACCGACAAAAAAGGCCCGTAACAGGTCTAACGACACTTTATTTAATATGCCAATAGCAGCACAGCGTGGTCAGATTAGGGTTTAAACCGTCTTCACCCAGACAGGCGGGGTCCTTTATTTCGAACTGCGCTCACTCCAGTGACGTTCCGTCCTGCCCTTCAAGCGATTGACCACCCCGTGGTGGCTCAATCCGAGGTCCGAGTCCCGTAGAAGATGCTCTTGCGGTAGTCGCGGGAATCCCCATTCCGTGGAGCTACGCTCGCCAAAACAGCCCGAGCTGAGCTGTCAAGGCCTCTCAGGCTAACAGCGAGATCTATTCAAAGATAAAAATAGTCACTAAAGCCTTCTCGCTCGCCAATCAGTGGTTCGACGGATCAAGGGAGGACCCCTTTAGTGATTTCATGTATTGATTGTTTGACCTTATTATATAAATATCGTATAGTATCTTTCGATCGAAACTTTACTGTTACTAAAGTTCTTATTATAGCAATTCTTGATATAATTAAAATTTAAATGAATGGCAATGGTCGAAGGACCGCAATACTTTACTATTTTTTAGCTCTACCGCTCTAACGTCAATTTCACCTGTCAATCAGACTAACCCTACTTGGGTATAATTGACGTCGTATAAATATTTCACTGAAATTGTGTGACAAAATGACTTCGAACGAAAAATAATGGCATACATACTTTCGGCTTATATAAATAGAAGAAAGTATATTGTTGTGAATACAATTACTATAAAGATAAGATTGTTATCAATATTTCTCTCACTCACTCTTAACCTGTATCTTATGTACCTGAAAACAGACGATATATTAATGCACTAAGTACGTATAGTTTCTAAGTCAAGTCAAGAATCCTATTAATCTTAAAATAATTATACTAAGAATATACCTAATGTATTAATCTCCTATCTTTGAATTAGTACTCTTCTGAGTTATTTTTGATATCCACATCATCATCCACAAAAACTGTTCCTTGACTTGATATTAATATTTATGTAGCCCAGTGTTGATTCACAGGTTTCTTTTTTATCTTTCGTCATCTAAGTAGTAGATGTCAGTCATTATAATACAAAACAAACAATTAGTTAACCGTCAGTTCATTATACGTTTATATTTGAGGGCTTTTTAAAAGTAGATTATTATGGAAATGTGGCCCTCAGGCCCACAAAATTTTACTTATACCGAAATTGGTAACATTTTCTGCTCTACACTGCTATCAATAATTTTTTTCGTTAATTAAACATTAAAGCGCCGGGGCACGGAAACATGTTTTACCTTATTTTGATAGAAATAAATAATAATAAAAGAGTAAAATTTATTTTATTTGTGGTGACCGTATTAATCAAAGGTCATGACACATGTGTTGTGTTACGCGATACCTTCGCACGTGTTGGGACAGTCGTTATATATTATTATGATTTATTCTAATTACAGCAATTTGTTATTCAAATTAATTATTGGCTACAGAATTAAAAACATAAATTTAATTAAAATGTCACTTAAATATACTTTTTCTTGGACATTGAAAAACGTAGCAAATATAGCATCATTTTATAAAAGTCTATTCCACGAGTTACTTAACCTAACCTTTGTTAATTTACATACAATAATTATTATAGTAAATTTGAATGATTACACATTTATTTGGTTTCATTAATAAACGTAAGCTGATAATAAATAAAAATAATATTAATAATTACCTCACGACTCTGCAGTGGTGTATTGAAGGGTGTCCAATGAAATATATACGTAGGATTCTTTACGCTGTTAGGTAAACAAATTTTCTAAAAAAGAATCTTTACTTGGCTTAGCCCGATAACTTAATACCGTATTATTTGGTCGTAGACACAATAAGCTATTGTTGTAACTGGAATGTGAATGCGACTAGATTAAATTGAACAACAAATAATTCACTGACGTGTACTCTGGATAGTAGCCCGTGACAGCAATTAATGGATACTGTAGGAGCCGTGTATGCTCTCGAATGGCAGATCACAGGAATGTGGGTCAATCTGAGGGGTTTCCGATGAATATCTATCTGAGCTGAAGGAAAACGGACCGTGATGAATTGATATTGCTTACTATCAGCTAATGCCTCGTCCTAATGTTTTATTAAAAGTGTCTTGTAACTGACTGACTAATAACTATGATTTGAACAATAATTGTAACCTGTGTACTAATATTACGACATAAAGGTAGTTTGCCTGAAATCTTTAGAAAATGTCCAATGGGAAACTCCTAACACTTACGCTTTTGCTTTTTTCTAGGCTTTACCATAGAGGTAGTGCTACAGAATTTCCGTTTTACAATTAATAAAAATTCATATGCAGATATACCACACTGAAAAGTGATCATTGCTTTGCTTTATACCTTTCGGAATAATAAATAATTTTCATGATATTGTCGTTCATTTCATGTGTTAGTGCTGCCGTAACTAGTGTATTTGTTTATGTATTAAATGAAAAACAGCATAGTGAATGGGAGACGCTGTCAAAACGGTTGGCGCCTCAATGACGAACCACAGATGTTTGAATCTCGTCAACAGTTCATTTGCATATGCGTAAACTTTAATTCGCCAATCCTCTCATATGACAAGGCTAACGTTCAAACATAAATAGAAAAATTAAACGAATTAACATAAACCATACGGCACCTACGATTACATAATATTTATTCATCTGATAAAACGTGGATATTCCTAAAGAAAACAGGCAATGAAAAGCTTCAAAGGTTTTTAAAACGTTGTTCAATAAATAAAATTATATTCATCTCACGGATAGCAGCTGAAAGTTACTAAATAGGTAACTTGTTATATTACTTACTTAAAATAATGTTTTCTTTTAAGAAGGAAACGACAGAGTATCTTTTAGAAAAGAGACCTTCCTTTTTATATTGTTTTGTGAACTGTCTAAAGAGGAAGTGGAAATTGAAAAATATTAATAATGTCTCGCATTCAGCTCGCAGCACGTTTTGCGAAGGGTTTCAATAAAAGAGAAATTCCAGAGAACATGTCGGGTATCCGACTTTTCTATTAAAATAGGTAAAAGCACGAGTATACGTAATGTACTCGTTTGCAATACAATGTTTTCGTAAAGTGTATATAAACCGACGAGAGAGATATTTGTCTGCCCTGATTGGTAGTCCAGACAATCTTGCTCTATTAACTACTATTGTTACAGGAATTCAATCAGTCAAGGTAAAAATACTGTAAAAGTTAATTAAACAGTTGATTCCGGTAAATTCAAAGTACCTACTTATCTGAAATGGTTTAGTTAAAAGCTATAAGGTTTTAGTCTCATTCAAGTATTTCGAGAAACTATTCATTCGTTATACTGAAAGCTTCTCGTTTCATCTGGATTGAATTCACTCCGTAGCAGAGATAAATTTTACCAAATAAATACAGATAAACGTTTTATCTTGTTTTAAAATTTATAATGTATGTTAGAAAATTAAACTATGAATTCTTATTCGAATTTAAATCAATATTATGCTTAACATAACACGGGCTGCTCGTCTTATTTATAACTATGTAGTAAAGTTATTTTAAAAGTTCATTGTTCCAGCATTTCCTTTTAAGTCACACGTTTGATTTTCACAAAAGCAATATTATGTAAACAAAGTTAGATTCTCGGCACGAAGAACACTGATGAATACAAACGATTCGGATTCAATAGAAGCCACATGACCGCAGCTGCGATATTATAATTAATCTCTCGTTATTAAAGCTATAATAACACATTTGAACATTCGTCTATGTCGTGATTAAAAGGCTAAGCATTTAATGTGACTTATCATGTAAATATGTATAAGTATTTCCTATTAATTAACTTTGACAAATTTTGAATAGCGGCAATTAATCTTCGGTTCATTATTTGTTTTTGTTAAAAGCTAGAAGCTGCTTTTGAATAATTTTATTCTTTTCTTTTAGAACCTGAAGGAAACATGGTTTGCACTGTTTCTCTCGAATTATCGCGAAGACATGGAGATGCAGACAATTGATTGAATTAACTCTGAAAAGCGATCGCTTCCCCAATGCTAGAGGCCGAACACCACCATGTTAGCAGACGATGATTCTCCTAAATACAGCTTGAGCTATATAGAGTCTAACGACAGTTACACTGCGCTGGACCACACCAAATTGATATCCTTACTCAAGCTCAATGGGACGAATCAAAGCGATAATATCGGGGAGTTCCTGAGGGTTCTGGAGAACCTCCGAAGCAAGTTCAACATATCCGTAGTGAAGGAATGCGATCGGACACATTATTGCTCGGGAGAATTCCGAGACTTGATTCTGGCTTATAATAGTATACATGGATATATTAGCCTATTGGTAAGTCTTTGATCCAATAGGAAATATGTATCTGCTTTTCGCTTTCCTTTTTGCTTTCCTAATGATCTGTAGACTCGTAAGGGAATACCAATTTCTGAAATTCGTACATAGTATCGTATTAGCTTTTGTTAAGAAAACCTAAAACCACATTTCAATTAATAAATATATAATAATAGATATAAAAGATATAATAGATATAAAATATAATATATAATAATAGATATAAAAGAGTGAATGCTGTGCTGTCGTCACAAGTCAAAATCAAATTGTGTAAGTCTGTAAGACACTTAACACTCCTGCGGTTTCTAAGTGTAAGCTATAAATTAATTCGAGTGAAAGTTAACCCTGCTCTTCCCCAGATATGTCTATTCGGGAGTTTGGCAAATGCATTGAACGTCGCTGTATTAACGCGACGTGACCTGGCCGGGGCTCCAATTAACCGTCTGCTGAAGTGGTTGGCAGTCGCCGATGTCTTTGTTATGCTTGAATATGTGCCATTCGCTATATATCGATATTTGGTAAGATATTATGTACGTTTGAAATTTTCAAGAAAGAGGAGAGCACCGATTTAAAAAAAAATGCTTCAACTGCTCGATGCAGCTGTTCCCAGGTCAAGAAGACCGACCTTACTCCTGGGCCGTCTACATGCTCTTTCACATGCACTTTACTCAAATCCTGCACACAGCCTCGATTCTGCTCACTCTCTCGCTGGCCATCTGGAGATATATTGCCATCAAGTGAGTGTCGGTTAGCTTTTTTACAATAATAGAAACAAAGGTACGTGTGTCATCACAACATGGTAATAACCATTGAATTAACAATAATACGAGTATAACCAAGTTTGAATTTCATGATTATTTGTCACCGTTCCGCTGTTCCACTTCAATTATAATTAATATGCGAAACAAGTTCATACCGCACCAAAAGGTTAATTTAACTTATTTTCTCACTATTGTTAACCGAGGCTGAATCCTCTTAAATCAGCTAAATTGTATTAATATCAATAGACATAGGATTAATTGTTGTTATAAATTTATATGAATATATTTTTTAATTACCTTTCTTGTTTATTCAAAGCATTGGTATTCATCAACCATTTACGGTGTTTGTTTCCAGATATCCATCTTATGGCTCATCGTTATGCACTGACCGCCGCTGTTCCATCGCAATCGGCGTAAGCTTCTTATTGCCACCGATGTTATGTATTCCGTCATATTTCGTAAGTACGAAACACACTTGCATATTATAGTTATATAAGCGTTCTGTTTGTAAAAAGTTCTCATTTATTATCTTGTCTTCGGTCGACACTTGGAATACCTACCCCTTTGCGTAGATTGCATCGTGTATTTCTGTTGGACTTATGTGCACAACAATAAAAGCAACTAAAACGTGCAATAGAAACTCACTTCTCTATGAAATTATGTTTCTCGTATTACGCGACAGAGATACAAAGTGACCAACTAATTTGCATACGAGCTTAACAAGCAATTATTCAGCTATTCAGCAGTTGATTCAATTAAGTTTTCACAGCAAATCTTCTTTTATTTTAACAGTTTATACCGGTGTGTTCAGCAAAATTGAAGTTATTTGCGCTTAATATCTCACTAACGCAATTTTTTGCAGGAAATAATTAACGCTTGAAGGTCGGTTTATGTGCCAAGGCTGTTCGCTCACACCTTAAATAAATCGATTTCTCCGTAACTACAAGTAGTAGTCATCATTATTTTCTTTGACAGAGTGCAAATATCGAAATGTCATAAATCGTTTTCAGGTGTTCACTATTCATCAAGACTACGCATTAGACCATCGCCCTTCCATAGTATACTTCGTAGACTCCAATTACGACGGGAGACTTTATCAGACGAATTTCTGGGTCCACGCTGTCGTGATTAAGCTCCTTCCTTGTGTGATCCTGACAGTGATTAGTGCGTGGCTTATCCGGGTATTGTATAGAGCCAATAACAGAAAGAGGGCTCTGAAGGGATACAATGCGTGCCCGGCCACGACTGCCGTCAACGGCAACGGTAATGTGTTTACGAGAAAATCCACAAAAAGGTCGAAGGCGGAGCGACGTACAGACAGGACGACAAAAATGCTAGTAGCGGTTCTCCTTCTATTTCTATTGACCGAGTTCCCGCAAGGGATTTTAGGTAAGAGCTAATTAGTAAAGTGCACCCAATAATAGCATCTCGCCGAGGAAATCATTTTCAGAACTATTCATTTTAATGATGTGATAACTCCCGGAATTTGCTAATAATATGATGACACGTCTTGCTTTTAATGGGAGTTAAAGTTAAATTAACAAAATTGTAATATGCCTTTGCCACACCTATAAAAGTACTTCTTATCTTGATTATTAGAAAAGGTCTACCTGTTGATACTAAACATTGTTGCAGGACTAATGAGCGGTGCGCTGGGGAGGTGTTTCTTCAAACAGTGTTACGACCTGTTCGGTGAACTCATGGACGCCTTGGCTCTCTTAAACGGAGCGATCAACTTCATATTATACTGCTCTATGTCGAAACAGTTCAGGACGACTTTTAGACAGATTATGAGGGCTCGGTTCGCCCCCACCCCGAGGGCGAGCTCCCATACTGAGTTGCAAAGCACATATGTATAAATGTTTATTCATGAAAACGGTTGGTTTCATTAAAAAAAAGTATACGTATAATATACGGCGAAAAAGAATTATTTAAAAATTCTGTAAAACTTTTTAAAGTGAAGCCGTTAAACACGCACAAAGGCATCATTTCATTAAAATTTCAGCAAATCTGATCTAACAATTTTTATTCGTATATTAATATATTCAATATTTTAAAATTAATTAATTTTAATTAATATAATTTAAAATTATATAAATTAATTTTTAAGCCCTTCAAGTTCAAAAAGGCTTATAAGCTTTGTTTAACGGCATTTGTAAGTATTTAAGTCTGCGTTAAATTATTATTATTCAAGCTTTTGATATGCGCCGTAACTAACCTTGTTAACGCGAACAGAGAAATAATTTAACTATGAAAACTGAACCTATGGATTTTTTGCTTTGTCGCTTTTATTGTCGCCACACGTTTAAGAGAATGGGATTTTTACACTACACGTTTGGAGTGACTGAAAAGTACTGACTATAAAGCCACAATAAAACTAACATAAAATTAATGAAATCATCGGATATGTATTTACATAAAATACATTAAGTTAGATATAAAATATAATAAGATTTTTGTTACATGAATGTGTAAATACTTAATGCAACGAGTAAACATACTTATGTGTAAATAATAATAATGAGTAATCATAGAATTAATGCACTGTTTAATATTACTCAATAAATGCTTTAATCACCACGTTGTTTTAATAAAATCAGTGGGGCTTCAGTCATTGTTCTCAGATTTGTGCGTGTTTCGTTTATTTTTTTCTTAACAGGCAAGTAAGTGATCAGCCTTCTTCTGTGCCTAACACAATATGCCGTCGAATTTTGACTGAACCGCATGCCGGTCTTCCTCACTTTGTTATGCGGACATGGAAATAAACGTCCGTTGATGCACAGGTGAGATTCGAAACTACAACCTCAGGGATGAGAGCCGTACGCATAAACTACTAGACCAACTGCTAACACTATATTATGTTTGGGAAAACAAGTACCTGTTAAGGCTTCAACAGCGCTTTGGGTATTTTTTTTTAACTATCCTTCACTACTCGTTTTCGGAAGAAATTCTACGAGAATAATCGATCCGAAGTTTCAACCGCAACTTATGCAACCCACAATGGACTGGCCTGCGCTCAGTCATTCTGCAATAATTAAAATAAAATCATAAAATCTAAAAATTATTTTAAATCATTCATCAATCACAATAGAATTAACATAATATGTACGTTATAATTATATATTTTAGTTTTATAAACCTGACAAACTCGCTGAGTTGAGAGACATGTTGACAAAGAAAATACCTAATGAAATATATGTTTGTACCAAATGAACATTGTATGAAGACATCTTTTTCTATCTTGATGGCGTCATAGTGAATAAATTCCATTATTAGAATATTTTCAACATGGTTTATAATTGTTTGATAATATTTGTTTATTTTAATTAATAAAAAAAAGGCAGAGTAAAATAATTTATTCATGAACATAATAAGAAAAACATTAATTGTAATTAATACAAGTGATATAATATGATTCTTATTTATTGTAAAATGTATGCAACGGCTTTTGTAGTTTTTACCTAAACTACAAATTACAAATAAAGGTTCATGTGTGTCATTCTAATGTTTTATTACATAAATTAAATATATATGGAATAATCGTTAAAAATAATAAAAATTACCGATTAAGTCTTTACGATACTTATACTTATAACCACCGGCTTTTTTCGTTAGAATAGTTATAAATTTAAATATTCTGCTTTTTCATACTTAATTTCAATATTTTAATTGTTTCCTAGATTTATAAATTCATAATTGTTAATTTTACTTTTATTCTTTCTGGAAGGTATTTATGGTGGAGATTTGAAATTTGTACTGATTTTATTGTACATCTTGTTAAAATACTGTATATCTTCCTAAAATGAAATAAAAAATAAAATACTTAAAAATAAAATACTTAACTAAAAATTATAATAATAATAATAATTACTATTATTATTTTATTTTTTTTTTTTTCATAGGAAAGAGAGAGGTCCTGCAGTATTTAGGTTAATTTTTATCAAGAATACTTGATGGCGCTAGATGTTAAGTAAAACGCGATAGCGTTAGATGGCAAACACAACATAAGAAGTCTCTGCTTGTATATTACGTCTTCGACGAGGTTAGGTTAGGTTAGGTTAGGTTAGGTTAGGTTTTTTTTTTTTTTTTTTTTTTTTTTTTTTTTCACCTAATAGGCCTACCTTCCCCGGCTACTTTATCGCACAGGGTCGTTGTCTAAGCTAAACTTCCATCCTTTCTATCATCCTTCCTCATAATAATAGACACACAACTTTAATTTTTATTAGGGTTTTACACGGATAATATTACAGTCTTTTTTACTTATTAGCCTACTTGATCCTTTTCCTTTTTTTTTTACACATTCCCATCCAGAGACGTGGCCCGCGAGGCGGGCGGCTTTGACTTCTCCGTGAGTATTCTCATAATACTCATTGGCAAGTGGGCGCCGGCCGCCTCGCGGTCCCCGCCCCGGCCTTACTCTCATTGAACTTAGCTGTTCTTTTGGTAATTTTTTGGCAAAAATCCTCCAGGTGCGATCTGTTACAGACTAGCATGTCGGCAGTCCTTGAAGACTAAGCGACATGCCCGTCATCTGTTCCAGGTCGCACCTGGAGGAGGCAAAAATGGGGCACTCCAGAAGTAGGTGTGGGATGGATTGTTCCACCCCACTCTCACATTCGCAGTCAGGTTTTTCTTTCAGCCTGAAACGGCACAGGTACTCGGCAAAAGGCCCATGGCCTGTGAGGACCTGTGCCATCTCAGGACTGAATCTTCTCTCTCTTATTTGCTTCTGGGCACCCTTGTTCTTTAGGAACAGTTTGGTTATTCCCCCTGTTATCCCTTCCTTATATCTTCGATCCCATTCTTCTATAGTTTTTCTTCTCACTTCTTTCCTGATGTATGAGAGCGGGTACTCTACGTGAGCTGCTTTGACTTTCGAGGTCTCCGCAGCGGCTCTCGCGAGTTCGTCCGCCCTCTCATTCCCCTCCGTGCCGACGTGCGCTTTCACCCAGTGGAGTTTAATGTTCTGGCCCTTTTTTAGGCTCTCCACCAGGTGTCTGCGGATCTCGACTACTCGGGGGTTTCGGGAGCGTCCGCCCGCAATCGCCTCGAGCGAAGACCGCGAGTCGCTGCAGATGTTCACGCTAGTACCCGCTATCATCGCCTCCCTCACTGCACCGACGAGAGCCGCCAGCTCTGCTTGATATACGGTGCAGTAAGGGGCCATCTTTATCTTTTTCCATTTTCGCTCTCTTCCTCCTTCCCATTTCGTCCATGCTGCCCCTACTCCTTTCTCCGTCTTACTACCATCTGTGTAGATAGCTGTTGTGTCTTCATTTTGTATTAGGCCAGGGTCAGTTGTGATGGCGAAGCTTATCTCCGGTTTTTCCGCGGGATGGGGTTGTTCTAAAGCAGGTACGGCTCGCTCAATCCGGTCTCCTTCGCGTATGAACGGAGACGACCCCCTTCTGGCCTCAAACATCGCGGCGGCTTCTTCCACCCTGAGGTCGAGGGGCAGTATCCCCGCCAATAGCGTCGCGGAATTTAGCGATGCCGTCCTGTAAGTCTTTGCTATTTTCTGTGCAAAAGCCCTCTGCACCGTCTCCAGTTTTTTCTTCGTGCACAGTTTCTTGACTGTCGGTGCCCAGGCTGCCGACGCGTATGTAACTATCGGCTCTATGACGGCTTGGTATACCTGGTGTACCATGTCTCCCGTCATTCCCCATTCCAGCTTCGCCATTCTTGCCACTTTTTTGTGTATGTCCGCCGCCTTTCTCGTGACATTTTGCACATGCTTGTTGAACGTTAAGCCCTCGTCTATCGTCAATCCTAGAAGTTTTATCTCCTTCTCCATTCCGATGTCCTGTCCATTCATTCTTATTCTTGGGGTATCGAACTTCAACCTTCGCGTCAGGACCATTGCTTTGGTTTTTTGTGGCGCGAAGTTGAGCTTGTTCTCGATACCCCACTTCCTCACATACTCGAGGGCAACGTTCGCTCGGTTTTCGATGGAGTGCGTGTCCGTTCCGCTGAACATCAGCACAACATCGTCTGCGAAAGCCTGTGCATATGTCCCATCTTCTTCAAGTTCGACCAGTAGTGGGTCGAGCAAGATGTTCCAGAAGGTGGGGCCGCTAATCGAGCCCTGAATGCATCCCTTTTCAGGTTGCCTCACATTCTCTCTGTTTGCGTAGCGGACCACCACCTTCCTGCCTTTAAAGTAGTCTTCCACTACCAGCCTTAGTTGCTTGGGACAGTCTTTCTTTGCTAGTTGGTACTTGATCGCTGGCCACCATGCGTTGTCGAAAGCCCCCTCGATATCTAGCGACACCATCAGCACTATTTCCTTGTTATTTATGTGGCTCCTCGCTTTTGTCAAGATATCGTAGAGGGCATCCTCCGTGCTTTTCCCTGGCATGAATCCATACTGCCTCCTGCTCATCCTGGGGAGTAGGCTGTGTCTAATCCTGTTTATGATAACCTTTTCTAGTATCTTCCCCATGACTGGCAAGAGGCCTATTGGACGGTAGGATTTGGCGGCCGCGTAATCCTCCTTTCCTGGCTTCCTCAGTACCACTACTGTACATTCCTTCCATAGATCAGGGAAGCATCCCACTTCGAGGCATTTATTGAAGATGGCCAAGGGAACCTCCGGGTTCGCCGTGATAGCTGCGCAGCAGATATCCGCAGTGAGTCCGTCGGATCCCGGGGCCTTCCTCGGGTTGAAGCTTCTAGCAGTACTGATGAGCTCCGCCATTGTGATTGGCACTTCATCAGCACTACTTCCCTGCAAGCTGCTGGTCATTTCCTCAACCGTTTTTCTCATTCTTTGATGGATGTCATCATCCATCTCGCAATTATCAGGCGGGAAGAATTTCCGTGCCAGCAGCTGCACCGATTCTTCGGAGTTCAACGAAATGCCCTTCTCTATTAGCGTGGTGTCTTCCCTGATCCCTTCCGCCTTTCTTATTATTTTATATATCCTGTCCCATAAGCTTTCCCCTTCTTGCTTCGTACAGAGTTTTTTCCACCCTTCCCTTTGAGCCCTTTCGATCTCTTCTTCATAGGTCTTTTTTGCCTCCAGGTAGGCGTTTACTACGCACTCTCTCCTCCTGGGAGCTGCGTATGAGATCCTTTTCTTTTTTCTTGTCATATCCTTTTTTAGGGCCTCTATTTCCTTGTTCCACCAGGGTGGATCGAAGCTTTTCTTCCTTTGTTTTACTTTGGGGATATGTTTTTCAGCGGCTTTTATTATTAATTTCGTGTAATCCTTTACTATGTTATTGACCCCGGCCTTTGTGTCCTGTCCTTTTATTGTTTCTATGTCCAGTCCTAGATGTGTCAATTCCATGTTAATCTTGTCTCTAAATTCCTCCCAGTCTGCGTTTTTCGTATTGAATTTGCGGGTTGTCTTCGGTAGTTTGTGCGTTTGGGGTTTTTGAAGGGCTGTAGTCATAAAAATTGTATTGTGGTCAGAGCTAGTGATGGAAGTATCAACCCACCATCTCGTTACCTTACTGAGGAGGGCCGTTGTGCATACTGTGATGTCCACTGCACTCGTGTATCTACGGCCTCCTCTCACGGTGTCGAAGGTGGGTGTGTTGCCACAATTTAAGATGCTCAGCCCCTCTTCGTCAAGGAACCCTCGTAATTCCCTTCCTCGTGTGTCTTCGTTTCGGCTCCCCCACCATTCACTCCATGCGTTCACGTCCCCTCCAATCAGTACCATCTTGGTTTTAAGTTTTTTCGTGACGCTTCCTAGTTGTTCGAGGTATGGTCCGATGGGTTCATCGCCTTCGAAGTACACTGAAATTACCCCTATTTCCCACTGGTCCGTTCTCAGGACGGCAGCCACTATGTTTTCCGTGATAAGTGACTTGTCTTGAAAGACTTCTATATGTTCGTCGAAAACAAGTATCGCCGCCTTCACCGGTTTCTCCCCAGTGGGTACGCACTGCACTACTCTGTACATAGGGCTTTCTGCCATCTGTTTACTGGCCCCTATGTACGGTTCCTGGAGTAGTGCTATTTTCACGTTTCTACCGCCCGCTTCTTTTATAAACTCCTGGATCGCGATTCTCTTTTTTCTAAGGTTCGCTTGTGCCAGGAGAAAGCCGGTAATATTGTTGGTGCCCTCGGCTTTTTTAACAATACGCGTAGCTTAGCCTCGCCGCCTTGTCCCATCCCTGCCGGGTTGGACAGCTCTGGCTGAAGGCCCCGTGCTCCGCGTTTCTTCCCTTCGTGTCTTTGCAGTTTATGCAGCTGGGAGGCTTTCCATCCTTGTGGATCTGGCAATCCGCCCTCATATGGGCTCCTCCACAGTGGCTGCACACCTCGGTCTCCTTTTTACAGTGTCTTCGGGTATGTCCGTACCCCAGACACATGGTTAGGTTAGGTTAGGTTAGGTTAGGTTCCCCCCCTCCGCGGATGGATTTACCCGCGGCTCCTAGGCTCGTCGTGCCGGGGGGGCCCAGTACCTGAAGCGACCGCAGCAATGCCGTCGCAAAGGGGAAGCAAATAAGGAGGTTATACAGTCTGGCCTTTATCTTGGAGGCCAGTCTCTGAAGAGGGCATCAGCGCCCAGCGGTGATGAGTCCGCTAGTCCTTGGCAAGCTGGAGAGATCATTTGATCTCAAAGGTGAGGCTGAGGGACCTTTGCTTTGACCTGGGCTTCGGATGCTCTCGACTCTTTCTTTCTCAAGAAACATGCGAGATGCGGTGTAGATGTATGTATGTTCTGTTTTCTGGGGGGCAAAACAGCATTATTTGGTGATATGGTCAGCGTATGGTGGAGGACGCTCGACGCACGATTGGAGGACAGGCCTAATTGGGCAATAAGAGGAAGGAAACCTTGATACAAAAATCCCCTAACGTTCGGCGCTGATGAGCGTGGCGTCGGACACCTAATCCCCTCTTTATGAGGAATTGAGGTCGTTGGCGGGCAGGTCAATGCCTAGCGCCAAAAAACGCGTCCCCGGATCCCTCCGGAGTGACGGCGAGGACTCGCTACAGCTTGGGCTCTCGGCTGTGGTACATGGGTCTTTAAGAGGGCCACAGGGGAGCGACCCCTGTTTAAATAAAAGCAAGCATGAGTTTTAATACACGTTTAACTACCCCAGGTGGGTTAAATCCCACCCATGGCGATGCCATGGCTAAGCCCCACCGTACTCTGGGGGGGGGCAAAACTCATGAGAAAGAGAAGGAGGAGAGAGAGTAGGATGTGAAGATGTGAAGGAGAATGAAAGGGACGAAATCGAGATGTCCAACCGGAGTACGCCTGTCCCTCTCAAAGAGTGTAGAGTGGTCTTGGTGCGAACTCCACTACCCTCATCGAGTCCAAATAACATCATAGTAGACCGAGAAGTTGAGGCTATTACTGATATCGAAACAAATATGGGACGACAAATGATGGAGGCCAGTCTGGAGACGAGTTGTGAGATGCTCAGCGCTGACGCGTCGTATGCCTCCATCAACTCACCACATGTACAAGGACGACCGGCGCGATTCTTTCGTCGGAAAAGAAGGAAGGCGGAATGTAGTTCTAGCGACACTGGAACCCCTCACTCGACGAGAAAGTCCCGGGCTGCCTTAACTAAACTCCAACGAGTAGAAAGGGAGAAGAGGACTGAAGCGGAATTGCTAGAGGCGACTCCCAGTCCCCCAACAAAAATAAGTAGCATAGCGCAAACGGAACGGCTCGCTGACCCAAAGGTGAGGATTGAGGCCAGCCTCGCCGCCGTGGATAAAGTCGCCCGAAACTCGAGCAACCTAAAGGGCACCTTTGTGGCAGCGCTTAAACAGGCGGTAACCTCAATTCGCAGAGACGCCGAAGAGCTAGCTGACCGTACAGTCAGTGATGAGACGAGGGCGCTCCGAAACGAAAATGAGAGGCTTCGTGGACAGGTGGAAGCACTTCAAAAAGAAATGGCTGAGTTGAGAACCCTGATCCAAGAGTGTTCCAGGAAACCGGTGTATAAAGAGCAACCACGGAAATCCTCACCGTCTCCGCAGCTCCCACAACTTTTGGCCGAGCTCGAAGGTCGTTTAATGAGACAAATGGGCGAATGTCTTAGTGCGAGACTCGCCAACCTGGAGCCTCGCCTAAATGCGGAACCAAAAATTCGACCACCATTAGCAGCGGATCCGATTTCAACTGGAGACTCTACGCCGAAGAGCATAGGAGGAGACTCGCTCGAGCAGAAGCGGAAACCTAGGAAAGGAAGGAAACTGCGGGCACTTGATGCTAACAATGCACCCGATGCCCTAAGTGCGCAGATTCCACCAACCCAGAGCAACCCGGAGGCCACTGGCGAGCAGGAGTGGAAAACAGTGACCAGGAAGCGCAAACAGGCCAAGAAGGGGAACGCAACTAGCAAGGATACCCCAACCGCTAGCATCGTAAAGCCCGCAGCTACGACCGTTCAACGGCCACGAGTAAAGCTGAGGGTCCCAAGATCTACGGCCGTTGTACTTACGATCACTGAGAGGGAACAGGATATGTCTTACGCCTCCGTACTACGGGAGGCAAAGGAAAAAATTAGTTTGAGTGACCTGGGCATTGAAGCCGTCAAGTTTAAGCGGGCGGCGACGGGAGCGGTGATCCTAGAGCTACCTGGATCACATAGTGGAGACAAGGCCGATGCCCTTGCCAGGAAATTGAAGGATGTCTGTCCTAGCGGGGTGAACGTGTCGCGACCAGAAAAGTGTGCCGAGGTTCGAGTGGCTGGCCTTGATGATTCAGTCACATCAGATGACATCAAAATAGCTATAGCGGAGAAGGGTGGCTGTAACCGGGAGCAAATAACGGTGAGTGAGGTTCGGCCGGACAGGACTGGTTTGTTTGGGGCCTGGGTCCGTTGTCCGATCCTTGCGGCCAAACAAATTTCTAAGGGTCGACTTCTCATAGGCTGG
>CAVNZK010000256.1:0-33565 GCA_963693345.1 Pieris melete
TAAACCTACAAAGAAAAAGGCTCGCCACTGAAGAACTTATGCAGGAGGCAGTTAAAAGAAAAATCACAGTAGCCTTAGTACAGGAGCCCTATATAGGTGCGATAGGGAAAATGAAGGACTACCCAAGAGTGAGAGTAGTGCAATGTCAGAAACCTCAAACAGGTGAAGTGGTAAAGGCTGCGGTGGTGATTTTCGACGCGGGTATTGATATAATACAATACCCGGAGATAACCACTGCCAACACAGTGCCAATAAAAATAAAAACAGCAGAGGGACCTGGCATTGCGCTGGTCTCATATTACATGGAGCCGGCCCCAAAACCCATAGAGCCTTACCTGAAACAGCTGGACGAGGTCGTTAGCAAGATTCGGAAGAGAATAATCCTAGGAGGAGATGCAAATGCGAAGAGCCCGTGGTGGGGCAGTCCAGTGGCCGACGACAGAGGAGAAGCATTCGAGAACGCAGTCGCTCAAATTGGCCTGCACATTATAAACGATGGACAAGAGCCAACTTTTGAAGTTACACGGAGAGGAAAGCGAATCGCCAGCCACCTGGACATAACAGCATGCTCACAAGACCTCCTAGGACACGTGGAGGACTGGAGAGTGGACCCGTACATAGTAACCTCGGATCACAACGCCATTCTATTCAAAATTAATATGACAAAAGCCAAAATAGAGGTGCGAAAGGGCACGACAAGAATATACAACACACGAAAAGCAAATTGGACCCTTTTCAAAGAATCCTTATCGGAAAAATTAAATACCAAGCATATCACTGAACTAACCATACAAAATATCAACAGTACAGACAAACTGGAAGAAACAATAAATTTATACAGTGACGCGGTTATCGCAGCAAGCGACACCGCAATCCCCAAGATAAAAATAGGGTCAAAACCTGGTCTGGCGTGGTGGACTGAGGAACTAGAGCGGCTTAAAAAACGGGTTGTCACAATGAAGAGAAGAATTAGATGGGCAGCCGAGTGTAGAAGAAAAAAAGTAATTAACGATTACCTTGAAGCAAAGGAAAACTACGAAAGTAAGGCAGATGAAGCACAAACGCAAAGCTGGAAACAATACTGCCAGAAACAGGAGCGAGAAACCATGTGGGAGGGAATATATAGGGTTATTAGAGGCACGGAAAGAAGGAAAGACGACATACCACTCATGGACAAGGGAAAGCAACTAGATGAAAAACAGTCGGCTGAACTACTTGCGAAAACATTCTTCCCAGAGGATGATACAGGAGCTGAAGACGATGGGCATTGGAAAATAAGAGAGAAAGCAGAAATTGTAAATGAAGGGGAGCATGATGCAAACCATGATCCCCACTTTACAATGGAAGAACTCACTAATGCCGCCCAAAGCTTCAACCCAAGGAAGGCTCCTGGAGAAGATGGCATAACGGCAGACATAGCCCTGAACGCAATAATTGCAGCTCCGGGTCTATTTCTCGCCATAGCTAATAAATGCCTAGAGCTGGGAACCTTCCCTAAAATCTGGAAGAAAGCGACAATAGTGGTCCTGAGGAAGCCGGCAAAAACTAACTACGATAACCCAAAGTCGTATAGGCCCATTGGACTGTTACCAGTTATGGGGAAAATATTTGAGAAAATGGTTGTCGAGCGCCTAAAATGGTACCTAGTACCGAAAACCTCAAAAAACCAATTCGGATTCATGCCCCAACGCAGCACGGAAGACGCTCTCTACACCGCGGTTAATCATATACGTGAAAAACTGAAACAGAAGAAAATACTGACGGTGGTATCCTTAGACATAGAGGGCGCCTTCGATAGCGCATGGTGGCCTATGATTAGAGTCCGGCTGGCGGAAGAGAGTTGCCCACGTAACCTAAGAAAAGTGATGGACAATTACCTCAAGGGAAGGAAAATAAAACTTACTTACGCGGGACATACAGTCGAGCGTGACACGACGAAGGGATGTGTACAGGGGTCGATCGGTGGACCCATATTGTGGAACCTTTTATTAGACCCACTCCTTAGAGAGTTACAAGTGGAGGGAGTGCACGTCCAGGCGTTTGCGGACGATGTTCTCCTGATATCCGAAGGGGAAACGGGGCAGGAAATTCAAATGAAATTAAATAGGGTGCTGGCTCGTGTATATAAGTGGGGAGTCCAAAACAAGCTTCGGTTTGCGCCTCATAAGACAAAAGCAATGGTTGTGACTCGGAAGCTGAAGTACGACGACCCGATCCTCAGTATGAACGGCGAGCCCATAAAAATGGAAAAAAGCATTAGAATACTGGGAGTGGAAGTGGACTCGGCCCTCACCTTCAACGCGCACGTTAACCATGTATGCAATAAAGCGATCGGGATATATAAGCAACTGTGTAGGACTGCAAAAGTGGGATGGGGTCTAAACCAGGAAGTAAGGGCGACCATATATACGGCTGTGGTGGAGCCTATAATAATGTATGCCTCCGCAGTATGGGCAAAGGAAGTAGGTAAAGTATAAAAAAAAAAAAAACTAGAGAATGTACAGAGAAGCTTTGCACAAAAAATAGCGAGATGCTACAAAACTGTCTCATGCGGAGCAGCCACCGTTTTAGCTGGAATTCTACCCCTTGACCTGAGAATTAAAGAAGCGGCCGAGCTGTACGAGGCGCGCACAGCGCGAAACGTTGACCCGGACGATGAGCAAATCGAGAGTCGCACGCCATACCATAAACTGCCTCATCCGATGGACCGACCGAGCATAAAGTACAGCGATGCCGAAATCCCAGTGCAAACCGCAATATACACAGATGGAAGCAAAACCCCGAAAGGAGTGGGCGCGGCCTGGGTATATATGCGAGAAGGGGTAGAGGTCAAGTCGAGGAAAATCAAGTTAGCCTCATGGTGCACGATATACCAGGCAGAACTGGCAGCCATACGAAGCGCCACAGAATATGTTGGTTCATTAAAAACAGACCAAATAGACATATACAGTGACTCCAAAGCTTCCCTAGAGGCTATCACCCACAGCCGTTCATGCAACCCCCAGGTCGTCAAGATTCGCCGAGCCATCGGAGAAGCGGAAAAGAGGGGCCAGAAAATAAACCTCCATTGGATTAAGGCGCACATTGGCACGCCAGGAAACGAAAGGGCAGATGAACTGGCAAAAGAAGCAGCCGAAAAACTAAAAACAAAACCCGAGTATGGCAAACGGCCGCTCTCTGAAGTGAAGCGACAAATAAGGGAAAGAACCGTGGAGGCCTGGCAGGCAAGATATAATCTTTCTCAGACTGGTGCAATAACAAAAGAATTCCTGCCAAACATTAAGGTGGCTTATAAAACAGTAAAGGACAAAATGTTTGAAGAACAAACCGTACAGGTCATAACAGGTCATGGGGCATTCGCAGAATATCTACATAGATTCAAATTAAAAGACGACGCGACATGCCCCTGTGACCAAATTACGCCACAAACCTCAACTCATATGTTATTAGAATGCCCAATAATGGGGTTATCTAGGTACGATTTCGAAATTCAAACGGGTAAAACAATGTCCATTGCAGAGATGCCGACTATCCTGAAGGACTCGAGGCTGCAACTGGAGAGATTTTGCAAAGAAATAGTCAGAAAAACTAGAACAATGAATGGAAGTGGAAGCGGGGGTCGAGATGTTATGCGACCGACCGTAGCTCGCCCATGAATATTGTTGTAATATTAAAGGAGAAGCCCGGCCGCGAGCTCACCCGACAACCGTCAAACTCCAATTCCAACTCCTCTCCAGTTCCTCTTCCAATTCCTCCTCCAAACCCCGGAAAATATTAAAATGAAAATTATAATAGAAAGTGGGATGTAATTACGAAGTTAAGAAAGTAATAGATGTAAAGTGAAATAAGAATGTTAGTATGGTATATACACGTAAAGTATGTAATGATTATAAGAAAATAAAGCAATAAAAATGTAACATAGAATAAGTATAAAATATGTTAAAAAATGTAAACGATAAGAGATCTATGTAAAACAAACCCGACAATCCCCCAAATAAAGAATCGAGTTATCTGTAGTTTTACTGATAGGAGCTTCGATATGCAACGGCCCCGGCGATAAAGTAGCCGGGGGAGGTAGGCCTTACTAGGGTTCTACAATAAAAAAAAAAAAAAAAAAAAAAAAAAAAAAAAAAAAAAAAAAAAAAAAAAAAAAAAAAAAAAAAAAAAAAAAAAAAAAAAAACCTAACCTAACCTAACCTAACCTTTTTTTTTTTTTTTTTTTTTATGAAGGAGGTAAAAATGCACAAATGCAGGCCCGCGGGCGTATGCAGTCGCTACCGCGGGGACTGTGGGGATGGTTATCTCTTATCCCTCTGCTAATCAGAGGGGAGAAACCCGACCCACTAAAAATTCCTCCTAAGCCCTCCATATCACCTGCAGTGCCAGACACATCCATTCTGAATGAATGACATCTGGCACCGCATTGAATTCCCCGGGGGTCGCACAAGGCATTCAACCCAGGAAATTCAGGCGAATATGTCCGCATAAGGGCTCAACGACGGTGCAGCTGAACGCTGTTGGGCGTACGCTCTTCGCGTCCAGCCCTCGCGCCCACGCCACGCCGCCGCCGAGCACAACCCCTCCGGCCATCGCCACACACCTCCCGCTGACGCTCAGCAGCCTCCTTCTGCAGCAAAACGCGCTCACAGAAGAAAGCTACCGCTCGCCATGCCTCTTGGCTACCAAGCATTGCTGCAACAACGCTCGGTAGCGAGAGGTCCGTCCCGATGACCGACACTAGGTCGTGGCGTTGCCTCGACCAAATGGCACATTCAGCCAGGGTGTGCTCCGCCGTGTCCTCCGGGGCGCCACAATGGTGGCAGATGGGATGGATTTCCCGTCCCGCCACCCTGTGCAGAAACCGTCCGAAGCACCCATGCCCGGACAGCATCTGCGCCATCCGAAAGGACACAGCCCCACCCGGACGATTCACCCATTCCCGTAAAAATGGGCGAATCGCCTCCACTGTTCTTACACCCGCCCTTGGCATAGCCAGATCATGCGCCCACCTATTAAAGGTGTCCTCCCTGGCTTGCCTCCTCGCTGGTCCGACCAATTCGGCCCATCGGCCACCTGCTCTCGTCTCACACTTGAGACGATACAAGCCACTTAGGGCCACCGCATCGAACTCCCAGGGTGGAGTCCCCGCCAACAGGCATGCCGCCTCGAATGAGACAGTCCGATAACAGCGAGCTGCCCGAACCGCCATCACTCGCTGCGGCCTCCTGAGCAGGGCGCGGTTCTTCGCCCCAGCCTATCGTCCCATATTGGGGCCCCATACAAGGCCATACTGCGTATGACACCGCAGTACAGCCTCCGTACACTCTGCTGAGGGCCCCCAATATTAGGCAGAAGCCTTGCTAGTGCCCCCGCTGCCCCCACCAACTTCCCCCCGAGAGCCTAAAAGTGGGCCTCAAAGTTCCAGCGACCATCCAAGACGAGACCCAGGTATTTCATTTTGGACGACACCGGAACCCTTACTCCTTCCACCATCAGGACCGCCCCAGGAGGTGGACCATTCCTAGGGCCATGGAACAATAGGGCGTCCGTCTTATCGAGAGACACCCTAAGTCCCAGGGCCCCTATCCGTCTAACAGTAAGGGAGGTGCCAACCGTTGCAAGTCGGGCCACCTCCCCATAGCTTGCCCCACTGGCCACTACGAGGGTATCGTCTGCATAGCAGAAGACGCGCAATCCTGGCAGGAGCGCGCCCCGCAATACCCAATCGTAGGCCATGTCCCACAGGAGTGGCCCAAGGACCGAGCCTTGAGGTACCCCACACCGCACAGGGTGGTAACAGACCGTGCCCTCTCTATTGGAGTACACTATCTGTCTCTCCGCAAAATAGTCCCCCACTATCCGGCGCAGATACAGAGGGACCTCAAAAAATTCAAGGGCCTCTCCAACCACGCCAAAAGGGAGACTATTGAAGGCATTGGCAATATCTAATGATACTGCCAATGCCCTTCCACCCCCGCTAACTACCCCACCGGTGTGAGACTTCAGGTCCCGAAGAGCATCTAGCGTCGACCGACCCGCCCGAAAGCCGTACTGTGCCTCGCTCAGATCCGGCCCCTCAACACAGAGGTGCCGGCACAACCGAGACGCCACGACCCACTCCAGCGCCTTGCCCGCCTCATCCAAAAGGACAATAGGGCGGTAAGCCGCCGAACTGTCCGCCGGGCGGCCCTCCTTCCGCACGAGACACAGCCGTCCCATCTTCCAAGCCACCGGGAACCGTCCACCGCGCAAACACGCGGTGTACAACTCCCGGACGGAGACCTCCATATGAGGGAGGACTACTGCCAGGACACGCGCATGCACACCATCCGGGCCAGGTGCTTTCTTGCGGGCTTTGAGACGGGTAAGGATAGCTTCCATCTCTATATCAGAGACTTCCGGAGCTATCCCTTCCTCTCCGCCCGCCACATCCCCCACAGACGCCGCCATATTCAGAGGGATAGTGTCAGGAGGCAAAGGAAACAGATCCGCCACCACTCGCTTCAGGAAGGTCGGTTCCAGACTCTCCACGAGAGGCATCCCCGAACCTTTCAGCCTCTTACGAGCCGATCGGTAGGGGCGCCCCCATGGATCATCATTCAACCCCCGAAGCATCTCCTGTTGAGTCCTTTCCTTTGCCTCACAGATAGCCCCCTGGAGAGCCTTCTTGCGATCATTATAGATCAACCGAAGGCCCTCCGTGACATTGGGGCTACCTGCCCTCCTCCGGCGGCTCCTGTAGTAAGCCCTTCTGGCCTCACCACATGCGCCTCGGAGATTGCCAATCTCCGACGTCCACCAGTAGACCGCTCTCCTCCCCTTCGGCAGCCTCCATTTGGGCATTGCCGCATCCGACACCCTTCGGAGACTTAGGCTCAGACTGCCAGCTCCTTCATCTACATCCAGAACACCAGTGGGCGCACACCACCCCTCGACAATTGCCACCTCCTGCGCAATCTGACGGTCCAATCGGCATATGGACCAGCGAGGAAATCTCATCCGGATATAACGATGATCCGATAGGGTCTCCACTCCGTCCAGCACAGTCCATGCCGTCGTTACCCGGGCCGCCGCCGCAGAAGCAAGGGTCACATCCACCCTTGAACTGCCCTGCGGGCGGACACAGGTGGGCTCCGTTCCCTCATTTAAGAATACGAGGCCCAACTCCGCCGCCCACTCCTCTAGAACCGGGCACCTCCGACACGACACCCTGTCACCCCAGGTGGGAGACCTCGCATTAAGGTCTCCCATGAGGATAAGGGGACGCGGAAGAGCCCTCCGTATGGCCAGGCCCATGGCATCAAGGAAACCCTCGAAATGGCTCAGACGCTCATTGGGGGAAAAATACGCTCCGACGAACGTCCATTCCCCCCAATCAGCCAGAACAAACCCAGAACCTCTCTCTCTTAGAGAGAGAGGAGGTCCATGCGGCCGAGCAATCACAGCCGCATCACCTCGAAGGTCCCCCACCCATGAGCTCTGTCGCGACATATAGTAGGGCTCAGTAACAACGGCCGCCATCACCCCCCACTCCGCCATCGACTGCAGGAACAAGTCCTGAGCCGCAGCGGAGCGCCTTAAATTCCCCTGAAGGAGGCTAGTAAGGCTGTCAGACATTTTATTTGTTTGACAGCTCTACACCAACCTCCATGGGGGCGTTCCCCACCACCGTGCTGGACGCTACAGGGGCATACGGGGCCCCCCTCCGCCTTGGAGGGTTGCAAGCCCTACCCCCCATTTTGTGGTCTGCCGGCTTCCCAGCCGCTGAGCAGACCACACAATGCAGCTCTTTCGAGCTGCACTCATGGGCCTTGTGACCTACAACCCCACATCTAAAGCATGCCTCCGCCATGTCCACCGCCGAGGTACAGGTGACCCTCACGTGACCCAGCTCCTGGCACTTATAGCACCTCAAAGGGCGGTCCTCTCGGATTTCAACCCGACAGGAGCTCCACCCAATGAGGAGCTTTCCTTGGCACACTTTCTGGGCGGCGGCGACCGGACACATGAGGAACATCTCCCCCAAGCCCCGTATCCCACGCCTCAAAATCTTACCCGGCTTGATCGCTTCAGCCGGGCACCCACCCATGGCAGCCACCGCCTCCGTCACATCCCTCTCAGTGACGCTGTCGTCAAGGTCCCGAATAAGGAGGTCCGCACATTTGATGGCCTCCCCACCAAGGCCTCCCCCGACAGCACCACACGAAGCCTGTCCGCCAGGGCATCAGCCTTCTCCTCTCTGTCAACCCCCGGCACCTCCAGCATCCGAGCTCCCGTTGCCGTTAGCCGGATGCTGATACTTGCAATACCAACCTCAGCCAGGCTTATACCGTTTCTGGCCTTGGTTAAGACATCGGCATACGTTACCCCCCGCTCCACCGCCTCCCTCCGCAATGTGATGACCACTGCGGAAGTTTTCGGCGGAGTTAGCGAAGGCTGCACCCTGACAGACCTCTTTATAACTGCCCCTGGCCCAGCCGAGGGCCCTGCGCCGTGACCCACTCCACGGTCCTGTGCCTGGCCGACACGGCCACTTCCCCCACTCACAGGGGGAAGGACCGGCGCAGCGGGAGAACCACTCTTCTTTCCCTTTCCCTTCTTTTTTTTGGTGACGGTCGCCCAGCTTCCGTCACTAGGAGCCCCAGAGCCCCGGGGCCCCAAAACACCTGGGGCCTCCGGGACTCTGCTTCCCTCAAAAACTTCAGAGCCCTGTGTCCCCACCACAATCGGAGCCACCGTGTCCCGATCCCCCAATGAACCCTCACGAGTCCTTGAGCCCTGGGGCCCCGTAGAATTCGGGACTCCGGGGCCCTCGCTCTCTACAAAAAGCTCGGGGGCTCTCGGACCACGGGCCGATGCCGCCAGCGGAGGACGCAGCACAGGCTCAGGGAGGAGCCTGTCCCAAATCCCCGCAAGCTTGGCATCCAACATGCCCCCAACAGCCCGCATCACATCCCCCATAAGGTTCTCCCTTACCCCGTCCAAAAGCCCCTCCATCATTTGACGGAGGGCATCTGGAGTGGAGGGACCCTCCACCGACACGGAGTGTGCCTTTGACTGCGCAAAGTGCGCAGTGCGTTCATTAAAATCCCTCCTAAGGGCCGCAAGCTCCAGACCCAGGTCTTTTACCTGGGCCCTCAGGCGCACATTGTCTCTTTGGAGACGTCTATCCTCATCCCCCCTGGGGCATCTGTCGGCGAGATCCTCCACCATCTCGCCCATTTCTTTCGCCGCAACCTTTAGGTCGCGGACAAACGCACCTTTGAGATTTCCCGACTTCACCGCAATCTCTATGATTTGGTGAACCCGGGCAGCCGACTTCTCCTTGATCTCAGGAACCCCCAAGAAAACCACTGCGTCCTCGTAATCCTCCCATGATGAGAGGGCCCCGTCCGGAGCCTTCACTGAACAAGCTGAGGCCCCACCCTGTAAATGGCCCCCAGCACCACGCTTTTCCTCTCCAGGGAGAGTGCAGGCCTCAAGATCACGCAACTCACCCTGCGCCACCTCCAAACCCACCACATGAGAAGCCGCCTTTTTTGGTGGCTTACCCTTGGCAGGGGGAGAAGAACCTCCCTTCCCATCCCGCCCTGGGCTCTTACCATGAGCCTGCTTTCTTAAACGAATGCCAATGGGCACATCGTCGTCACTATCGGACGACGACGGAAACTTCCCCATAATCCTCCTCATGAATGAAGATGCATGTATGAAATGAATGAATACAATGAAATAATTTAATACACCACACACTTAACTAAATTAAATTAAGATTAACTCTAACTTAAAATTAAAATTAGACTTAAAATTAAATATATAGTCTCAATCCACTTCGGTGTAAGCTTCGGATCTTCCACGTTCACTCACTGCGGTGTGAGAGACGTCCGCCAACACCGTCGCGTCACAGCGCCTCACTTGACACCAAATTTACGACAAGATGGCGTCGGATATTGTAACATAAATTATGAATGATGCTAACAACAATATCTCAGCCTTCCCTTGTTCAAACCAGACTATCTTGATACCAATCAAACCGCCTTATTGAGACGAAGGCGATGGTAATCTCCTCTAGGTCACCAGACCACCCTCCAAAATAAGATGGTTTAAAAACCACCTCAAAACTAAAAGTAATTTTTTTATCCAACTCTGTGAGCCGATTTTAAAAATAAAAGTACTCACATAGTCACTTCAATCCAACATATAGAATTACTTCTAAAAACTTATATGTCGTCACGACAAAAACAACACATACACACCGGGTCAATTTCCCACTCACTTTTGCCTTGTAGTTATTAATGTTTATAATTTACAAGGCTCACACACACATCAAAATGATCAGAATAAAATCCTGAATCTTATGAAACCATTCACGAAATTATCAGACACAAAAAATCCCACATCGGATTTTAATAGCCGCGGAGCGAACGAAAACGCAGTTGTCGCTACGACAGCTCGACGCGTACTAAAAAGAATGTTGAATTACTTAACCACTTGTAATTGCCATCCTCGGCCTAGAGCGTATTGCTACGTTCTAAACCTACACAGTCTCCTTTCTTAGGTAGCATACTCACTGCTTGCCTTAGAAATTCAACCGTGCCCTCCATGTACGGTTTAAGCACTCGCCCGGTACCGTACAACCCTCCCAAAGGCCGAGAACAAATTTAAATTATTAAAACTTGCCCTCGAACCGGGAATCGAACCCGGTACCCCTCACCTAGCTGCCACTTAATAAGACCGCTAGGCTATGAGGCCCTTAACCTAACCTAACCTAACCTAACCTAACCTAACCTAACCTAACCTAACCTAACCTAACCCAACGGCCCTCCTCAGTAAGGTAACGAGATGGTGGGTTGATACTTCCATCACTAGCTCTGACCACAATACAATTTTTATGACTACAGCCCTTCAAAAACCCCAAACGCACAACCTACCGAAGACAACCCGCAAATTCAATACGAAAAACGCAGACTGGGAGGAATTTAGAGACAAGATTAACATGGAATTGACACATCTAGGACTGGACATAGAAACAATAAAAGGACAGGACACAAAGGCCGGGGTCAATAACATAGTAAAGGATTACACGAAATTAATAATAAAAGCCGCTGAAAAACATATCCCCAAAGTAAAACAAAGGAAGAAAAGCTTCGATCCACCCTGGTGGAACAAGGAAATAGAGGCCCTAAAAAAGGATATGACAAGAAAAAAGAAAAGGATCTCATACGCAGCTCCCAGGAGGAGAGAGTGCGTAGTAAACGCCTACCTGGAGGCAAAAAAGACCTATGAAGAAGAGATCGAAAGGGCTCAAAAGGAAGGGTGGAAAAAACTCTGTACGAAGCAAGAAGGGGAAAGCTTATGGGACAGGATATATAAAATAATAAGAAAGGCGGAAGGGATCAGGGAAGACACCACGCTAATAGAGAAGGGCATTTCGTTGAACTCCGAAGAATCGGTGCAGCTGCTGGCACGGAAATTCTTCCCGCCTGATAATTGCGAGATGGATGATGACATCCATCGAAAAATGAGGAAAACGGTAGAGGAAATGACAAGCAGCTTGCAGGGAAGTAGCGCTGATGAAGTGCCAATCACAATGGCGGAGCTCATCAGCACTGCTAGAAGCTTCAACCCGAGGAAGGCCCCGGGGGCCGACGGACTCACTGCGGATATCTGCTGCGCAGCTATCACGGCGAACCCGGAGGTTCCCTTGGCCATCTTCAATAAATGCCTCGAAGTGGGATGCTTCCCTGATCTATGGAAGGAATGCACGATAGTGGTACTGAGGAAGCCAGGAAAGGAGGATTACGCGGCCGCCAAATCCTACCGCCCAATAGGTCTCCTGCCAGTCATGGGGAAGATCCTAGAAAAGGTGATCATCAACAGGATCAGACACAGCCTACTCCCCAGGATGAGCAGGAGGCAGTATGGATTCATGCCAGGGAAAAGCACGGAGGATGCCCTCTACGATATCTTGACAAAAGCGAGGAGCCACATAAATAACAAGGAAATAGTGCTGATGGTGTCGCTAGATATCGAGGGGGCTTTCGACAACGCATGGTGGCCAGCGATCAAGTACCAACTAGCAAAGAAGGACTGTCCCAAGCAACTAAGGCTAGTAGTGGAAGACTACTTTAAAGGCAGGAGGGTGGTGGTCCGCTACGCAAACAGAGAGCATGTGAGGCGTCCTGAAAAGGGATGCATTCAGGGCTCGATTAGCGGCCCCACCTTCTGGAACATCTTGCTCGACCCACTACTGGTCGAACTAGAAGAGGATGGGACATACGCACAAGCTTTCGCAGACGATGTTGTGCTGATGTTCAGCGGAACGGACACGCACTCCATCGAAAACCGAGCGAACGTTGCCCTCGAGTATGTGAGGAAGTGGGGTATCGAGAACAAGCTCAACTTCGCGCCACAAAAAACCAAAGCAATGGTCCTGACGCGAAGATTGAAGTTCGATACCCCAAGAATAAGAATGAATGGACAGGACATAGCATTAGAGAAGGAAATTAAATTACTGGGGCTGACTATAGACGAAGGGCTAACGTTTAACAAGCATGTGCAAAATGTCACAAGAAAAGCGGCGGATATTCATAAAAAAGTAGCTAGAATGGCGAAGCTGGAATGGGGAATGACGGGAGACATGGTACACCAGGTATACCAAGCCGTCATAGAGCCGATAGTGACTTACGCGTCGGCAGCCTGGGCACCGACAGTTAAGAAACTGTGCACAAGGAAGAAACTGGAGACGGTGCAGAGGGCTTTCGCACAAAAAATAGCGAAGACGTACAGGACGGCATCGCTAAATTCCGCGACGCTATTGGCGGGGATACTGCCCCTCGACCTCAGGGTGGAAGAAGCCGCCGCGATGTTTGAGGCCAGAAGGGGGTCGTCTCCGTTCATACGCGAAGGAGACCGGATTGAGCGAGCCGTACCTGCGTTAGAACAACCCCATCCCGCGGAAAAACCGGAGATAAGCTTCGCCATCACAAATGACCCTGGCCTAATACAAAATGACAGCACTACGGCAATATATACAGACGGTAGTAAGACAGAGAAAGGAGTAGGGGCAGCATGGACGAAATGGGAAGGAGGAAGAGAGAGAAAATGGAAAAAGATAAAGATGGCCCCTTACTGCACCGTATATCAAGCAGAGCTGGCAGCTCTCGTTGGTGCAGTAAGGGAGGCGATGACAGTGGGTACTGACGTGAACATCTGCAGCGACTCGCGGTCTTCGCTCGAGGCGATTGCGGGCGGACGCTCCCGAAACCCCCGAGTAGTCGAGATCCGCAGACACCTGGTGGAGAGCCTAAAAAAGGGCCAGAACATTAAACTCCACTGGGTGAAAGCGCACGTCGGCACGGAGGGGAATGAGAGGGCGGACGAACTCGCGAGAGCCGCTGCGGAGACCTCAAAAGTCAAAGCAGCTCACGTAGAGTACCCGCTGTCATACATTAGAAAAGAAGTGAGAAGGAAAACGATCGAGGAATGGGACCGGAGATACAAGGAAGGGATAACAGGGGGAATAACCAAACTGTTCCTAAAGAACGTCGCTGTTGCCCAGAAGCAAACAAGAGAGAGAAGATTCAGTCCTCAGATGGCACAGGTCCTCACAGGCCATGGGCCCTTTGCTGAGTACCTGTGCCGTTTCAGGCTGAAGGAAAGTGGAAAATGTGAATGCGAGAGTGGGGTGGAACAATCCATTCCACACCTACTTATGGAGTGCCCAATTTTTGCCTCCTCCAGGTACGACCTGGAACAGAAGACAGGCGTGTCGCTTAGTCTGCAGGGACTGCCCGACATGCTGGCCTGTAACAGATCGCACCTGGAGGATTTTTGCTTAAAAATAGTTAACAGGACAGCAAGGTTCAATGGGAGTAAAGCCAGGGCGGGGACCGCGAGGCGGCCGGCGCCCACTTGCCAATGAGTATTATAAGAATACTCACGGAAAAGTAAAAGCCGCCCGCGTCGCGGGCCCCGTCTCTGGATAGGAATGTGTTGAAAATAATTAATGTAAGGATATAGATATAAGTAGGTAAATAAAAGAATGACTGATAGAAATGTAAAGATAAATAGATAGAGTAAAGAAAAAGATAAAAATAGGATAATAAAAAATGTAACTGAAACTGTGATACTGAAATGTGTAAACCCTAATAAAAAATAAAGCTGTGTGTCAATTATTTTGAGGAAGGATGATAGAAAGGATGGAAGTTTAGCTTAGACAACGACCCTGTGCGACAAAGTAGCCGGGGAAGGTAGGCCTATTAGGTGTTATAAAAAAAAAAAAAAAAAAAAAAAAAAAAAAAAAAAAAAAAACCTAAACTAACCTAACCTAACCTAACCTAACCTAACCTAACCTAACCTAACCTAACCTAACCTAACCTAACCTAACCTAACCTAACCTAACCTAACCTAACCTAACCTAACCTAACCTAACCTAACCGAACCGCCGTCGCGTAAGCAGCAAAACCTTTTAGCTCCGCAAACTAAAAATCCCAAAAATAGGATTTTTGTCGCGAAATAAACAGCGCGATACATCATTTTGTGCGTCTCGCGACGGCGAATCTAAATATATAAATATTGTCTTATAAAAAGTGAATATAAGTGACTAAAAAGTTCGAAAAACAACAAAAAAGTGAAAAAACAGTGATAAAAGTGAGTGCGACGCACGTATTTGATCGGTGACCTGTGCCGTTCTTCGCATCGCTGGATGCACCTTGCTAAGCCGCATCTTTTGACACCAATCTTGGATTTTTACGAATAAAGGTTTTTGAGAAATTTAAATAAAATAAAAAAGGGGCGTGACCACTGGTCGGAGAATTAGAGCCGTCCCCCACAAGTGCTGTACACCAAAAGACGCGGCTCAAAAAGACGAGTCGATTGAAATAATTTTCTAAAATATATGCCTTGGGGAAAAAATTATATAACTGAAAAACCAAAAATAACCTAATAAAAAACAACTTAAAGCTCAAAAACTTAAAAACTAAAGCGGTGACCCCCAACTTAAATAACTTCACTCGATAGAACTTACGAAGACGCGTCTACTGAAGGGTCGCAAGGATTTTTACCATCAAAAATAAAAAAGTTACGACATTAAAACCCAAAAACCACGTGGCACGTGGTCGGCGAAATCCGAATTTTCTGGAAAGGTGCGATACGTCGTTGGATAGCCGTTAACGAGCCCAACTCAACGACGCTTCGAGATAGAAGATTGGAGCATTAGGACCGGAGATAAAGCCAAGGGAAGAAACCGGGAGAAAAACGTAAATATCTCGGGAACGGTGCGTCCTAGCCCAATTTTGAGCCCACCCTCGTATATTATATGTAATATAATATACAAAAACAACCCCCACGTGTGCCCCACCCCTATCCAACATTTAAAAAGTTTTTCCCCCCTCATCCCAAAAATTTAGAAAAATTTCAAAAATTTCAAAAGTTTTAATATTTTTTAAAGTAAGATATCTCCAAAACGGTTAGAGATAGCGTAAAAATAACGGTGGACGTGTATACGTATATACGTATACACAGCAAACAAGCCCTAATTAAGACCTGTCTAACCATACCCCACACCCTCCCCCTCCACCCCCCCACTGACATTTCCACAGGGGACCGCCCTTCCCGACATATTTTAGCGCTTAAGTTAGAATTAAGATCACCCTACTGTAACTGCTTGCCAATCCACCCACCCCGGATCCCACAAAATCTGCGCACCTTATCCCCCTGGGGGGGCAAAACTGCAACCTCACGGAACACACACGTGTGACGGCTCTATCGACTCCCCGTAAAAAGGCGAGTCGATTGAACCCACTCGCAACGCTTTCATACACACATACACACAGATATCACACACAAACACACTACGACATAAATTCACACACAAACACATAAGTGCGACGGCTCGCTCAACTCCTCGAGACCCGGGAAGAAGATTGCGGCTGTCTACTTCGACATTCGATTTGACACACGCACGCACAGTAATACACATACACAAATACACGTCCAAGAACTCAAGTGTAGCACCTCACTCGACTCCGCTGATTGCAGCGGATCCCTCGAGTAGTTGCACACGTGCAAAAGCACACACGCACACACACACATACACACACACATACACAAAAGGTGAAGGTTAGGAGGCCCTCTCGCACGCTTCTATTACAACAAGTGATACACCGCTCCCGAAGGGTATCAGGACTGCGACACTAGGCTAAGTGACAGGGGCTATCCTTTTGGAAACCCTCTTAGATATAAGTATTTTGACACGGCTACCACCCTTTTGGGGGTAGACCTTAGAATAAGTTTTAAAAGAATTTTTGACATCTTTGACGGCTGCCACCCTATTGGGGGCAGACCCTAGTATAAGTTAAAAAATTCTTGCGAATGGACATTGAACATTTATGTATATTGAAATTATAAATAAATATTATAAAAATAATTTAATTTTGACAAACCCAGAACAATACGTTTTTGTAAACATACAAAAGTAAGACGTATTATATAGATCGCATTTTATTATACTTTGACACACCACAGCCTACTCTACGTCACATATAAAATAAAACATAAACAATGTTTGGTATACGCACCCCAACAAAAATCACCACCCCGCCACCCCATGCTACTGGAATAGAGGAGAGGGAAGGATCGGCTCCTATACAGCCACCGACCCCGACCTTAACCCCAGCGGTGAGAAAGAGCATAGGAGAGCTGGAAGCAGCTATAGCTCAGAGTGCAGAAGGGTCAAAAAAGCAGAAGTCATACAAAACTAGACTTACTGAAGCCGCAGCAGTCCAACAGAGCGCTCTTCTCCAGCTTGACGCTGCCAGAAATCTAAAGGGCGAAATAAAAGCAGCGGTTACCTCGGCGGTAAAAAGACTGTATGAACTGGTAAAAGAGGCCGAGTCTCAAACTAAGGAAGGAAAGGATAAGAAGAAGGAAAAGGAAAGAGGAAGCGAGGTAGTGGTAGAAAAGGAGAATGACAGAAATAAAACTTACAACATAGACACCACACCGCAAAGTAAAACCCACGAAATGGACGAGCACCTAAAGCGGTTGGAAAAAGAAACTAAAAAGCTGGAAGATATCAGCAAATTACTCCAGGACAACATAAAGCAATATAAAAGAAAACCAGACGCCGCCCTAGACGAACAAAGAAGGCAGAAGATACTTCATCACGTTGAGGGAAACGCAAGGAAGCTCGATGAATTAAAGGAAAGGATAGGAAAACAAGGAGAGCTTAAAGAAATCAAAGAACTTATAGAAACACAGATTGTAAAAACTGACGAAAGAGACCGGAACATCGAACGGACGTACGCCAACGTTTTGGCAGCTAACAATAAAATGGCCCAACAACAAAATCCCCCCACCACCTTGACCAACCAGAATAGATTAAATCACCCCCTCACGTACAAGCCAAAGCTACATAAGCTAGTAGTTAAGTCCTCTAGCCAAGAAACAAATTCAGAGGTTTACGAAAGGATTCGCTCGGCAATAGACCCGAAAACTACTGGCCTTCGGTTGGATACCATCCGCAAAACCAAGGATCAGAAAGTGATAGTGGGGTGCCGAGCGGAAGACCAAATAAAGGAACTGACAGAAAGACTGCTAGGGGACAAAACACTTACAGTGGAAACGTTGAAATACAAGGACCCACTAGTTATGCTGAGGGGCGTTCTCCAAATTCATAAAGACGATGAGATAATTGACTATATAGAGGCACAAAACAAACAAATATTCTCAGGTATTAAAGAGGAGGAACGAAGGATGACTGTCAAAAGACGTAAGACAGCAAGAAACCCTCACCTGCAGAATATTATACTACAAGTGTCCCCTACAATCTGGAGAAGAATGGTGGAAGTGGGAAGAGTGCACGTTGAACTACAAAGAGTGGTGGTCCACGACCAGTCACCACTGATACAGTGCACCAATTGTTTGGGCTATGGTCACACGCGGAAATATTGTGAAAGCACGAAAGAGGTCTGCGCTCATTGCGGGGAGGAACACAAAAAGGCAGATTGCCAAAAATACAAAGCAGGAGACCCCCCAATGTGCGTAAACTGTACAATGCTAAACGTGAATGCTGACCACAACGCGTTTGACACTGACTGCCCAACGAGAGCGAGATGGGAGGCATTGGCAAGATCGACGGTGGAGTATTGCTAAGGGCACCCACAGGAGACAAAACGGCTACTTAATGTGTCAGGCGAACCTCCAGAGAAAAGAATTAGCCCAAAACGAATTAAGGATAGAGGCTAGAAACAGAAGTATGCTCGCTGCTCTCGTTCAAGAACCATATACTGGCTCCGAAGGAAGGGTCAAGGAACAGTCAGGAGCCAGAGTGTATCAACATGAGCAAGCGGGAGCGACAGTGACGAAAGCTGCGATCTTCGTCTTTGACGAAAAGATTGAGGTCATCCAGTTTCCTGAATTGACGACGCCGAATGTGGTAGTAGTGAAGCTGCGTACGGAGGCATGGGAGATCACGTTAGTTTCCTTCTATCTTGAACCAGATCCAAAAGATGTTCAGCACCACATCGACCGAATCCAGAGAATATGCGAGAGGGCCAAAAACAGAATTATTCTGGCCGGTGACGCGAACGCAAAAAGTCCGTGGTGGTGCAGCCCCAATTTGGACCACAGGGGCGACCTTATAGTAGAAACCCTTCACAGTATGAACTTCGAAATACTTAATAATAGCAACACACCCACTTTTGACACTGTGAGGGGGGGAAAAAGCTACAGAAGTTACGTGGACATTACTGCATGCACCGCGGACCTGTTAGCGGTCATAGATGAGTGGAGTGTTGAGGAAGGTCTGGTGAGCTCCGACCACAACGGCATCATGTTTAAAATGAGACTCGAGAGATCAGAAGGAAGGAAGACAGAACGGACCACCAGAAAGTATAATACTAAAAAGGCAAACTGGTCACTCTTCGAACAACGACTATCTGAGCTCTTGGAAGAAGCCCAAGTAAATATAGAAAAAATTCACAAAGTGGGCAATAAGGAACAGCTAGAAGAGATTGTAGAAAAATACACAAAAGCAACGATCGCAGCCACAAAAGAAGCCGTTCCAGAAGTAAAGAAGAGACCAACACACACCTTGCCTTGGTGGAACGACGAGCTGGAAAGAAGAAGAAAAATGGTTAGGACAAGGAAAAGGCGCATCAGATGCGCAGCACAAGTTCGCAGAAATAAAGTAGTGCAAGAATATCTGAAAGAAAAAGAAGAATACGAAAAAATGATCATGGAAGCGAAAACAGAGAGCTGGCGTAACTTCTGTACTAGGCAGGAAAGAGAGGGAATGTGGCAAGGGATATACAGAGTTGTGAACCACACGACAAAAAGAGTGGAGGATATTCCTCTTATCGCAAATGGTAAATACTGCGACTCTAGAGAATCTGCTATGCTTCTAGCTGAGACATTCTACCCCCCGGATGAACCAAGTGAGGATACCGAAGAACAGAAACGGGTACGAGCAGACGCAGAGGGAGCGAATGATGGATCGAGAAATAGTGATATTCATGACCCACCATTTACAAACTTTGAGCTAGAGAGAGCCGTAAATAGTTTCAATCCCAAAAAGGCACCGGGCGGGGACGGTCTGACAGCGGACATCTGCCACAGAGCCATTATGAGTCAACCTGGAATTTACCGAACCATTGTAAATAAAGCCCTGGAGACTGGATCCTTCCCAAAACAGTGGAAGGAGGCGACGGTCGTGATTCTGAGGAAACCGGGAAGACCGAAATACACAGAACCAAAAGCTTACCGACCCATTGGCCTCCTCCCCGTAATGGGAAAGATCTATGAGAAGATGCTGGTCGAGAGACTGAAGTGGCACCTTGTGCCTAAGCTATCAAAGAGACAGTACGGGTTCATCCCGCAGCGAAGTACTGAGGACGCCCTCTATACCCTAATGGACAGAGTACATAAAAACCTTAAAAAGAAACTCATAACATTAATCATCTCCTTGGATATAGAGGGAGCCTTCGACAATGCGTGGTGGCCCAAAATACGCATGCGCCTTGCCGAACAAGGATGTCCCGTCAACCTGAGAAGGGTGTACGATGACTATCTCCGGAGTCGCAAAGTTAAACTTCGATATGCTGGGGAAGAAGTAGAAAAATCGACTACAAAGGGTTGTGTGCAGGGATCCATAAGCGGTCCCTTGCTCTGGAACGTTATACTGGACCCGATACTCGGGCAAATGTCTGACAATGATATATATTGTCAGGCATTCGCTGACGATGTGCTGGTGATAGTGGAGGGTGACAGTGGAGAGGAAGTCCAGAGGAAGGGAAACAAGGCGCTCGAGTTGGCCATGAAATGGGGTGACAATAATAAACTGAAATTCGGACCTAGCAAGACCCAGGCAATGGTAATAACAAATAAAATCAAGTATGACACCCCAAGGCTGGAAATGAGTGGAGTCCAAATTGGACTGGCAAGAAAAATTAAAATTCTTGGCCTGACAATAGACGATAAACTCACTTTTAATGAACATGTGTCAACGATTTGCGTCAAGGCAGCCAACTTATACAAACAGGTGGCTAAGGCAGCAAAGCAGACTTGGGGACTACACCCGGATATAGTATCCACAATTTATACAGCCGTGGTGGAACCCACTATAACTTATGCAGCGGCGGCATGGGCCAAGGCAGCCGGAAAAATATGTGTCCGCAAAAAATTGAATACTATTCAAAGGGGCTTCACTCAAAAGATAGTAAAGGCGAATAGGACTGTGTCTCTGAATGCAGCTCTGGCTCTTTCTGGTGCTCTCCCACTCGACCTGCGTATAACTGAAGTAGCCACCCTATACATGGCGAAAAAAGGCCACTGGGAGGGCCTTTCGGACGATATCGAGGTCGAAAATAAAACAGAGTATTGCAAGATGGACCATCCCGCCGAGGAGCCACTGCTAAAATTCAAACTTATTTCAAACGAGGAGGACTTGGCGACGAGCTCGGGGGGACAAGTGCAAGTATTCACGGACGGAAGCAAAAGCGATAAAGATGTCGGTGCCGCTTTTTCCTGGTGGAAAAACGGGGCCGAAATAAAGTCTAGGAAATTCAAGCTTTCATCATATTGCACAGTGTTCCAAGCGGAGGCGTTCGCCTTGCTGGCAGCCACAAAGGACATGAATGCCGCAAACGACAAAACCTGTGACATATATTCAGATTCTAGGTCAGCACTTCAGGCGGTTGTCAATGGCAACTCATGGCACCCTCTTATAACGAAAATAAGAAGAAACCTCAAGATAGCAAAGGAAAATAACAAGGAAATAAAACTACATTGGATAAAGGCTCACTGTGGTCTTGCGGGCAATGAGAGAGCTGACGAATTGGCCAGAAACGCAGCAAATAATCTAAAGACTAAACCGGCGTACACAAAATGCCCGATATCCTACATAAAAAGGGCCATACGTCAAGAAACAATAAAGAAGTGGGAGCAGAGGTATGCGGAGAGTGAGCGGGGTCTGGTGACTAAGGTGTTCCTACCCGACATAAAATCGGCATACAATTTTGTCAGACAAAACAGACCACAGAGAAACTTAGTGCACGTCATGACGGGCCACGGCCCTTTTGCCAGTTACTTACACAGATTCAATTTAAAGCGCGACCCGTCATGCCCGTGTGACAACACCACGCCGCAAACGTCCCTGCACTGTCTGCTTAGTTGTCCAATGTTTGGAGTCGCGAGGCACGAGGTGGAGGAAAAAACTGGAATTTCTTTAAAGGAAAACGAGCTCCTACGCCTAGTGTCCCGCGACGACACTCGGACATGCTTGGAAGAGTTTTGTGACAAAATTATAGAAAGTGTCCGCAGACTGAACAGGGACTGTAGCATGCCAACACACACGACTGATATCGACGCCGTGGGGATGGGGCTTTCCCATGGCGGCTCGTCCTGACACAGCGTATTGCCACATTGAATTTGTTAACTAAGATATATAAATAAACAATGTAATAATGTAATAATGTAATGTAATGTAATAATTTAGTGTAATTTAATGATTAAGAAAATAAATATGCAATATATAAAAACATTCACTGAAAAAACATATGTAACTTACTAATTTTGAAATAAAAATATAAACATCACGTGTTTCAATCTAGCTCGAATTTCCACGGCCCGGGGATAAACTTCGCCCGGGGAGTAGGCTGATTAGGTAAAAAAAAAAAAAAAAAAAAAAAAAAAAAAAAAAAAAAAAAAAAAAAAAAAAAAAAAAAAAAAACTAACCTAACCTAACCTAACCTAACCTAACCTAACCTAACCTAACCTAACCTAACCTAACCTAACCTAACCTAACCTAACCTAACCTAACCTAACCTAACCTAACCTAACCTGGGGAAACCCGCTTACGGGCCCCCGCGCCTGGGCAAATTGTTAAATGGCGCGGGGAGTGTGGGGGTCAAGGTCGTAAAGCGATGACCCCATACCCACTAAAACCACCAGGGCCCACTATTCGCTACGGGACGAGGGCGGGTAACAGCTAGGCCTTTTCACCGCGCCCCGTCCAGCGAATGCCGCTTGCGCGACTCTCATAATAAGTTAATATTTATATATATATATACACACACACATAATTACAATTTTAAGAGGACTCCACATAGTTTTCCCGGGCCCTCTCGGCTTCCTCTTTACGCCGCATCACCACGCCACAGTATGTGGATATAACTGTCCACTTCTCCAAATCGGCCACAGCCTTCTTGATCACTGCTGAAAGGCTCAGATCGGTCCCAAAGGCTGCAACCAGGTTGCGCCTTTCTTCCGCCCACGCCGGACAAGCCGCTAATGTGTGAGCGGCATCGTCAACAAGCTCCTGGCAATGGTGACACGCAGAGGTCAGTTCCCGTCTGATGCGGTGAAGGTATTTGCCAAAACAGCCGTGTCCTGATATGACCTGCACCAGACGAAAAGTCAAAGGACCACGCTTCCTTTCCAACCACTCGTTCAGGACGGGCAAGATCGCACTTATCGTATTTCTTCCCATTTGTGCACCGTCCAACTCGGCCCTCCAATCTACTATCACGCGCTGGCAGGCGTCCAGGCGCCAGGAGCGTATGGTCTCAGTGGCTGGTTCAGTCCCCGCTTCGCGCGCATCAGCCCTGCGCCAATAGACGTCAGCCAGAGCGATAGCCTCAAGGTGCCAGGGCGCGGAACCTGCGATCAAACACACAGCATCGTATGACACCGTGCGATACGCCCGCGCAACCCTAATCATCATTGATTTTTGGGCTCGCCTGAGAATTTGTTTGTTTTGCCGAGATAACTTATCAGCCCATACTGGGCACCCGTACAGAGCTTGGGATTTAACAACGCCGGAAAAGAGTCGGCGACAACCCTCACTCGGCCCGCCTAGATTCGGCATAATCCGGCTAAGAGCCAGAGACGTGGCGGTGAGCTTCGTGGCAAGTGCCGCGAAGTGCGATCGAAAGGTCCACCGGGAATCTAGTACCAGGCCCAAATACTTCAAGGACTTTCCTACCTCAATGGACACTCCTGCAACGACGACGTGCGCTCCCGCTGGAGGCGCTCGCCTTGGGCCGTGAAAACAGATCGCTTCGGACTTCTCCAGTGCAACACGCAGGCCGAGGTGTCTTATCTGCGCTACGACTTGAGCTACCCCAGCAGTCACTCGACGACTCGCCTCGACGTAGGTACCTCCAGATGCCACAACCAAGGTATCATCGGCGCAACAGATGACCCGAACACCTAAGGGCAACGATGCTTGAAGAATACAATTATAGCCTATGTTCCACAGCAGAGGCCCGAGAACGGAACCCTGTGGCACACCGCATGTGACTCGATAGCCTCTCCAAGCATCCCTACCAGGAAACACAATTTTACGATTAAGGAGGTACGACTCTACAAGCCTCCGGAGATATAATGGTATTCCATGATGCACTAAACCTCGCAAAATAGCCTCGTGAGGAATGGTGTTGAAAGCGTTGGCAATGTCAAGGGATACCGCTATTGCAACACCACCCTGTTCCGTGGTCTCCTCGCTTATTTCTCGGACCTCTGCGATTGCGTCCACAGTTGACCGCGAACGCCGGAATCCAAACTGGGCACTGTGCAGATCTGGTCCGATAGTTTCCAGGTGTGTATTTATCCTTTTGGCCATGATCCGCTCTAGGATTTTGCCACTCTCATCCAGCAATACAATTGGGCGGTAAGCAGAGGGGGATGTTTCTGCTTTGCCGGGTTTCTTAATCAGCACTAATTTCCCAGTCTTCCAGGCTGAAGGAAACTCTCCCATCTCCATTATCCGCGTCAACAAGCCGCAGAACCTCCACGCCATTTCTTCGTCTTTAAGGGTGAGAGCCCACACCTTGCCATGAAGGCCATCAGGGCCTGGGGCTGTGTTCTTAGCCACGATCCTTGCCAATGCTGCATCTAATTCTTCGCGTGTCACGCGCATTGACTCTTCGCTTGGAATCGAGTAGTTCGCTAGTGTAGGTGTGCACCCATTTCCACACGGAAACAAAGTGGCTACCACTGACTCAAGAAGCGAAGGTTGCATGCTGGACGTCAGTGGCGGCGCCCAGGGTCGCAATTTGCTCATTACAAATCGAAAGGGGCGGCCCCAGGGGTCTTCATGTAACGTATTAAGGAACTCATTCCAAGCCGTTTCTTTGGACTCCGCTATTGCTACCCTTAGGTTCCTTTTGGCTGCCTGGTAATCTACGTATAGCCGTTCCTCTTCCTCTTGACTACGACGTGCTTGTGGTCGGCGCCTATACCGCGTAAATATCCTTCGTGACCTAACACAGAATGATCGAAGAACAGCCAGTTCGTCGGACCACCAGTAAACCTTATTCCTCGGCCTCAAGATTCGTACGCGGCTCATTGACACATCTGAAAGGTCCGCTAACGCTTTCGTATGCCACCGAACTTCATTTTCTATATCAGTATTCCTAATCGGGCCAGAACACCAAGACTTAACTATTGTCGCCTCTTCAAATACGACTCTATCCAACGACCTCAGCGACCATTTATTGCCAATTTCAGACGGAATGAGATTTTGTCCAGCTGGAGTGATACAAGACAATGGTGGGATTCGAAATTGGATATATCTATGGTCCGACAATGTTTCTACCTTTGTCATAACCTCCCAATCTTCCACGCGACGAGCAAGACAGGAACTCGCAAAAGTGACATCAACGATGGAGCCTCCCGCTCTGCGTACGCACGTGTGCTCGGAGCCTTTATTTAGCACTGTCAGATTGTGCATTGCGGCCCATCGTAACAGGGCCTGTCCTCGTCCACGGTCATCCAGCGTCCCCCACGCAGCCGACTTCGCGTTAAAGTCGCCGGCGACGATTATCTCGTGGGGGCGGGCCCAATCGACCAGTGTGCCTATCTCGACTAGGAACCGCTCGAACTCCATGAGCGTTTTGTTTGGAGAACAGTAGGCGCTTATTACGACAAGATTCTCTGTGACTCGGACGGCGACACAGCCGCGTCCCTTTCGGTGCGGTCCTGAAAGTGCCACCCGGTCATTGTCGAGTATAACGGCCGCGAGGCCTTCCCTATCCACAATCCAATTTTGTCTTTGAGATACGGTCCTCAAGTCTGAGATGTACGGTTCAGATATTATGGCGACATTTATGGACCACTGTGCCATACTTTGTGTCAGGAGATCCTGGGCATTGGCACAGTGGTTAAGGTTACCTTGGAGGAATCGAAGGGTTGGGCTAGGCATTCACGCTTCCATCTAAGTGCATTGGTTCCCCGTCCGGTGGGGGTGACTCGGTCGGAACGTTGTTGTGCCGCGGCCTCTCTCTTCTTGCCACTTTGGCGCTAGGGGCCGGACATTTAGCACTCCCCAGCCGATGGTCAGCCTTTCGGCCCGCTTCCTGGCAAAGGACGCACATGAGTTTGCCCACGCAAGTCGCGGCCCGGTGACCTGGTTGTGCGCAGCGGTAGCAGAGACCGCTACGATCCGTACCAAATGTGCACCTGCTGGCTACGTGCCCGTTTTGAAGGCACCGGTAGCACCTTATCTCTCTGCTCTCCAGAATGGTGACCCTAGCTGCGACCCAGCCTATGAGAAGTCGACCCTTAGAAATTTGTTTGGCCGCAAGGATCGGACAACGGACCCAGGCCCCAAACAAACCAGTCCTGTCCGGCCGAACCTCACTCACCGTTATTTGCTCCCGGTTACAGCCACCCTTCTCCGCTATAGCTATTTTGATGTCATCTGATGTGACTGAATCATCAAGGCCAGCCCCTCGAACCTCGGCACACTTTTCAGGTCGCGACACGTTCACCCCGCTAGGACATGAGGCCCTTAACCTAACCTAACCTAACCTAACCTAACCTAACCTAACCTAACCTAACCTAACCTAACCTAACCTAACCTAACCTAACCTAACCTAACCTAACCTTTTTTTTTTTTTTATGAAGGAGGTAAAAATGCACAAATGCAGGCCCGCGGGCGTATGCAGTCGCTACCGCGGGGACTGTGGGGATGGTTATCTCTTATCCCTCTGCTAATCAGAGGGGAGAAACCCGACCCACTAAAAATTCCTCCTAGGCCCTCCATATCACCTGCAGTGCCAGACACATCCATTCTGAATGAATGACATCTGGCACCGCATTGAATTCCCCGGGGGTCGCACAAGGCATTCAACCCAGGGAATTCAGGCGAATATGTCCGCATAAGGGCTCAACGACGGTGCAGTTGAACGCTGTTGGGCGTACGCTCTTCGCGTCCAGCCCTCGCGCCCACGCCACGCCGCCGCCGAGCACAACCCCTCCGGCCATCGCCACACACCTCCCGCTGACGCTCAGCAGCCTCCTTCTGCAGCAAAACGCGCTCACAGAAGAAAGCTACCGCTCGCCATGTCTCTTGGCTACCAAGCATTGCTGCAACAACGCTCGGTAGCGAGAGGTCCGTCCCTATGACCGACACTAGGTCGTGGCGTTGCCTCGACCAAGTGGCACATTCAGCCAGGGTGTGCTCCGCCGTGTCCTCCGGGGCGCCACAATGGTGGCAGATGGGATGGATTTCCTGTCCCGCCACCCTGTGCAGAAACCGTCCGAAGCACCCATGCCCGGACAGCATCTGCGCCATCCGAAAGGACACAGCCCCACCCGGACGATTCACCCATTCCCGTAAAAATGGGCGAATCGCCTCCACTGTTCTTAAACCCGCCCTTGGCATAGCCAGATCATGCGCCCACCTATTAAAGGTGTCCTCCCTGGCTTGCCTCCTCGCTGGTCCGACCAATTCGGCCCATCGGCCACCTGCTCTCGTCTCACACTTGAGACGATACAAGCCACTTAGAGCCACCGCCTCGAACTCCCAGGGTGGAGTCCCCGCTAACAGGCATGCCGCCTCGAATGAGACAGTCCGATAACAGCGAGCTGCCCGAACTGCCATCACTCGCTGCGGCCTCCTGAGCAGGGCGCGGTTCTTCGCCCCCAGCCTATCGTCCCATATTGGGGCTCCATACAAGGCCATACTGCGTATGACACCGCAGTACAGCCTCCGTACACTCTGCTGAGGGCCCCCAATATTAGGCAGAAGCCTTGCTAGTGCCCCCGCTGCCCCCACCAACTTCCCCCCGAGAGCCTTAAAGTGGGCCTCAAAGTTCCAGCGACCATCCAAGACGAGACCAAGGTATTTCATTTTGGACGACACCGGAACCCTTACTCCTTCCACCATCAGGACCGCCCCAGGAGGTGGACCATTCCTAGGGCCATGGAACAATAGGGCGTCCGTCTTATCGAGAGACACCCTAAGTCCCAGGGCCCCTATCCGTCTAACAGTAAGGGAGGTGCCAACCGTTGCAAGTCGGGCCACCTCCCCATAGCTTGCCCCACTGGCCACTACGAGGGTATCGTCTGCATAGCAGAAGACGCGCAATCCTGGCAGGAGCGCGCCCCGCAATACCCAATCGTAGGCCATGTCCCACAGGAGTGGCCCCAGGACCGAGCCTTGAGGTACCCCACACCGCACAGGGTGGTAACAGACCGTGCCCTCTCTATTGGAGTACACTATCTGTCTCTCCGCAAAATAGTCCCCCACTATCCGGCGCAGATACAGAGGGACCTAAAAAAATTCAAGGGCCTCTCCAACCACGCCAAAAGGGAGACTATTGAAGGCATTGGCAATATCTAATGATACTGCCAATGCCCTTCCACCCCCGCTAACTACCCCACCGGTGTGAGACTTCAGGTCCCGAAGAGCATCTAGCGTCGACCGACCCGCCCGAAAGCCGTACTGTGCCTCGCTCAGATCCGGCCCCTCAACAGAGAGGTGCCGGCAAACCGAGACGCCACGACCCACTCCAGCGCCTTGCCCGCCTCATCCAAAAGGACAATAGGGCGGTAAGCCGCCGAACTGTCCGCCGGGCGGCCCTCCTTCCGCACGAGACACAGCCGTCCCGTCTTCCAAGCCACCGGGAACCGTCCACTGCGCAAACACGCGGTGTACAACTCCCGGACGGAGACCTCCATATGAGGGAGGACTACTGCCAGGACACGCGCATGCACACCATCCGGGCCAGGTGCTTTCTTGCGGGCTTTGAGACGGGTAAGGATAGCCTCCATCTCTATATCAGAGACTTCCGGAGCTATCCCTTCCTCTCCGCCCGCCACATCCCCCACAGACGCCGCCACATTCAGAGGGATAGTGTCAGGAGGCAAAGGAAACAGATCCGCCACCACTCGCTTCAGGAAGGTCGGTTCCAGACTCTCCACGAGAGGCATCCCCGAACCTTTCAGCCTCTTACGAGCCGATCGGTAGGGGCGCCCCCATGGATCATCATTCAACCCCCGAAGCATCTCCTGATGAGTCCTTTCCTTTGCCTCACAGATAGCCCCCTGGAGAGCCTTCTTGCGATCATTATAGATCAACCGAAGGCCCTCCGTGACATTGGGGCTACCTGCCCTCCTCCGGCGGCTCCTGTAGTAAGCCCTTCTGGCCTCAACACATGCGCCTCGGAGATTGCCAATCTCCGACGTCCACCAGTAGACCGCTCTCCTCCCCTTCGGCGGCCTCCATTTGGGCATTGCCGCATCCGACACCCTTCGGAGACTTAGGCTCAGACTGCCAGCTCCTTCATCTACATCCAGAACACCAGTGGGCGCACACCACCCCTCGACAATTGCCACCTCCTGCGCAATCTGACGGTCCAATCGGCATATGGACCAGCGAGGAAATCTCATCCGAGCCTGCCCCCGCACACCCCACCTCATCGAAGTAGAGACCCACATCCGGATATAACGATGATCCGATAGGGTCTCCACTCCGTCCAGCACAGTCCATGCCGTCGTTACCCGGGCCGCCGCCGCAGAAGCAAGGGTCACATCCACCCTTGAACTGCCCTGCGGGCGGACACAGGTGGGCTCCGTGCCCTCATTTAAGAATACGAGGCCCAACTCCGCCGCCCACTCCTCTAGAACCGGGCCCCTCCGACACGACACCCTGTCTCCCCAGGTGGGAGACCTCGCATTAAGGTCTCCCATGAGGATAAGGGGCCGCGGAAGAGCCCTCCGTATGGCCAGGCCCACGGCATCAAGGAAACCCTCGAAATGGCTCAGACGCTCATTGGGGGAAAAATACGCTCCGACGAACGTCCATTCCCCCCAATCAGCCAGAACAAACCCAGAACCTCTCTCTCTTAGAGAGAGAGGAGGTCCATGCGGCCGAGCAATCACAGCCGCATCTCCTCGAAGGTCCCCCACCCATGAGCTCTGTCGCGACACATAGTAGGGCTCAGTAACAACGGCCGCCATCACCCCCCACTCCGCCATCGACTGCAGGAACAAGTCCTGAGCCGCAGCGGAGCGCCTTAAATTCCCCTGAAGGAGGCTAGTAAGGCTGTCAGACATTTTATTTGTTTGACAGCTCTACACCAACCTCCATGGGAGCGTTCCCCACCACCGTGCTGACGCTACAGGGGCATACGGGGCCCCCCTCCGCCTTGGAGGGTTGCAAGCCCTACCCCCCATTTTGTGGTCTGCCGGCTTCCCAGCCGCTGAGCAGACCACACAATGCAGCTCTTTCGAGCTGCACTCATGGGCCTTGTGACCTACAACCCCACATCTAAAGCATGCCTCCGCCATGTCCACCGCCGAGGTACAGGTGACCCTCACGTGACCCAACTCCTGGCACTTATAGCACCTCAAAGGGCGGTCCTCTCGGATTTCAACCTGACAGGAGCTCCACCCAATGAGGAGCTTTCCTTGGCACACTTTCTGGGCGGCGGCGACCGGACACATGAGGAACATCTCCCCCAAGCCCCGCATCCCACGCCTCAAAATCTTACCCGGCTTGATCGCTTCAGCCGGGCACCCACCCATGGCAGCCACCGCCTCCGTCACATCCCTCTCAGTGACGCTGTCGTCAAGGTCCCGAATAAGGAGGTCCGCACATTTGATGGCCTCCCCACCAAGGCCTCCCCCGACAGCACCACACGAAGCCTGTCCGCCAGGGCATCAGCCTTCTCCTCTCTGTCAACCCCCGGCACCTCCAGCATCCGAGCTCCCGTTGCCGTTAGCCGGATGCTGATACTTGCAATACCAATCTCAGCCAGGCTTATACTGTTTCTGGCCTTGGTTAAGACATCGGCATACGTTACCCCCCGCTCCACCGCCTCCCTCCGCAATGTGATGACCACTGCGGAAGTTTTCGGCGGAGTTAGCGAAGGCTGCACCCTGACAGACCTCTTTATAACTGCCCCTGGCCCAGCCGAGGGCCCTGCGCCGTGACCCACTCCGCGGTCCTGTGCCTGGCCGACACGGCCACTTCCCCCACTCACAGGGGGAAGGACCGGCGCAGCGGGAGAACCACTCTTCTTTCCCTTTCCCTTCTTTTTTTTGGTGACGGTCGCCCAGCTTCCGTCACTAGGAGCCCCAGAGCCCCGGGGCCCCAAAACACCTGGGGCCTCCGGGACTCTGCTTCCCTCAAAAACTTCGGAGCCCTGTGTCCCCACCACAATCAGAGCCACCGTGTCCCGATCCCCCAATGAACCCTCACGAGTCCTTGAGCCCTGGGGCCCCGTAAAATTCGGGACTCCGGGGCCCTCGCTCTCTACAAAAAGCTCGGGGGCTCTCGGACCACGGGCCGATGCCGCCAGCGGAGGACGCAGCACAGGCTCAGGGAGGAGCCTGTCCCTAATCCCCGCAAGCTTGGCATCCAACATGCCCCCAACAGCCCGCATCACATCCCCCATAAGGTTCTCCCTTACCCCGTCCAAAAGCCCCTCCATCATTTGACGGAGGGCATCTGGAGTGGAGGGACCCTCCACCGACACGGAGTGTGCCTTTGACTGCGCAAAGTGCGCAGTGCGTTCATTAAAATCCCTCCTAAGGGCCGCAAGCTCCAGACCCAGGTCTTTACCTGGGCCCTCAGGCGCACATTGTCTCTTTGGAGACGTCTATCCTCATCCCCCCTGAGGCATCTGTCGGCGAGATCCTCCACCATCTCGCCCATTTCTTTCGCCGCAACCTTTAGGTCGCGGACAAACGCACCTTTGAGATTTCCCGACTTCACCGCAATGTCTATGATTTGGTGAACCCGGGCAGCTGACTTCTCCTTGATCTCAGGAACCCCCAAGAAAACCACTGCGTCCTCGTAATCCTCCCATGATGAGAGGGGCCCGTCCGGAGCCTTCACTGAACAAGCTGAGGCCCCACCCTGTAAATGGCCCCCAGCACCACGCTTTTCCTCTCCAGGGAGAGTGCAGGCCTCAAGATCACGCAACTCACCCTGCGCCACCTCCAAACCCACCACATGAGAAGCCGCCTTTTTTGGTGGCTTACCCTTGGCAGGTGGAGAAGAACCTCCCTTCCCATCCCGCCCTGGGCTCTTACCATGAGCCCGCTTTCTTAAACGAATGCCAATGGGCACATCGTCGTCACTATCGGACGACGACGGAAACTTCCCCATAATCCTCCCCATGAATGAAGATGCATGTATGAAATGAATGAATACAATGAAATAATTTAATACACCACACACTTAACTAAATTAAATTAAGATTAACTCTAACTTAAAATTAAAATTAAAATTAGACTTAAAATTAAATATATAGTCTCAATCCACTTCGGTGTAAGCTTCGGATCTTCCACGTTCACTCACTGCAGTGTGAGAGACGTCCGCCAACACCGTCGCGTCACAGCGCCTCACTTGACACCAAATTTACGACAAGATGGCGTCGAATATTGTAACATAAATTATGAATAATGCTAACAACAATATCTCAGCCTTCCCTTGTTCAAACCAGACTATCTTGATACCAATCAAACCGCCTTATTGAGACGAAGGCGATGGTAATCTCCTCTAGGTCACCAGACCACCCTCCAAAATAAGATGGTTTAAAAACCACCTCAAAACTAAAAGTAATTTTTATCCAACTCTGTGAGCCGATTTTAAAAATAAAAGTACTCACATAGTCACTTCAATCCAACATATAGAATTACTTCTAAAAAAAAACTTATATGTCGTCACGACAAAAACAACACGCATACACACCGGGTCAATTTCCCACTCACTTTTGCCTTGTAGTTATTAATGTTTATAATTTACAAGGCTCACACACACATCAAAATGATCAGAATAAAATCCTGAATCTTATGAAACCATTCACGAAATTATCAGACACAAAAAAAATCCCACATCGGATTTTTATAGCCGCGGAGCGAACGAAAACGCAGTTGTCGCTACGACAGCTCGACGCGTACTCAAAAAGGAATGTTGAATTACTGACCACTTGTAATTGCCATCCTCGGCCTAGAGCGTATTGCTACGTTCTAAACCTACACAGTCTTTCTTGGGTAGCATACTCACTGCTTGCCTTAGAAATTCGCCGTGCCACTCCGCCAGCACGGTTTCTTACTCGCCGGTACCGCACAACCCTCCCAAGGCCGAGGCAATTTAATTCTAAATTAAAACTTGCCCTCGAACCGGGAATCGAACCCAGTACCCCTCACCTAGCTGCCACTTAATAAGACCGCTAGGCTAGGGCCATAAAAGAGATGTTGAATTACTGACCACTTGTAATTGCCATCCTCGGCCCTGGAGGCGTATTGCTACGTTCTAAACCTACACAGTCTCCTTTCTTAGGTAGCATACTCACTGCTTGCCTTAGAAATTCAACCATTACCCTCCATGTACGGTTTAAGCACTCGCCAGTACCACTAGCCTCCCAAAGGCCGAGGTGAATTTAAATTAAATTAAAACTTGCCTTCGAACCGGGAATCGAACCCGGTACCCTCACTACTTCTACCCACTTAATAAGACCGCTAGGCTATGAGGCCCTTTAAAAAAGGAATGTTGAATTACTGACCACTTTGTAATTGCCATCCTCGGCCTAGAGCGTATTGCTACGTTCTAAACCTACACAGTCTCCTTTCTTAGGTAGCATACTCACTGCTTGCCTTAGAAATCCAACCGTGCCCTCCATGTACGGTTTAAGCACTCGCCCGGTACCGTACAACCCTCCCAAAGGCCGAGAACAAATTTAAATTAAATTAAAACTTGCCCTCGAACCGGGAATCGAACCCGGTACCCCTCACCTAACTGCCACTTAATAAGACCGGTAGGCTATGAGGC